>JAMZEH010000020.1:9602500-10202500 GCA_024699665.1 Ostrea denselamellosa | reverse complement strand
CTGATGCTTGGATGGCTGTCCTCTCACTCTCTGGATCATACAAAATCACCCCAAATAAGTCAGTCCACAGAATCAACTGTAGAACTATATAATAATACATAAAATTTACATATCAACGGCTCTGCTAAGAACTCTACAATTAGCAGTTGCGTCTGTGAGACTATAGACACAACTGCTTTGTCTGTGACTGAGATTGTGTCTGTGAGACTATAGACACAACTGCTCTGTCTGTGACTGGCATTGTGTCTGTGAGACTATAGACACAAATGCTTTGTGACTGAGATTGTGTCTGTGAGACTATAGACTCAACTGCTTTGTGACTGGGATTGTGTCTGTGAGACTATAGACAAAACTGCTCTGTCTGTGACTGGGTTGTGTCTGTGAGACTATAGACACAACTGCTCTGTCTGTGACTGGGATTGTGTCTGTGAGACTATAGACTCAACTGCTTTGTGACTGAGATTGTGTCTGTAAGACTATAGACACAACTGCTCTGTCTGTGACTGAGATTGTGTCTGTGAGACTATAGACACAACTGCTCTGTCTGTGACTGGCATTGTGTCTGTGAGACTATAGACACAAATGCTTTGTGACTGAGATTGTGTCTGTGAGACTATAGACTCAACTGCTTTGTGACTGGGATTGTGTCTGTGAGACTATAGACACAACTGCTCTGTCTGTGACTGGGTTGTGTCTGTGAGACTATAGACACAACTGCTCTGTCTGTGACTGGGATTGTGTCTGTGAGACTATCGACACAACTGCTTTGTGACTGGGATTGTGTCTGTGAGACTATAGACACAACTGCTTTGTCTGGGACTGAGATTGTGTCTGTGAGACTATCGACACAACTGTTCTGTCTGTGACTGGGATTGTGTCTGTGAGACTATAGACTCAACTGCTTTGTGACTGAGATTGTGTCTGTGAGACTATAGACTCAACTGCTTTGTCTGTGACTGAAATTGTGTCTGTGAGACTATAGACACAACTGCTCTGTCTGTGACTGGGATTGTGTCTGTGAGACTATAGACACAAATGCTTTGTGACTGAGATTGTGTCTGTGAGACTATAGACTCAACTGCTTTGTGATTGGGGTTGTGTTTGTGAGACTATAGACACAACTGCTCTGTCTGTGACTGGGTTGTGTCTGTGAGACTATAGACACAACTGCTCTGCCTGTGACTGGGATTGTGTCTGTGAGACTATAGACTCAACTGCTTTGTGACTGGGATTGTGTCTGTGAGACTATAGACACAACTGCTCTGTCTGTGACTGGGATTGTGTCTGTGAGACAATAGACACAACTGCTTTGTCTGTGACTGAGATTGCTTCTGATATCTTGCCTATGAAATCAATAAACAGTATCAGTAGAAATTATTACCTCCAAAATACATTAAGTAACAAACTGTGTATAAAGTAAAACAAAAATAATAGTTTTCATTAAGCACCAACTGCAACTTACATCCCAGTAAAGTTATACAAATGATATTTCGAATTTCTAAAAGACATGTAGCAATGATTAGAAACTCAAAAAATGTTGTTGAAACTGTTGCTAAATAGTGACATCACAATTAAATCTTGTTGTTTTATGATGATATCACAGTTATATAGTGTCATATGACAAGAATTGACACATCATTTCTATATGGAACAGTTAATTTTCAAATACATGTAAACATATCAGCACATGAAGTAACATTTCTTTCATGTGTATATACTTCTCCCTGACTGCACACAGCCAGCATCATGTAATCATCTGACAAATGTTTTGTAAGAAGAAAATTACCCCCCCCCCCCCCCCCCCCCCCCCCCGTTAATAACTTACTTGTAAGCGGCCAGCTACATCCGATTTCTCCGATGATCCCACATCGGATGTCCTCGCCATCTGCTCCATGGAGAAGGTCTGTTTTCATTACTTCCTCCATTTCTTCTGATCTCATTTTCAGTGTCTCTGGTCGAGATGACTCTACATAAAATCCTGTAAAAAAAAAAAAAAAATCTCTTCCAAGCACATTATTTTTTCAATGTGTTCTTCTAACAGACAAGGGTTGTATTTTAGAAAATTTCAGGTTATTTACAAGTTTTGTAGATCAAAGTGTGCACTCTTCTGTATACAAGATGGTGCATAATTAAATAAATGCTACATGCAAAGTAGATTTTTCATCTACATATTAAAATTCATAATTCAATTTAAATTATTACTAAATGTTCTTCAATGTAACTGATATATAAAGAAAAAAATCAATACATGTCATTTTAAAAAATTTGGGCAAGATCAAACTAAAAAGGAAAATAGAATTAGCCTTTTCAGTCAGACATACACTCATAAAAAAAAATCTTAGCAAGACCACCTTCAGTCAGACATATTCAACAATACATAATTCATTAAAGTGTTTAAATCATAGGGTTTACAAAACTGAAAATTGAAAAGTATTATTGTGTGTGTTACCTGTTGTTTTCGTGTATACACTTTACAAATTTAGATGTGGTAGTCTTGTACATCCATTTGAGACTTGCAGCTTTTTATTTTAGTATAGATATATGTGAAACAATTTGTAATTTGATTAATTTGGAAGAACTGAAAAATGAATTTCATTACCTACTAAATTGTGGTTACTTTAAACAAAAAGGTAGTATATATATAAATGATTTACATAAAACAACAATCTGATAAATTGAATAGTCAAGATACTAGTACAAAATTGTTATGTCAATTTTTAAACAATCAAATATATACTATATTACCTTCCAACTCCTGTACTTCTTGGTGAATGAAAGTTTCAAAACTAATTAGGAATTAGGTGTTGCACCTCTTGTTTTTAAATGTTTGCTCAAATTGCAAAAGACTTCAATTACCATGAATAGAATGTTGACTTTTTTGCTGTCTTCTAGTCAGTTACAACAGTGGCTGAGTTAGCTCCCTTACAAGGAATGGTCCATAATCATAATCATGGTATCATTTCAAAGACCACAAACAATGCACGTGCATTTCTGTGTCCCAATGATCTTACATTGTAGGTTTCAGTACTCTCTACTTATGAATGTTGTTTGCAAGCACATTATTGACAAATTCAAAATTATATTCTACTTTCCTATTAACAAGTTCTTCCCTGTTGCTCATCGCCAATCTTGCAAGTGACTGATGGTATTTTGTTAAATTTTGAAATTTGTGAAGTGCTTATCTTTACCTGTCCCTGCTACTACATTCACTCCACTTTCCTTGGCAATGTACTTGTAGAATTTGATGTCTCGTTTAATTCCCAATGTTGTATTCTCCACAATAGTCCCACCTCCATTTTTCTACCATTTTAAACAAAGGGACATAACTATTCATATAAATTGATTACCCATATACTGCTATCATATTATGTGCTAAACATCAATTCTCAACAGTTTTGCTGTCAATCTGCTATCGCATTATGTGCTAAACATCAATTCTCAACAGTTTTGCTGTCAATCAAAACCACTAAATTCAAGAGACGAAAAATAAATTAATGGTATTGGTAACTGTCCACAAATTTACATACCAACATTGAACGATAATTGTAAGTTTCAACAAAACTGAAAATTTGATGCACATGAAAATTTATGAAACCATAGATATGCATTTATTACTTTTATAATCATTATTTAACCAAAAATTAATTATCAGTGACAAACCTTGTAAAAATCCATTTCCTCCAAAATAGCAGCATTTTCTCCTCCTAGACTCAAGTTGTTTCTGTTTGAATACCTGGGGTAAATTTCAAATGCAACAGGTATTAATGCGCATCATCTACTGCTACAAAATACTCTGATTCAGTTATTGTACATCATCAAACTTCACATATTTCCAAACTGAAACTGGTCCTGTGCATGAAGCAATGACTGATAAATATTTACACTTCCAGTGTTTTTATCTTTGATATCGTCACCAATTGAAATGATAGCCATTTCCTCATGAATGTGAACAACTCGCGTATGAATCTTGATGATCATAGTATGATTATTTTAATGGCTGGAAATTCTTACTGAAAAGAAAGCAGAAAGTAAATACAAAAAATAAATTTCATTTTTGTAAAATACACAAGGGAATGATCTGCAACACTTCACTCCAGCATGCCTTTCATGAAATGTTTATGAAGTATGCTGGCATAAGGCGTCACAATTCATGCCCTCAAGTATATTTCAAAAAAGAAATGCATTTCTAAAACACTTACGGATTCTGTTTAAACTAATCCAAACACTTACAGATTCTGTATAAATGAATCCAAACACTTACAGAGTCTGTATAAATGAATCCAAACACTTACAGATTCTGTTTAAATGAATCAAATGCTTATGGGTTCTGTTTAAATGAATCCAAACACTTACAGATTCTGTTTAAATGAATCCAAACATTAATGGGTTCTGTTTAAATGAATCCAAACACTTACAGATTCTGTTTAAATGAATCAAACACTTACAGATTCTGTTTAAATGAATCATACACTTATGGGTTCTGTTTAAAGGAATCAAACACTTACAGATTCTGCTTAAATGAATCAAACACTTACGGATTCTGTCGTATATACCACAACGTATCTAATGCTACTGGTGCCTCTTCCAGGTACTTGAACTTTGGATCAATAGGAATACCAAGTGGACGAGAATCTAGTGACAGATGTTCATGGGTCAAGGTCACACCCAAGGTTGCCGGGTCTACAGCACCAAGAACTGTTTGAATAAAATCAGGAAGTTAAATATTTCACTCTTCATTATCCTCCAAATTATCTATATGACTTTGTTAATGAAAAACAATGCAAAGGAGTATATATGATAAGGACTCCATTAGCCCGTCAAAATAGATAGTCAACATGCTTTTCTTTGAAAATGAAGTATAATTTGTGTAAGAATTGTAATGTTATCTTGAACGACATAAAAACGAAATTCCAAGATCTCAAAGCTGAAGCCACTTTGCCTCCTATTTTGGTATTTTAACATAAAATTGCTACTATCCATGGAGTTTTTCTTCTAGAAATTACTGAGTGAATCAACATTTGGACAAACTTCATATTTTTACCACAGATTCATTTTTTTCCCATTACACAGGCCATGATGTGTGACTATAAAATTTTGTTAGTCTAAAGCTGCAATCTTTAATGTTCATGAAAAAGCAGTTTAACTAAATTTGAGTAAACTGAGAAATTGCATCACATTTGATGCTATAAACTCCAAATGATTGTAAATATTTTAAGACAAATTACGGACTTTGGGTTACTTGTACTTCTTAATTTGTATTTAATGTACACGAAATCAAAGAACATTTAGACATCTTTCTTTCAAAGTTTAAAACTTTTAGTTTTACAGTGGTCCAGAAAGGCTGTTGACATACATAGCCCTTTACAATTAAACCACCTTATTATGATATTCAATGTTTAAAAATAAAACAACATCAGATCAAGTAAATTTTTGAATATCTAATGAGTGTGTATGATTAAGAAAAAAGTAAAAATATAAAGTTTTATGAAACATGGAAAAAATATAGATAAAAATTAAAACATATATAGTGACACAAGCTGAATATTCTACACAGTGCTGCTATTTCTATAATATCATGTTGTAATATCATTATCTGATTATAGGATGTCCACAAAGCCTTGCTCCCAACATGTAAAATTATGTTGTCAATTATACAAAACACACTGAATGAGTTTACAATATCAGTATATTGTGCATAATGGAAATTAAGAGTTAAAATACAAACCCATTTCAGTAATTTCTACTTTAAGGTTTGCAGACCAAAAAGACAATAACAAAGTGAAGAAATTCAAATGTCTAGGCATTATATCTTACAGTCATGGTCTTTTTTTAGAGATAGGATGCATTTTTTATCTTATGGTCACAGTCTATTGATAGATCTAGGACGCATTTTATATCTTCTGTTCTTTTGGTAGAGCTATGACACATTTTATATCTTCTGTTCTTTTGGTAGAGCTAGGACACATTTTATATCTTCTGTTCTTTTGGTAGAGCTAGGACACATTTTATATCTTCTGTTCTTTTGGTAGAGCTAGGACACAATTTATATCTTATGGTCACTGAACCCTAGCCCTAATTCAAACTTTAAACTTAACCCTAACCCAATCACTCCCTTTCACATAATATTACTTCTGCAAGGAACTAATTTGTCCATATACTGGACTTGAATCCAAAAATCAATTCATTTGTAATAGCAGACTTTTGAGTTATCCTGGCACATAGTTTTTTCTCTGAATTTTAAACATGCCATTACAAGTGTTTAGCCCTATAGATTTCTGGTTTCTTGCCCGGTCATTCTTAGCCATAGAATATGTTACCTGAAAATTAAAAACACAGTGTAACCAGAACTCAAATAATACTTTCCAAATTGGGGAGTTGCATGTGCTGTAGTTTCAAAAGCAGAACTGGTTAAACTATGTGAACTTGCAGTGGAATTCTTTGTTGAAACAATATATCAGCTAATGATGGGAGGTGGGGGGTGGGATGTTATCAACAAACCTAGTCCACACATTGCAGTAATCAATAATCTCAACATTAAAACATAAATTTTTCAAAAGAAAGTAGAAAACAACAGACTTATTGTGTAATTCGACTTTGGTAATAGGTTACCCTTTGGTGTCTCACACAGCAAACTCAGCTTACTTTTTGGGGTCCCTTTTTTTGTCTTGGGAAAGGGAAATGCTAATAATCATACCCCCTAAAGATCTGAAATCAGATAAAACTGAAAAATTTATAGCCTTTTCATGAACCCTACTGATCGATTTACAATATACATGTACTTATCATGTGATGTTTCACATTTCAACTTGCTGAAACTTTTTACGAAATTTTTCATTTCTGAATTTTTTTTTTCTATCTTTCATTTCTGAATATGGAAGTGAAGGGTTGTAATGCCTTGCATGCCGGAAACAAGGCCCAGTGTGTGGATTGTAAAAAAAAACAACAAAAAAACACTTTGTATTTTACCAGTTTGAACTTTTTCCGTCATTACTGAAATCCCTGCAAAATAAAATGACAAATATACTCTAGTCAGTCTAGATAATTGTCACCATCTGCTGAAAAGTGAAGTAGATTGTTGGAACATTCGTCAAATACGCGTGGATTGGAAAGGTTAAAACCAAATAGCATAATAATAGGCCAATATATTACATCTATCTAGTTGATTGTGTTTTACAAGTTACACATACGTATATTAGAAGCAGAAGAAGCATGAGAAATCAAATAAGAAGCATATTAACTATCACCTTTACAAACAAATCACGACTGTGGATTTCTTGAGGAGTCTGCAGCGTTCCAAATTGCGGGGGTTTTTTACGTTCGGGATCTCTTTGATCTTATCGGAAATGGAAAGTAGAGGTTACTACTCGGAACTATTGACGATATAGGTGTACTTTTTCTGTAATTTTATAAGTGAAAAAAGATGAAAAAAAACTAAAGTCCGCGTTCAGTAGTCAATCCAGCATCACATTAGACTGTGACGTAAAACTGAAAGACGCTGATTTCCGTAGAGGAGCCCGGGTACAGACGTACAGAGGATCAGGATTCCACTCACTGATTTCCCTCTGGTGGGTTGTCTTTGAGACTCGTGAACAGTGAACATAACATTCGTAAAATTCTCTTTTTGGTTATTCACTCTGGATATACAGTACCGGCGTCGCTAGCTTAGAGGCCAAATATATCTAAGCATCTGTCAATTTCATCAAGGCCTAGCCTGTCGTACAAAGAGTTGCGGAGTTGTGCAATTGTGGAAAACCTTATTATTTTTGAAGAGCGGACAGACAAGGAGGCAATGTGAGTCAGTTTGTTGTTAAGTCGTAAATACATATGATTGATTGATAAGATTTATTGACCAATTATGGACCCACAAAGGACAATAATAATACAAGCAGCATCTACAAGACATATTATATAACAAATTAAGTTTGTTCACACAATACAATTGAGTTTTGATTGTAAGTGGAGTAAAGACAACAAAATAAAAGGACACTAGAATGTGACTAGATGTAGTGCAATACACATACCACTGCTATAGCTTATATATATAAAATAATTTTTAAAGTGGATCACGAAACTGCAAAGGATACCAGGGGCAGTGTTTAAGAATCTCGTCTTGTTGTATATGGCAGGATTCTCCCGTATCCATTTGTTGTTGTCAGTATAATGTATTTTAAATCTGGTAACATGTGCAGAAGACACCAGGGAATGGTGCTTAATTTTAAAAGAATTTTATAAGATCATGAATGACTATAGATTCTCTCAGTGTCTGGAGCAAAAAATGTAATCAAATTCAATCAATTTGTAGATATAAATCATGTGACAATGGTTAAACCATATCAATTAGCTATAGTTCTTCAATAAAAAATTACCCAATTTATTCAGAATATCACTGTCTTTACAGGTCATTAATCATACAAGTTTCTATTGAAGATTTACCTTTAAAAAGTTAGTACATGATTTAGAAATACATTCTAGTAAATGGTCTCTTTCTTCTTTACATTTATCACAGCAAAATAAGAAGTGGATTTCATCCTCCACTTTTCCAGAACTATAGTTTTGACATGTTCTAAGTTCAGAGGATATGCCTGTCCACTTCTAAGTTCAGAGGGGTACCCTGGTATCTGCCTGATTCAGTATACAATTTATGTGTAATATTATAATTATTCAAAATACAAATAAAACAAATGTACTCCGTTTGTTTTTTTGTTGGTTTTTTTTAATCACACAGATCTCCCTCCATTAATCTTTCATTCTCTGAGACAGGGTTTCAAAATCCTAAAGATGATAACTGCTTTTGTTTATTACACACAGTGGTTAATTATGTCGTTGAAGTGTCTGTGAATTTTAACCTCTTTGACATTTCATAGACAATTTGGGAACACATACATTGTTCACTATTGTAATTTCAGAACAGTAGAACTTTAATGCTAGAAGGCATTTTTGTTAATTATTTTGCAAAAGAAATGTGTTCTGATCCTTGGTCTGATATAATTATGCATTTGGAATATTTGCACTTGTCAAACGATTTCATAGAATCACATTATCAGACTTTTTTTTTTCTTTTTCGCAACCAGGGCTCTCTTTACCTAATGAGATCTACTTGTGCTTTGTTCATGAACACGTACCTTTCTTATTGGACGGAACAAGCAGGAAGTCATGACAAAAAGTTAAGGTGTAACAGCACTAAGAGTTTTAGAATGCCTGATAACAAAAGTATTGAATTTAACTTAGTTTATTTAGATTTATTGATTTTGCAGTGATTTATGCAATTTTTAATACCACAGTAACCACACATTCAGTCCCATTTGAGGTAAAAAATGATATATATAGAATACCCCAAATGGAGAGGGCTTATATAGGCAATGCCTGCTGTTTAATCCAATTATGTTTTCAATATAATGAAATATTGTTTAAATCAATACCCCAAATTAACACATACCTAAGTCTTCTGATGAATGCAAGGAGCTATTTAGAAGATTTTATCTAGCCTATTATCATTCTTGTGTAAAATCTGAAGTAACAAGATGTGAATTCTCATTTGATGTTGGAGTCTGCTGTTTTCTGAAGGTTTGCTTCTAGTTTGGAGAGAGAGAGAGAGTTTGAGTTTAATGATTCTTGTTGCAGGTATTTTTGTTAATATGGTGTTAAAGATGGCCAACACAGTATCTGTCACATCTACTGTATCAGGCATGTCTAAGTAGACATCATCTACACAGTGTGGACAAAACAGTGTGCTCTGTCATGAATCTCATTTTATCTGCAGGCAACTAGGGCCTGAAACTATTATGGAACTTGTGATTTGGAATGTATTTTGCCACTGTGTAGAAATGAGAATGTCCCTTCCAGCTTATCTATTGTTGGGTTTAGCATAACAATAGAACAGTCCTGCTGGTTTTGTATTATTGGAGTGGACTAATTTGAAAATATTGATACAGTTAATCACTCTCTGTTGTGTCTTCTGCAGAATGAACAAGAAATATGTGCAATGAAAACTTCCTGATGTGCAGATCACCATGGAAGCTGATCTGCTGGACGAAGAAGGTAAGGGCAGTTTTACAAATTGGTTTTTATAGTTTGATAAATTAGACACCCAGCATCTAATTTTTACTTGATTTTGAGTGCTGGTATCAGTGTTGAACAACAGTGTTCATTTGTTCATGTACAAGCCCCAGTATGGAGAATGAATCCCTAGGTTTGCTGACAGTGGTAACATTAAGATTGTTGACAGTGGTAACATTAAGACTGCTGACAGTGGTAACATTAAGTGTGCTGAGAGTGGTAACATTAAGTGTGCTGACAGTGGTAACATTAAGACTGCTGACAGTGGTAACATTAAGATTGCTGACAGTGGTAACATTAAGTGTGCTGACAGTGGTAACATTAAGATTGCTGACAGTGGTAACATTAAGTGTGCTGACAGTGGTAACATTCAGACTGCTGACAGTGGTAACATTAAGTGTGCTGACAGTGGTAACATTAAGTGTGCTGACAGTGGTAACATTAAGACTGTTGACAGTGGTAACATTAAGATTGCTGACAGTGGTAACATTAAGTGTGCTGACAGTGGTAACATTAAGACTGCTGACAATGGTAACAATAAGTGTGCTATCAGTGGTAACATTAAGACTGCTGACAGTGGTAACATTAAGATTGCTGGCAGTGGTAACATTCAGACTGCTGACAGTGGTAACAAGGTGTGCAAGATCTGCTTAACTGTTTGTATCATTATACAGCTAAACGGAACTGTGAACATAGACAATACTAAAACTGTTAAAAAGGTGGTAGATTAAAACAGAATTATTGTTGGAAATATAATAATGAAGTTATTGATATTGTAGACAGTTTTAATTATCTTGGTGTCACTTTGAATTTCAATGGTAAATTTGATTAAAACACAATGTGTTTTAGCATTGCAATGTAAAGAAAAACGTATGTCATTTGTTAAGTAAAAATATGAAAATGTTGCAATTAACTGTCAGGAAAGAGTGTTCTAAGTTTTAAGAACTTGTGCCCAATCCTTTTGTCTGTAATGTTTTGACAATAAAATATATTCAATTCAAATGTGAGAACAAAGGTGCCAAGGTTTGACACTTACATTAGAAGTGTAGCCTATTACAGTTGTCAAGTCTGGGGTTTAAACAAAGCAAATGGAATGGAGAGTATTCATTTAGATTTTTTTGTGAAAAAAATGTTTTATCTGTTTCTATGATGGACTCAGAACTAGGACACACTGGTCTGATCGTGAATCGGAAATATAGAATGATTAATTACTGGTTAAAATTGAATTAAACAGATAGCTGCGTTTTGAATAGTATGCACCATGAAATGTTAGAAGTATGTAATTCACGCATGTTCACCTGTTGGTTGTCAGGTGTAAAAGGTTTGATATACTCCTTAGGATTTGGATATACAAGGGATTCTCATAATGCAAAATGGAAAACACTTTTTATTACAAGTAAAACAAAGCCCGAGTAATGTGTGTGTACAAGAAATGAATGGATTTCTTGTAAAGTCATTAGGTGCAATTTATACAAATATGTAAATAATGGATTTAAATTACAGTGTATTTAACAAAAGCAATCCCAAATACTGATGTACAATATATCAGTAAATATTGTATGTCATCACATAAATATTGTATATTATGACATAAATATCATATGTCATCACATAAATATTGTATGTCATCACATGAATATAATGTCACCACATGAATATTGTATGTCATCACATAAATATCATGTCATAAATCTCATATGTCATCACATGAATATTGTATATCATCACATAAATATCATGTCATAAATATTGTATGTCATCACATGAATATTGTATGCCATCACATGAATATCATATGTCACCACATAAATATCATATGTCATCACATAAATATCATATGTCATCACATAAATATTGTTTGTCATCACATAAATATCATATGTCATCACATAAACTATAGGTTGAACAAGGTAGATATTGTAATGTTTCAAGAAATGAAAGAATTTGTAAAATGTATTCCAATGCAGAAATAAAAGACAAAATTCACTTTTTGTTGGGCTGCCTATATTTTATGATAATTTCAGAAAAATGTATATTAAGAAATATTATTTCAAAAACCCTCTACTTACAAACTAGTTCAGTTGTTACCAACAGAAAATGTCACAGAGTTATGTAAATTAGAAAAATATTTATATAAATGTTCAAGTATAAGAAGAGAAATGCATACACAATGCTGAGATTATCGTCAGTGTCACTATATTATATCTTATCTTCACTGTATTACAAACTATAATGCTAGTTTATAAACATCAACTGTTATGCTGTAAATTCTATGATTTATTATACTGTAGTCAATTTAATCATTACAGTGGAATCGTCATATATGAAAATTTTAATAAAATTAAATTCTGAATTGTTTAAGTACTTTCAATTACCAAATGTTATTTTCATTTTGCAGATTTTGCCAAATCCAACCCTGTTAAAGATTTTTAAATTCAATTGTAAATAAAAAACAAATATCTTGTACTAAAATTCTAATATGACAGCAGAGCAACTACAGTTCATAACGCCATGTTCACTGAAAAATGTTATTCATTTCTTATGTTTATGAATGCAGTAAGTAGAATGATGTATATAATGGAGAAGAACAGAGAATATATGCAAATATAATGATTTTATTTTCTGTCATATTTAATAATTCAGTATTTATACCAAAGAATTAATGGAAGGATTTGATAGGATGAATTTTAATCATTCCAAAGAAAAAAAAAATTTAATAAGAAATAACTGCTGAATTTTTGTATGAAGTTGATAATTGAGGTTTGAGATGAGTCACTTCAATGAAACACATCAACTTTGGTAACTTCCAAGTGACCTTGTTTCAGGGAATGACAAAGAACCCAGATACTTGTGTGTTTGAACTTGTACACTCAATGACACAATGGAAGAATACAATTTACTAGTTAAGCTCTGGTAGGATGATGAATTTAGAATGAGCTAATAAGATTAAATCGGTTAGAGTGAATTTGGAATTGAGAGAAAACTCTCTTTTGGTTATAGTTCAGAAAATATTTAATATGAACCTCATATACCACACTTTTAATTGATCTGTGTACAGGTCATTTGAGAGAGAGAGAGAGAGAGAGAGAGAGAGAGAGAGAGAGAGAGAGAGAGAGAGAGAGAGAGAGAGAGAGAGAGAGCACTACCATTATAATACATGCATCAGAATCTGTGCCTCAAAAATAAATTTGCATTGTATAGTTCCAATTTATAATTTAATCATTTTAATGTTCATTCAGTCAAATTTAAATCCTTTTTTAATTTCAAATCAACATCATGTCAAATATCACGTTAATGTACATAATATATGTACATATAGTAGACGGATTTAGGATTACATTCTTTGTTTTCATTAACATTTACCATAATTATATACTAGTAGAAAACAACAAAGCAAAGTAGACAACACAATTCGTAAAACAAAATATAAGTCAGTCAACGTACACACAGTGAGCTGGCATTATAACATTTCAGAAAATAAATTTGTGAATTCTTTTTGTTTTAGCAACTGACAGAAAACCAGGTGTTTCTATGCCAAAAAATAGGTGATTTTGTTTTTGGTAAAACCCAGGAGTTCCTGGGGGGGATTTGCCCCCAGGGCCTCAAGCCCCCCCCTCCCCCCCTCTCCCCCCCCCCCCCCCCCTTGACCCCTTGTCTCAAGGTGGCCCCCAGACCTCTTGCTGTACTTAAAATGCATATACTAATACATTACATTTTCTTTCTGGCTATACACCTGAATTATTTATGCACAATAAACAAAATTTATGTACTTCCAAAGACTGAATGGTGTTCTGAGGTGCAGTATGCATACTAAATGGTAATAACTATTATGTCAGTTAATAATTTGATGGTTTATCCGTTCATTTATATACTTCTTGGCTGTGTAACAACATGGTGATATCAGTAGATAGACCAAGTAATAAACTTATCACGTAATTAGAAAACGTCTTTTGATTCTCATACTTGGGTACTGCACTTCGTGTGCTAGCTGTTACACATGCCAGTTCTTAAATTTGTTGCTGTTTATGAGTTCAGAGTTATTCTTTATTTAGTGTAGTGTAGAGATCAATTACCAGCAACGGCCTGGCTTCTGCAAAAGTAAACACAAGTTTATTTTCTTTAAGATGAAAATCAATTTGATGAATAATGGCCAACAGAATATAATGATGATGAAGCCATTTTACCTGTGAGATTTGTAATGCCAGATTTATTCTGTTGTATCAGCATTGACTAACATACTTTGTTAATCAATGACAGAATTAAATCCTTATTTCCAGTGGGAAAATTGTATGTTTTAAATATATTTAATTAAATTTGAACACAGACAGAATAAAGATATATTTGAATGCACTACATGTAGTTAAAGGAAACTGATTTGCGGAGATAAATGTGTATATAGCTACAAACCTTTAACGCATGTAAATTATCTGATCAGAATTTCATTACTAAATGGTTTTCATGGGGAATTCAGTCATTTTGATAATTTAGTTCAACTTTCCATGACCTGAAAAATGTTACAATGATTGGTATGGCAATGGTAAAATATTGTCATGGATTTTTAATTTTTGAAATGAGATTTTTTTTTACTGGAATTTTATTTTTTGAAAATGAGAAATAATTTATCATGCAAAATTGTGCAAATTGAGTCACTGTAGAAAAAAAATATTTCCTAC
This sequence comes from Ostrea denselamellosa, assembly GCA_024699665.1. Taxonomy (NCBI): domain Eukaryota; kingdom Metazoa; phylum Mollusca; class Bivalvia; order Ostreida; family Ostreidae; genus Ostrea; species Ostrea denselamellosa. Next base: position 10,187,771 of record JAMZEH010000020.1, on the reverse strand, counting down.
CATAATTTTTAATTCTGTCAAGTGAGCTTTTCTGATCGCCTGTTGTCCATCTGTCTGAAAACGATTGACATTTTCAACTTGAATTCTTCTCCAGACCACTGGGCCAATTTCAATCACACTTGGCACAAATCATCCTTTGGTCAAGGGGATTCAAGTTCGTTCAAATGAAGAGCAATGCCTTTCTCCAAGGGAAGAAAATAGCAAAAAAGTAAAAATACATTGATAAATTTTTAAAAAATGCAACTTGGTACAAATTATTCTTGGGTGAAGGGGATTCAAGATTGTTCAAATGAAGGGTCAAAGGGGAGATAATCACAAAAATGCAAGAGTACGTGGTCATTTTAAAATCTCCTCAAAACCATTAGGCCAGTAGTAGAGTTCCAATTTACATTTGCACTAAAGCTTCCTGACATAGTGCATATTTAAGTTTGTGAAAATCATGGCCCGGGGGGGGGGGGGGGGGGGGGGTATGGTGGGGCCACAATAGGAGATCAATTGTTTTACATGTGAATATATATGAAAAATCTTCTCAAAAAGCAGTGAGCTAGAAAAGTTCAAAATTACATGGCAGCTACCTGATATAGTGTGGATTAAAATTTGTAAAAATCATGTCCCTAAGGGTAGTTTGGTGCCAAAATAGGGGATCACAATTTTACATGCACTATATAGGAAAAATCTTCAAATATGGGCCAAGGTTACTCATGTGAGCAATGTGGCCCATGGGCCCCTTGTTTAATTATACAATATTTATCAACTTTCTTATATGATTTAGAAAAATAACTTGAAAGTACTGACATTTAAGAAGTAAATTTTATTTTTGAAAATACATGTGATGCTTCATACGGTATTGGAAATGTAAAGATGTTACGATATGAAACTTGAAATATATAGAAATATACATTTCCTATGTTTTTGCCTGTGATATCTTTACAAATTGTAATGATATCCATTTTCTCACACTCCTGGGATTTGCAATTGTAAACCACAAGTGTACGAATCTTGATAAATATGTGCATCTATTTCAATGGCTGGGAATTCTGACAGAAATGAAAGTATAGTGTAAAATGTAGAAAATACATGAGGGTATGAATTGCGGTACTTCACGCCAGCCTATTTTTCATGGTCCACAGGTTGTTCCAGATTGATGCTACTGATAAAGCTTCTTTTCCTGCTTGTTTTAGTTAGTGCACGTGGCTGTTTGCATGTTCATCATAGTTGACTACACCGATGACAGTCTTGTGTAAAAAATTGACAAGAAGAAATGAATTTATCAAATTTATGTTTTTTTCATGTGAAATGTACTTAGGCATCTTGATATGAAAGTCAAATCTTGTCATTCTAAATCACTTCGCCTTTTTAGTTAATTTGGCCACAACTGACATTTACTGAAAGAAAGACATGATTTGTCTGCTAATATTGCTAAAATCCCATCGTTTGTCTCAAAATGTATCCACTTAAAATCCTGAAGCAATTTGTGTGTGTGTGTGTATATATATATATATATATATATATATATATATATATATATATTTATATATATATATATATATATATATATATATATATATACCCTGTATTTATATATTCACGGTTGGATTAAGATCTTTATTGTGTTCAGTGAAGTATAAATGATGTACTTCACATCTATGAAGGGCAACACATCACAAGCAGGTTTCCTTGTTTGACCTGACATTTTACACACTTATATGACCCCTGAAAAGCAGCCCAAATTTAATTACATCAGATGAATTTCAAGCAGACTTTTGAGATGTGGTTAGGAAATATTTGACGTTTACACAAGAAATGTACTTAAAGAGGGACATGCTTTTTCTTCACCACGATGTGTGAAACAAGGATTGATTTCCTAGATTTAGAGGATTCTGATAATGAACTTGAATTTTCAAGTGATTCAGGTACCGATATTTTTATTACTTATGAATTGAATTATGAAAAGGAAAAATCCTAAAGGATTACTAAGTTTGTTTGGGGAGATTTGAGTGCAGATGTGTTGCATGTATACATGGTATTAAATGGACAGTTTGGAAATATCACATAGTCAGCTTTTTAAAAAGTGGTGAATGTTAGATTGTGTTGTATAGTTTATGTACAGTAGCTGCTACTCATATTTAAAGTTTATAATTACAGAGCAGCTTTTAACAAATAAGATAATCACCTGTATATTGAAATACGTTATTGAATGAATTTTGATATTCAAGCCTTCCAAAGAAAGAAAATGCTCGCCATAGGGAAGGCAAAGGCATCAGTGCAATCTGTCGTAATATAAAGTAGTGAGTTAGTGAGCACTCACTACGTAGCACCTTTATGTGAGTAAGGTAGGGCTTAGAATCTGGAAATTAGGTTACATTGTAATTTGATGTGTTTGGTTTTTTTTTGCAATGTTAACTAATGTTGAACAACTGATATATAAGATAAAAACACTGAAAGGGCAAGATCAAAGTGGTGTCTCATATAAAGGTCAAAGGTTATATCTGCCACAATAGAAATTGGCCATGGTAAAGAATATAAATGTTCCATATTCCTAGTTACATGGTATTACAATGCATCTACACCTGTTGGAGACAAATATGCCATACATTTTGTGACATTCTCTGTATTATGCAATTACTCCATTGTTCACAAATTAAAAAAAAAATTAAATAAATCTTTTTTTTTTTTTAGCTGAAAGAATAATAGAAATTTATTTTTTGAGATATTATTAATTATAACTGCATGTCCGGATCACTCTGAAAGGTCTGTTAAAAAATCTTCTGAAAGTTAATGCACTTCACAACCAAACAATGGCTGGCAAATGAATTGTTCATCATTTCAGGAGGTCCTCAACATTGTCATAATGGCTGACTTCCTTTAACTATAAATATCACCAATATTTATTATTCAGTTCAAACTTCAATGCCTAGCTGAGTAGCTCAGTATGTTAGCACGTCAACTGCTGAACTGTAGATCATGGGTTCAAGTCCAGAACTTTCTACTAAAACTGCATTTTTAGACTAAATAAAGTAAATTAAAAAGTTTTTCATTTTCAGAATATTGTTGTACATATCCTCCCATTTTTCATCCACAACAAATTCCTCTGGTGTAGCATTCCTTAAAATGTAATGGCTTGTTCTTACAGAAGTTCTTCTCAGCAAAGTTTCGTTCCCAGTCAACTTGGATTCCGAGGATGACAACACTGTAAAGTCCACAAAAATTGAACTACAGGAATGCCATCTTCGTAGTGCTCCAGTGGAGGATGATGGTATACCACGCAAGTCGGCATGTGGCTCCATCTATGTGGTGTGTGCCTCCATCATGGCCTCTTTGGGTGGTGTATTGTTTGGATATGACATAGGTAGGGTGTGTCTATGCTTTTGAAATAGAGTTCATTGCATACATCACATCCATGTCAATTTTGGTTGTATAGAATTAGTCAGAAATATTAATGTGACCTAAATTGATATATGATTGACATTTCTCTCAAATATATGAGCATATGATTGACATTTTGTATTGAAAAAGTTGATTACATCAGAATGTTAAAAATTTAAGGTCAAGCAATACTACAACATGATATTGAAGGACAGATGTTGATATTTTTGACATTTTCTCTAAAATTATTTTTTCATTTTCTTGATATCAAGAGATTTTGTATGATTTTCCAAAATAGGTTTAATTTTTATATTGTAGTGATATTATATATTGTAGTGATATTACAATATTTTCTATATTGGCTGGGTAGCACAGTGATTAGATCACCCAACAAGTGATGGAAAGATCCTGGGTTTGATACCCAGTTGTTCTAATGATTTTCCTCTCCTTTGCTACAGTAATGTCCATTTAATGTAATACATAAGAGCTGACTTTGCATTCTAACTTGCAACAACAAAGATCTATCAAAATATCTAACTCTAAAACAGACATGGTAATATATCTCAAGATTATATAGATGAGATAGAATGCAAGTGAATTGCACAAGAAATGTCTCAAAAAATTATATATTATTGAGAAACTTTGCATGTCCTCGATGTCTCTCTCCCTCGCCTTTCTCTTTTTCTCTCTCAAGTTTCTATCCACATGGTGTTAATGAAGTGTACTGTACTGTTATCTAACTATTTTCCCATGGACAGGCATCATATCAGGTGCAGTTCTACAGCTGAGGGACGAGTTTTGTCTGTCCTGTTCCTTTCAGGAAATGGTGATCAGTGCCATGCTTATGGGGGCAATCGCAGGATCTCTTATTGGAGGTTAATGTTTTCCTTTATCAGACATTTCAAGATGTTTGCAGAAAGAATGAGGAAATTAATTCTTCGTAACATGATTGCTCACATTGTTACTCAGTGATGATGAATCAATCCAAATTTAATAATTTCAAGTAAATTGTTATTACACAATTCTATTGGTTTTATAACAGTTTTGATCTTCACCTTTCTAGGCTTGTATATCGAACATGAACATTCCCCTTACATTTCTATTTTTTACTTGTCAGGATTTTTAATTGACAAATTTGGACGACGACTAACCATCATCGTCAATACTGCTGTGTTTCTGGTGGGAGCTCTTGTTTTGGGATTTTCACCAAACTACGCTGCATTGGTATGTAGGATTTATTGGAGATTGGAAGTTTTAATCCAGTGAAGTAACAGCTGTTTGTGTCCCATGATTGTAATACAAGAGGTTTAGTGTTTTGATAAACCTGTTCAAAATCATCAATACAAAACAACTTATAAAATCAATTTATGACCATATGGAATAATATAAAGGAACGTCATATATAGAAATGTGATATTTAATGATTGAGATCAATGAATATTCATTTTTTTTATATTTCTTTAATATTACTGACATTGGAATAAAAAAAATATATAATTGATACTTTAAATGAAATTATATTTTTAAACAAATGAAAATAGGCACTGATTTGTGTGATTTTTCAGTAGACTTTGGAGTGGAGAGAATGTAATGCATTGTTTAATGTTTTGTTTGATATGACAGATCATTGGTCGTCTTCTGTTAGGCTTTGCAGTTTCCTTGTCAGCAACTGGAGAGTGTGTATACATCTCGGAGATAGCCCCTCCTGTAAGTTTATAATAATGATGATGTGCTGTGACTTCATTATCATTAGGGATAATAGGATGTTAGCTACATATCCTTTCCCCTCCCTAAAATGTTTGCTGTGTAATCGGAGGTTCTGAGTTGGATCCCCACTTGTGTCATGGCCACATGAAACCTAAGACATAAACATTAGTGATTGTTCCGTTGCCAAACGCTTGGTATATAGAAGTGAGAATCAGGTCTCCATGTCATGGCAGGCATTGGCACATTAAAGAACCCTCACTGCTACAGCCATAAGCACAAGCATAGGTCTAAATTTGTGGTATTTCACCTACAGCTGGTGACGTCTCAAAAATTCTTCAAGGAAAAACAAACAACCCTCCACAAAAAATTTGCTATTGGAAAATTTTACTGGTTTCTTTTTATATGCCCCTCCACCTCATTGGAAAATGGGACATAATAGTTTGGAACTGTCGGTTGGTCAGGAGACCAAGACAATATCGTAAGAACTGTTTGCTTGACAGACATAAAACTTGATACACTGGTTCCCCCTAAAGAGTAGATGACCCTTATTAATTTTGAAGTTAGAAGGTCAAATGTCAAGGAGTTAAACTGGACAAAGTAAGACATTGTCTGCTCAATATATTGAGAACCCTTTGCTAAACAGACATCAAACTTGGTTAAATGGTATATACTAAGGAGTAAGGACCCTTACTGATTTTGAGTTCATGGTCAAAGGTCAAGGGTCAAATTATTCTGGACATAAGAAAATATTATCTCTTCAGTATCTTGTGAACCATTTGATAACAAACATCAAACTAGTTACACTGGTACCCCGTAAAGAGTAGATAAATTTCATTGATTTTCAACTCGCAGAGTCAAAGGTCATGACTCAAATGACTGGTTATTTGGAAATGTCTGCATAGTATCTAGAGAGATCAAACTTAGTATTGTGGTTGTTCCCAGTGAGTAGATAAACAAATATCATTACAGACATTCTAAATTAAAATCACTAATAAGCCAACATTTTATAAATTTTAGAAAATCAGATAAATGTAGAATTTATTTTCATTTCATGCACATTTATATCACATCAGTGTCATTTGTATGGATGCTTATTTTTATGCTCTTTTCTACATAGGGATTAGGATGTATTTGGAAATTATCGATTTGTCTGAAACTATTCCTTTAGATGAATTCCAAATTGCATAAACTGTGAAGGAGAATAATTTATGGTTTAGTTTTAACGTATGTGATGGTTGACACTTTGCTTTGGTTTCAATCAGGGGCAGATTCGGGACTTTTTTGCCAGGGAATTCCTAACAGCAATCTTTATCAGGGACAAGATATGAAAAAAAAAAAATCACCAATTTAAAAAAAAAAAGGAATGTGCTGTTATGGTAAATTGTAGATGTTTGCTGTGCTTTATTAAATTGGTAGAAGGCACATTGCACAGTCACAAGACCAGGCAATATGTATAATTCACAGACACCAAACTTTTGCCCCCCTCCCCTTTTTCCTCTTTTGTTCATTTGTGAGGTTGTCTTAACATAAAAGTAGCATTCCATGAATAATTTTGTATATATACCCAATGATGGACGATTTCTTGCTCACAAAAACTATTTGTCATTGTTAAATCAGATCAGAAAAGCTATGAAGGAAGTTAAATCTCATGAAATTTACATGTCCCACAGTGGTGTATTAATTGTACAAATAATTTGGTAAAGCCAAGCTTACAATATGTACTGGTAAAAGAAATGCTTTATATGAAATTTTTATCTGCTTTCAGAAAAGGAGAGGTCAGCTGGTGTCTTTGAATGAACTTGGGATCACACTTGGTCTTCTAATGGCTTATCTAGTTAATTATTTATTTATTGATGTCCCAGAGGGATGGTAAGCTCAGCAGAAATTCTTTTATTCCTCTGTGCTCTTATACTTATTAAATAAACATGTAACACGCTTTGAGGAATTTCAATCAAATTTCACACATACAGACAATGAAATTGTGTACTATCAGGCCATATTGGCAAATGTGTCAGTATATTCATTTAAGCAAAATGCTGTTGTGATATTTTTTGTGTGTTGCCTGCATGCTGGATATAAGGGGCAAGAATTAAGTCCATTGCCTGCATGGTGGATATAAGGGGTAATAATTAAGTCCATTGCCTGCGTGGTGGATATAAGGGGCAATAATTAAGTCCATTGCCAGCACGGTGGATATATGGGGCAATAATTAAGTCAATTGCCTGCCTGTCCTTCCGGTTGGAATCACACCTTTGTGACACTCCTAAGGAAACATGCATAACTGTGAAAATTTTTAGCCACACTGGATTTTAAGGTCATCTCCAAGGTCAAGGTCATGACAGGGGATTTGTATTCCTGGCTGATATTGCCAAATTTTTAAAATTAATATTGAAAATGTTTTTCAGTATTTATGGTCATGAAATTAGTAAAAATTCAATGATATTTTTCTGTTTGTGAAGGCGATACATGTTCAGTCTGTCAGCTATTCCTGCAGCAATACAAGGCGTGGGCATGTTCTTCCTCCCTAAAAGTCCCCGATACCTCGTTCTAATGGGCAGAGATGCAGAGGCAAGAATTTCATCAACTATACGATTGAGGGCATAAAGAAATTATATGATTAAGGGCATAAAGAAATTATATGATTAAGGGCATAAAGAAATTATATGATTAAGGGCATAAAGAAATTATATGATTAAAAGCATAAAGAAATTTTCTGAAATGAACAAAAATAATCTTGTAAGTTAAGGAGTTATATCTTTGTAGGTTTCTTTCATGATAATCATTGACAGTAATTTCTTACACATCAGTATTAAAAAGAATGTTCTGTGATTGCTATAGTTCATTGCTTTATTTTTTTATTTTTTTTTTTTTTTATATTTTTTTTAAAATTTATTATGCATGACAGGCAGAAGATGTGTTATTAAAACTGAGAGATAAAAAGAAGATTCAAGCACACAGAGAACTAGAAAAGATAAAATCATCCATAAGCAGTGAAAAGGTATTACTCAATGATGACAGATTTCTATCACACCTCCACTAATCAATATATGGTGTACTATTAGATTTACCTGTGAAAGTCTTCTGATTTAAACTTGTAATTAGAATTTGATTTGTAATGTGAGTTGTATCAGCATTATGTATTTTGTGAGGATTTTACACCAACTTATGATCAACATAATATATGAATGATTTTGCAGTACTGGCACTTTTTTTTGGAACTCTTCAGAAAAAGAAGTTACAAAAATTATGCATCACTTGGGCAAATCTTCTATACAAATTAGTGATGGCTGAAGATACAATTCTAATACAAAAATATCTGCCTGATTTGAAGATTATTTTTCAGAATGTCGCAAGCAAATACCCTAGTACCAAATACATGAATTATTGGATTAAATTTGTTTTGTTTGGTAATGGAAGACAACACAAAAATAATCATAATATCGTTTATTTCTTCTTTTGTACGTGGATATTTACTAAGATTTTCTTGAGTTGTTATGACAACTGACCACTATGAAATGATATAACAGTCACATTTTATGGATCAATCTCTAGTTACGTAGTGTAGCGATGCCCTCCCCTTCTTGACATCCATGTTACTTACCATGTTATCATCTCATACAAAGCTCGTTATTTTTACGTGCTGAAATCAAATTATTAGCTGCTTACTTATGCTAAGTGCCTGAACTCACTATTTCTGATAATTATGTGTGCTTATATAATGAAAAATTTCCAAAGTTAACACAGAAAACGAGATCTCCTTGGACATGCTAAATATTAAAACTGCGATGAAATTAGAAATGAAATAATGATTCATGACTGCCCATATATATTTGTTATCAGTATTTGAAATCAACACCTTTCTGTTATGTGAGACCAGGTGATAGGATTGATAATTAACACTGAAGGATTGATAACGTGTGTCTTTATTTTTTTAATGGCAGGAACACACATGTTTGGACCTCTTCAGCTCCAGCGACAACATGGCCGGTCGAATGTTTATTGGAGCAGGGCTGGTATTCTTTCAACAGGTACCTTAAGGGGATATTACATAACCTATATACTGCTTAGATTGTATTGCAGTTTAGCTCACCTGAGCAGAAATCTATAGTGAGCTTTTCTGATCTAAGTTTTTGTTCATTGTCTGTTTCTCTGGTGTAGTAAAATTTTAATATTTTTGACTTCTCAAAACACTGAAGTACCAAATTCAACCTGAGTTGACACAAAGTAAAGGGGAAAAGGGGATTGAATGATTCAAGTTTGTTTAAACTTAAACCTTGCCCTTTCCATGGGGTGGTTATTAAGAAATGGAGTAGGATCTGTGAAATGTCTGTTCTTAGGAACCACTGAACCAGATAAGTAAGAAAGTACATGAAAATTTTTAATGTAGAGAAGAAACAGTCATACTGATGCTACAGTAGAGATTTGTTTAAAATTTGCATAAAAATATCTAGAAAAAAACTTCCTCTTAAGAACCACAAGGATACTTGTCAAATTGATATGAAAGCATCACCATGTGGTGTAAAGTCATTTTGTTTACACCATGATTCTTGGGGACAGATAGGGCTCAGGTGAGCTATGTGGCCCAAGAGGTTCTTGTTTTAACATTGTTCAAAGAAGTAAAACAGCACTTATTTTACCGATAATAATTTTGTGAGACTTGTTTTGATTTTTGTTATATACACATTATGCAAATAATGTACATATACATACATGTATGAATGCAAAATATTTTTTTTTTAATCTTGCAGTGCACAGGGCAGCCCAATGTTTTATATTATGCTCCCACCTTATTTGAAGGAATTGGGTTCGAGTCGGACTCGGCAGCTACCTTGGCCACAGTAGGGCTGGGTTGTGTCAAGGTCAGTCAAGGAAAATTTGGCGATCTCTATAGCCATATTATATTCTGATGACTAAAAATGTCAGAAAGATAATTATAAAATTATATGACTAAATATTTCTGATTGATGATCATAAAATCATATAGATATGCTAAGGACTAAATATTTCAGATTGATAATTATGAAGTTATTGTTTCATGTGAGCCATACAGTGCTTTAAACCACTGCTAAGGACAGTAATAGCACATGTAATGGTGACAAGATCACTCAAGAAACAGACTCTGAGCTGAAAGTCGTATTTCTTCTACAGGTGGTGATGACTGTGATAACCATCTGCTGTGTTGACAAGTGGGGGCGTAGGCGGTTTCTGCTGACTGGTGCTTCATTGATGGGCGTGTCCCTTCTCCTTCTGGGTATCATCTCCCATCTAAATGACCACGTTTATGGTTCTAATCCTTGTCAGGAGAGTGTGCAGTGTTCCGAAGCGTTAACAAATGCCAATTTTAACTCAACCATGCCTTACACTACAACACCACCAATGTTCGTCATGAATGAATCTTACACCTTATCAGAATTAGAATGGATGGAGTATATGATGGACAATTACACGACAACAGAAGAGCCCCACGTACATATCCACGGATCAACTCTGGGGAAAATCGCAGCCTTCACATCTCTAATGTTGTATGTGGCAGCTTTTGGATTTAGTTTTGGTCCAGGTAATATACACTAAGAGTACTATTACTTATAGGGTTGTGAGTCTATAGGAGTATTTTAAACAGAAGACTTAATGCAATTTCTATTTGTATGCATAGACGCTTGAGACACAAAGTGCTTATGTTTGTATACACAATATATGAATGTGTGATGTGTGTTTTAGAATGTGCAGTTAATTCAAACTCCTAATTTAACTGAATCATGTCAGTTATTACTCTTGTATTTTACCTGTGCTTTTGTACTCTCTCTTTTAAAAGCATTTTTTAAAATTGTTGTACTTGGCAAACTGTTTGATGACTTAGTAACTTATACATTTAGTATTCTCTCACAGTGATGTGTTGAAACTTGTAGTGTCTTGGCTGATTTTGAGTGAAATCTTCCCAGCTTCAGTGAGAGGGAGGGCCATTTCTCTAGCTACGGTACTCAATTGGGGAACCAATCTCATTGTATCACTCACATTTCTTGACATCATTGGTAAGTTATCTACACGTACTTGTGTGTGCAGTTGATCCCTTGTTTTGCAGTGGTTTCTCTCAGAGAACATAATGTCATAGACTTGCAGTATGTATTCTTCTTTCTGTAGAAAAAATTGGTGTGTCATGGACATTTGTGATGTTTAGTGCTGTTTGTGGTGCATCTGTCATCTTCATCTTTGTCACTGTCCCGGAAACTCGTGGGAAATCTTTGGAACAGATCTCTAAAGAACTCAACAACAGGTACCTGTACTCCACAATAATACACAGCTTTCATAACAGGAATAATTTTTATCTTAAACAATGAAGACCTCACTGTAAAGTAACATAACTCTTCGAAGTTTGAGATTGCTTGTTGAAGGGAGATAACTTGAGCTTTGGTGTGTTTACAGATCTCTGAAATCTCGAATCTCAGCCTACTGTAGAAGACTCCACTGCTGTGTCCAGCCATTCAGTGGTTCGCCTGCCAAATTACCTAATTACCACAGAGTGCAGAGTAACGAGTCCTTCAATGACATCTCGTGAGTGGGTCAATATGATGGACAGAAATGAAGGATGCCAAAAATAAACTCACCCAAAGAAAAACAAATCCATTGTTATGATATCGGTTGTTTATTTACATTGTACAATATACTAGTACACAAAAAATAAAACATTTGTTTAAATGTCATGTGCCATATTACATGCTTATATACATGTATCTACAATAAAATTGTGCAGTGTGATTGACGTATATAAATCACAAGAATGGAGTTGTGTTCAGCTTTACTGACAGATATGGATGTCACTTTTAAAAAAAGAATTTTTGGGGTCAAATATATATACTAGAGGGTATATGGATGAAACAGTAGACAGTTATTTGTTCTTTTTATTTTTCTCTATCGAGATATTTGTACTGTGTTTTTTAAATGTTAATTTCGTGTTATGCATATTTCACTCAATTTAAACTGTATCCCCAATTTGTGTCAATACTCTCTTAACGCATTTTTATCTTGATCTCCTTCTGCTTACATTTATCCGTCATTTTTTTTTTTTTTACACCGAGATTCGTCTTTGATCAACAATAATTTTGCATAATAAGTAATATAAATGTACATGACATAATAATGCTTGTTACATACACGCGTGTTCTTAATTGTGATCAGAAGAAAATTGTGATAAAAAAATATATTGTATACTGTACATTTTTATTGCATTATGTACTTTAAAGTGTTTACAGTGCTGAATATTTAAGATATTGTGTGAAAAAGTGTCATTTGTTAATGAGTTGAAATGCTCTACATATTGAATTATTTATGGACACAGACCTAGCATGAATGACTGTAAATTTGCAGATATTTTCAAGCTTTTTTTTTATGCATATGATGTCATCTTTATTTTGTTGCCTGCTTTATATTAACCTTTGAAATGTGTTCACTAGATGATCAATGCTACATATTTTTTTTTTTTTGTTAATTATAAATCGACATATAGTCTATTTGTGGTGCGGTTTGCAAGCAACACTGACATGTAACTTTAATTTATTGGTATGTCTGCCACAATCCAACTTCATACGCCTATCCTGTAGCTCCGATGGCATCCAAATGTTATCAAGTTCTACTGGTTACAAATATTTCATCTTGATATATATTTCATTTTAATGATATATATTGACAGAATTCATTATTGGTAACATTAGTTGCTTTTGAATTTTACAATACTTTGTATTTGAAAATGTTCATTATAGTTTTTTAATATTAGTACAAGTATTGCGATTTTTAAAATGAATCTGTACTTCAATTAAAGGATTATTTTACACTTTATGATAATTTTTGTTGTTTTACTCAGCTGGTCCAAGGCCAGTGTGAGCTTCTGCTATCACTTGTCTGCCTGTCGATGGTGGGCATTGGTGTACATACATGGTAAAAGTGTTTATCTAGTGGTCTGGGAGAACTGGTTAGCTACTGGAGCAGTACATGCATTAGTATGGCTTGATGACTCTACTGGTCAACACAAAATCAACCTCTACTCCAGAGAGGTTGTATTCCCCATCACTCTATATATTTTGCATGAAATGCTGCTGCAGCTGTGGTCCTGCAAATATTTTATTTTTAGGGTCATATGTTTTAATCGAGACAAAGTAGTAGAAGCAGCATGGCGAGAAGTCTCAAGATTGATTATGATGCTTATAGCATCAACAATCCCAAGTAGTTTTTTATGGTATGAATATGATGTCATTACAACAAGCATTCTGGAAATATTGCATAGCAATACATAATCCCTTACCAGCAGAAAAGAAAGAATAGAATGTAAATTCGTGCATAATTTGTTATCAACATGTCTCGGCATCCTATCTTGCCAGAAAAAACTTATGTGAAAGCTTCCTTAATGAGTCTAGAATTACAATTTTTCAAATCCAGCCACATGGTGAGACCACAGATCCTCAGAAAACGTGGATTCAAGTTTGTTCAAATCGGGTCCCGGGGGAATTGAATGGGGCCACAACAGAACAAAGTTTTATATGGGAATCTATGTGGAAAAACCTTTCTCTAGAGCAACAGACCAGTCATGAAAATGCAAACATCATCAGTGCAGATTCCAGTTTATTGAAGTTTCTTCAAATCATGTAGGAAAGAGGAGTGAACAAATGCCTATTCATCAAAATAACATAAACATACCGAGGGCCCATTGATGTGTTGCGAGTCTTGTATTGAACGAGGTTAGCCTCGATGTCCTGTTTCAGCCCTACTATTCCCTGGCTATTTAAGGCCATGTACCCGGCAAAGACTGATATCATTTGGTCAGTTTATATCGATGAGGTAGCACTCTAAAGTAAACAATGCAAGTGACTTTTGCAAAATGGACAAAATTAGTGAAAGAGCAGTAATCCAATATTTGCAGAAGAAAGATTTAGCACTTTAAGATATCCATACTGATATGGAAACAACGCTAGGGAAACATGGCAGACAGAGCCTTGAGGATGACCTCTGTCCTGGAAGGCCCGTCACTGTTGCAACCTCAGAAATGGTCAATAAAGTCCATGATATTGTTATCACTGACAGGCAAGTTAAAGAAATATAGCTAGTGCAATTGGCATTTCACAGGAAAACGTACATTCCATTCCAATAGAGGATCTTGCAATGAGAAAGCTTTCAGCCCGTTGGGTACCAAGACTTCCGACAGTTGATCAGAAGCACACCAGGCACACTTTGTCGCGTGCTAATCTAAACCTTTCAGAGGTAGATCCTGCTAACTTTCTTCAGAGATTTGTTAATATGGATGAAAAGTGGGTTCATCATTTCACCCCACTGGCCAAACAACAGTCTAAACAATGGAAGCACCCCGTTTCACCCCCACCAAAGAAGATGAAGACTGTTCCATCAGCTCAAAAGATTATGGCTTCAGTTTTCTAGGATGCTGATGGTTGATTATCTCCAGAAGGGACAATTAGTGGCACATAACTATGCATCACTTCTGAGGCAGTTTCGGGGAAATATTTCAACCGTGTTGCCAGTCATCATCAGTCATGTTTCAATAACACAACTGAAGAAAACTGGTAACACAGCTGTAATATTTCAAGAAAGTGTTTTGAATATATATATCTATCTATCTGAGTAGTTTTGAGTATATATATATCTATCTATCCGAGTAGTTTTGAGTATATATATCTATCTATCTAAGTAGTTTTGAGTATATATATCTTTCGGAGTAGTTTTGAGTGTATATATATATCTATCTGAGTAGTTTTGAGTATATATATATATCTATCTATCTGAGTAGTTTTGAGTATATATATATATCTATCTATCTGAGTAGTTTTGAGTATATATATATCTATCTGAGTAGTTTTGAGTGTATCTATCTATCTATCTGAGTAGTTTTGAGTATATATATCTATCTATCTGAGTAGTTTTGAGTGTATCTATCTATCTATCTGAGTAGTTTTGAGTATATATATCTATCTATCTGAGTAGTTTTGAGTATATATATCTATCTATCTATCTGAGTAGTCAACACATACTGTGTACTCAAGGAACTCTTCAGTTCATATTTCATGGAAGAAAATCAAAAAACAAACTGCAGATTTAATTCTGTTTATAGTACAGTCCACACCAGTAATAAATATTCACTCAGCACAGTATCAAGCACGTGTAATATCAATATTGTATAAAATAGTGTAAAATACATGTGTATATATCAATAAAATAAATAGAGACAGTACAATTTTAACGACAACCCAATGTAGTTTGATCTACATCTAATCCCTGAAGAGCCCACCCTATACCATACATCTACAGTCTGAAGAATAGCCCACCCTATACCCTACATTTACAGTCTGAAGAAAGCCCATCCTATACCCTACATCTACAGTCTGAAGAATGCCCACCCTACATCTACAGTCTGAAACAAGAATAGCCCACCCTATACCCTACATCTACAGTCTGAAGAATGCCCATCCTATACCCTACATCTACAGTCTGAAGAATAGCTCACCCTATACCCTACATCTACAGTCTGAAGAATAGCTCACCCTATACCCTACATCTACAGTCTGGAACAAGAATAGCCCACCCTATACCCTACATCTACAGTCTGAAACAAGAATAGCCCACCCTATACCCTACATCTACAGTCTGAAGAATGTCCATCCTATACCCTACATCTACAGTCTGAAGAATAGCTCACCCTATACCCTACATCTACAGTCTGAAGAATAGCTCACCCTATACCCTACATCTACAGTCTGAAACAACAATAGCCCACCCTACATCTACAGTCTGAAACAACAATAGCCCACCCTATATCTACAGTCTGAAGAATAACCCACCCTATATCTACAGTCTGAAGAATAGCCCACCCTATATCTACAGTCTGAAGAATAGCCCACCCTATACCCTACATCTACAGTCTGAAACAACAATAGCCCACCCTATACCCTACATCTACAGTCTGAAGAATGCCCACCCTACATCTACAGTCTGAAGAACAGCCCACCCTATACCCTACATCTACAGTCTGAAGAATAGCCCACCCTATACCCTACATCTACAGTCTGAAGAATGCCCATCCTATACCCTACATCTACAGTCTGAAGAATAGCTCACCCTATACCCTACATCTACAGTCTGAAGAATAGCTCACCCTATACCCTATATCTACAGTCTGAAGAATAGCTCACCCTATACCCTACATCTACAGTCTGAAGAATAGCTCACCCTATACCCTACATCTACAGTCTGAAACAACAATAGCCCACCCTATATCTACAGTCTGAAGAATAACCCACCCTATATCTACAGTCTGAAGAATAGCCCACCCTACATCTACAGTCTGAAGAACAGCCCACCCTATACCCTACATCTACAGTCTGAAGAATGCCCATCCTATACCCTACATCTACAGTCTGAAGAATAGCTCACCCTATACCCTACATCTACAGTCTGAAACAACAATAGCCCACCCTACATCTACAGTCTGAAACAACAATAGCCCACCCTACATCTACAGTCTGAAACAACAATAGCCCACCCTACATCTACAGTCTGAAACAACAATAGCCCAACCTACATCTACAGTCTGAAACAACAATAGCCCACCCTATATCTACAGTCTGAAACAACAATAGCCCACCCTATATCTACAGTCTGAAACAACAATAGCCCACCCTATATCTACAGTCTGAAGAATAACCCACCCTATATCTACAGTCTGAAGAATAGCCCACCCTATATCTATAGTCTGAAGAATAGTCCACCCTATACCCTACATCTACAGTCTGAAACAACAATAGCCCACCCTATACCCTATATCTACAGTCTGAAGAACTTGTTGATTTGCTGCTGGCCTTTGACTTGGGGCAGTAGTTTCCTGCGACAAGTTTTTCCCTGCGTTTGAGCTTTCTTTTTCTTTGGCTCCTTTTCACTTGGTTCTGCTAACCTTTTCTTCCCTTTAGCCCCAACTTCAACATGATTTTCGACATCGTCTTTTGTGATCGAGATCGCCTCCTCCTGCCGGGATTCCTGACTGAGCGTCTTCTCCTTAAGATCACCTGAGGCGTCCTTTTTATTGTCCTCATTAAGTTGCTGTGAGGTTCTCTCCTTCAGACCTGGGAGTCCTACCTGTCTGGAAGCACTAGCTGGCTGCACCAGTGTTTTGCTGTTCAAAATATTAGACAATTATCTTAAAACTCTTATTACTTTCATTATAATCTATTTGTTAAAAATAGATACATGTAAACTGAATTTAAAATCTCAAAATAATTTTCATTTTGCAAGAGGGTATCTGTGATCGTAATACATTTGGTTCAAAGAGAATATTGTATAAGTGGAATTCTTTTTAATGAGATACAAATTAGTGATTTTCCCATAAAAATGGGTGTATGAATATATAGTTCCACAGTACTCCTGAAACTGACCAGTATAATGTAGGCGTGTCCTTACCTTGGTAAGACATACACTGACTTCTGACACTGGAATAACTGAGCATCATCGGTCATCTGGACATCATGTGCAGGAGCTGCCCAGTCCATAGTAGCCTTGTATCTCTTGGCATGCACAGGAGTCTGGACAAAATGATATTGCTTGAGCATACTAAACCAACAATTAAAATATCATCGTCAAACAAAGTGTGTAAAAAGGCTTCAATTTTATTGTAAGTGTACTTCTTTGAGCAGGATTTGCTACTAAAGAAAGAGCTCTAATTCCTGGTTGCTTTAAAATTTTAATTTCTCTTGATATTCATAATGCTTACATGTTTTTACCTTTGATATCGTTACAAATTGTAATGATAGCCATTTCTTCATGCAGTTTGTGAACAGTGCACATATGAATGATGATAAATATAGTATGTCTATTTTCATGTCTTGGAATTCCGACAGAAATGAAAGCAGAATGTAAATACAAAAAATAAATTCATTTTTTGAAAAACAAATACATTAGGGAGTGATACTCTCCTGTTTGTTTCAAAATTGGAATTTATTTTTTATATTTACATTCTACAGTGAATCTACACCATGTGAACTGCAACGCTTCACGCCAGCATACTTTTCATGAAGAGCTAACACACTTCACAGAATTATGCTGGTGTGAAGTGTCGCAGTTCACACCCTCACATATTTTCAAAACCGAAATTTATTTTTTAATTATTATCTTAACAACAAAGCACTCATTGATGATCACACCACATCGGCTCCTGCTGCACTAAATCGTAAACATGCTAAAATTAGTAAGCAGACTGTAACTCTTCAAATGATTTTTTGGTTCACGTTTAATTTGACAGCAATACTAGAGATGAGACATTGGCCGTACCTCTTTCCTCTGCTTCTCTATAAGTCTCTCTGCCAATGACTTGTTTAATTCAGGACTGTCTACATCATCACAAGGAGTTCTATAAAAACAACATTTTATTGATTTTACCATTGAATTTCCCCAACGTTTTAGGAAAGTTTTGTTACATTTTCCAATATTCAAGTATAATTAACACGACTGGCTTGTGTCCAGCAAGTTACTGTCATCTTGTAAATTGTAAAAAAGCCCAACATAGGCTATACATGCTCCTTAAACAAGGTCTTTGTAGAAGGTATCAAATTCAAGTATATCTGGTCATTTTGGCAGCAGAAATATTTAGTGGATTTTTTGCTTAAAGTAGTCTGAAATCTTCGAGTTTTATTTTTTGGTGTATTTTCATATAAAACGTTTATCATTTATAAGAATAGAAATTTTGGCGCTTTGACTGTTAGCGAATTTTCCTCATCCACCAAAAAAAGTTAACACTTCCAGCATGCCAAAATTGCTCAATATACGGTAGAGTGTATGTCTACAATACAGGTTTTATTGCAAATGATGAGTGACAGAATTACATGTGAATACAGTAAGGGTTTAATTAACCCCTCGTTTGCAAAATATTTAAACATGTAAATGAATAGGTCAGAAATCATGCATAACAGTAAATTTAGCAAATTTTTGTCTTCCCAGTGCCTGTTTATGAATTACAACTGCTGCAAATCAGACAGGATGGAATTTAAAGCGAAAAACAATGAATTCGTCATGATATTCCAAATACAGTGCATCCTCGATACATTGCCCCTGTTCTAATACCCCTCCCCTTACTGCCTGAAAATCACAGAGAACATTTTTTCCCCATGTTAATGCCCCATTATAATCACAGAGAACATTTTTCCCCCATGTTGATGTCCCAATATAATCACAGAGAACATTTTTCCCCCATGTTAATGCCCCATTATAATCACAGAGAACATTTTCCCCCCATGTTAATGCCCTGTTATAATGCCAACCCCATATAATGCCACATGCCACTATTTTCACAAAGCAATAAAGTTTTATAGGGTTTACCCTTGATGATAATGCCAGTTACTTATCACACCTGTACATGGAGAGAGGTGTGATGAAATTTGACAGGCTGGACAAAGTATACATGTGGCCAGGCTAATTACAATTGCTGAATAAATCTCAGGATGATCGAAATGTTTATACGAAAAGTAGCCCAAATAAATTACGTAACTGGATTTCTTTTAACTTCTGAGTGAATTGTCAGTACCAGTGAATATGTTATATTGCCACCCCCACTTTATTGCCTGAAATTGGTCTTGAACAAAAGTTGGCAATATATCGAGGGAGCAATATATATTACTAGCCCATGAATACAATTAGAATTTGGTGATGTAATAAAATTACTATGCACAGATTTTATTACATATTCAAACATATCATTTTCTTTAAATGTTTTATATAATTTCACTGAGTGTTTCCCCCTTATTGCATTTTACATGTTAACTGTAATGTAAATAAATGCTGATCTTAGTAAGTCACATGTCACGCCATATCAACGGTGATAGCAGACCGGAGTGTTTTATTGGAAAACCTGTCACACCTACATAATTTGTGACAACAATCAGAAGTGTACTTTTAGAAGAACTGTCAGACATACGTAAATTTGTGAAAGCAGACAAAAGTGTGTTAATTAGAAACTAGATGTGTCAGTATGATGCAAATGCTCTCACTGACATTCAAGTTTGAAATATTTGAAAGTCCAAGAATATGAAAGAAAAAAATATATCAAAGACTGGAATATTTGTATGTGTAAGGGCAATAACTCTGATGAATATAGATCATTAAACAGGAAAGTGAAACTGACCATTCTAGAGGTACACACTAAAAAGCTGCTCTTATACTTACCTAAACTGTGACAACAGACAAGGAAATCTGACTGGAGTGTGCTGATTGGAGAAGCTGTCACACAGAACATCTAGGGAGTTACATTTGAGAATGTCTGCACTGGTAACCAGTTTATCCACCACGTGATGGATTGCTCTCAGTGTCTTGTAACCCAGAGGAGTTCCTCCAGATGATGGTTTCTAGAAATTAAATATTACACATAAAGGAAAAATCAGCAATTTCAAAATGCATGTGAAGGGAATGAGAGTAAAGCTGACTGCATGATTAACAGTAAAGCAGGACTCGTGATTCAGTTTCTATTGTAACGAATTAATTATCAACCATTAATTATAATAATGATGTACACAAAATCTTTTATGAACTGTCCTTTTTTATCTTTCCAAGAACACAATGCTGCATTCTCTGACTCTGACTGACCGAATTTCATGGTTGCCAAAATAATCCTAGACAACACATTATTTAATTCAGTCAACTGCTGAAGACAGAGTATAGAAATGTACTACTCTGTCTGCAAGCACTTGTTTAAAAATAATCAGAAAAGGAAACAAGATGTCTGTGAATCAATGATGCCCCCAGATAACAACAAAGTGGAGTGGTAAGATTTGTCAAGGTCACCAGGTGAAAGATTTTGGTGTCACTGGAAAAGTCTGCTACAAGGAATACACATATCAAATATGAAAGGTCTGCCTCTTATGGTGTGAAAGATATGTCCAGGGTTAAAGTTTTTCTTTTTTCTTTGAAATTTCCAAAAACTGGTCAAAGGTCATTGTCAAGGTAACAAAATCAACAAATCTGGTATCGTTGGAAAGGTCTTCTAACAAGAAAAGTTAAATATAAAAGCAGTACCTCTTATAATTTGAAAGGTATGGCTTATATTATAATTTTCTAAAAGTAGGTCAAAGGTCAATGTAAAAGTCACCAGGTCAACAATTTTGGTATTAATGAAAAGTTCTTGCCACAAAGAATACATATACCAAATACAAAAGCTTTACCTCTTATGATGTAAAAGATATGACCAAGGTTAATTCAACGGGGTTTCTTTTGCCACAGACAGACAGATGAGCAAACAGACCAAAAACTATGTCCTCAAATCTTCAATTCCATGGGCAAAAAAAAAAAAAATAAAAAAAAATAAAAGGCATTGATTACACAATTAAAAGACAGGCTGGTTATTGTAAAGTGTTTTTACAGCTATCGCTTTCAGCGAGTCACTGGTTCTGAGTGACTATGTAGTGATCCTGGTAGTACCTTTATTGGACTGTTCATTTGTACATTCTGGATGACCTGAGCAGCCCTCTTTTGAAGATCCTCACAAATTTTCTCAACAGAGGAGGTCTGAATTCTTTTATCTTGAGATCTGATAATCTCTTTCTTCAGGGCATTTAAAATCTTTCTACATGCAACTCTGCAAACCATCATGAAAATAAATAAATATTCTGAATTTGATAAATATCTGAAATGTAAATACTTCAAAATATCATCATATCTTTAAGAATGCTCAAAAGAAGTCTGCCTTCAAATGATAGATATATATATTTTTTTTTGAAAAATGTGTGTTCAGCAGGATTGAGGTATTTTTTTCAATAAAAATTAAATTATAACTGAGATTATTAAAATCATGAATGTGAATACATTGTTTACCTACAGTTCTCCTCTTCCTCTATGATGGTTTGCAGTTTATGTGTAAAGGTGATGAAATCACTGAGTCCTTTGACGTGCTGTGTAATTGGTAAAGAGGAATCTGGTTGGTAACCTTTGCCCCCAAGCCTCACTTTCATGATAAATGAAGTGGCTGTCTGAAATTAAAGATCAACATTAAAATTTTCAAATCAGTTTAAAGAATTTGGAAATTTAACATTAGCAGTTAATATCAATCACTTAAAGGGATGCTGTATAAACATCAGATTCTGAACAAGATAAACAAGAAACTATCTCCTGAGTCATATGTAATTATTGTCATTATCATTTGAGTCATATTCTTTTATGGAAAAAGCCCACTTACTTGGTACATGGGCATATTTTTTTTCTGGGCCTCATGTTTCAGGTCTGTGAAGGCAGAAAGTTCAAGCTCTCTCTCTGGCACATTAATGGATCTGGCCAAGGCAAGCTCTGATCTAGAGTTCACCAACAATTCCAGATAGGCCAGGCACACCATCTGCACATAGAACTTTAAAACAAATTAAAATGATTTCAGAAAAAGGCAAGCTTTTCAGTCAAAAATTATGAAAAATGATTGCAAAATTTGAGTCCATATTTATCCACAACCTAAATGTTCTGATGCCAGTATCTTTGACCCACACAAAGACTACATTACATTACAAAGTGTTCTTTGATATTAAATGTCTATAAAATACAGAATTCTGCCGAACAATTCCACAGACCTGGTTTATGGACACAGCAGACTGTGAGAGGCCAGGGGTTCTGCTGCCCCTCCAGCTTGTCCTCTGTGACAGGAGACTGTCGAGGGATGAAGCTAAGCTACAAACTTCCACATTCTCCTCCTCACCACCCCCCTCCACAGACACTTCAACATCCTCACCACCCACCAATGAGACCTCAATACTGACTTTATGGACAGCTCTGTCTTTACACAGCAGCGTGACCATGGCAACCTGTCACAATAGAAATTTCTGAACTAACAAGCATTCTGAGTGTATTGCAGACAATACAAAGTCCCCTACCAGTAGGATAATTCAGTCAAAAGTAGGTCAAGCGTAACGAAACTCCAACTTGATCTGTAACTTTCCAAGACAAAGCCACATATCAATTTCATTGAATATCTTCATCCAATGTAGAAAAAAGTCTGGAAAACTTATTCTTGCAATTCATCAAAGGGCATAATTCAGTTAAAAATAGGTCAATCACACCAAAACTCAAACTTGATCTGTAACTATCCAAGACAAAGCCATATATAAAATTTCAGTTGAATATTTTCATCCAATGTGGAGAAAAGTCCAGAAAACTTCAAGCATTCAAAGGGCATAATTTAGTCAAAAATAGGTCAAGCATAACAAAACTCAAACTTGATCTGTAACTATTAAAGACAAAGTCATATATAAAATTTCAGCTGAATATCCAATGTGAAGAAAAGTCTGGAAAACTGATTCAGAATGACTGTCAGACAGAGGGTAAACTACTAGTACCCTTCAGCAAAGCCGACAGGGAACTAAAAATGTTAAATTGCTTTATAAATTCAAAAGTTAGGATTGTTATTGAACAAAGCAGTCACCATTTTGTTTCTACATGTACATTGATTTCAGCAAATGTCCAGATGCATAAAATAGTCTTTTTATAACTATTCACCAAAAACAATTACCTCCACAGGATCATTGGGTAGACCCAAAAATAAATAGCGGTTATTAGATATGTCTTCTTTGATGTCACAGTTTTCAGAATATGCTTTTTGGACTAGATTGAAAACATCGCAGGTGTCCACATAGTTGCAGTGCTTTAAAAACTGATGATAGTTTTTAGAAATCTCAGGGGGCTCTGCGCTAGCTTCAGACTGGAGCTTAGTCTTGATGACTTCTTTATTACTTTCAAAAACTGTGCTTGTTTCTATGTCAAATTCACCCCTTTCCTGTAAGAAAGATCATCCATTTTTATAAATGCATGTTAACTAACATCCTACAATTTGTGTGAATTA
This sequence comes from Ostrea denselamellosa, assembly GCA_024699665.1. Lineage (NCBI taxonomy): Eukaryota > Metazoa > Mollusca > Bivalvia > Ostreida > Ostreidae > Ostrea > Ostrea denselamellosa. The sequence continues at coordinate 10,163,851 of JAMZEH010000020.1, read as the reverse complement.
TAGATGAACATGTAGACTGCACTATCATGCTTACGAGACCCACTCTTGAAATGGAAGCCATGAATTTTTAAAGAAACGGAAAGTTTCTGAATCATTGACTACTAAAGTTGCAATTAATTCTTTACCTCCTTGTTCTTTTCTGCCAAGCAGAGCTGCAGTGCAATCAGCTGATCCATAGAAGACAGCAGAGTACTCCTTTCATTGGGTAAAAGCTGGTAATTGCGACACAGATATATAAAGTACTCTGATAAGTTGTAAGCATCATCACAAACTGATTCCTGACAATTAATAAATGTTATCTTCTTCACTCTTGTATCTAGAAAAAAGTACATGCTCGAGTTATTTTTTTTTTTATCTGTAAAGTAAATGGCTTTCTATAAGTTATACAAGTAAGGCATAAAATAATCAATGCTATTAGTAGCTCATTGTCTACAGTATTTAGCGCAACACAAATGTCATAATAAAACAATTTTTTGTTGTTATTGATTTTTTGGGGTCAAATCTGGCCATGTACTCTAAATTCACAAGTTATCTTTCTGTAATTTGATATCACTGTTCACATGTACCTGGTGAAGGACTATCATTTTCAGATACATGGCTCTGTAATTTGTCTTGGATGGATTTTTTGTGCTTGTTGGTAATTTCTTTTTCACAAGAACTTAACACAAAACATGGGGCCTTGTTCAGTACCATCCTGAAATTTAAAGATTGTAATATTGATATATCATCTCATTTTTGACCAGTACAAAAATAAACAAGTAAAACATATGTTCAAAGTGAGCTTGTCAAAAGATTAGAATGTTTTGCTTATAATGTCTGAAATTTTTGCAGTCATTTTATCACCCATTGATGTAATCTTATCTAAAACACTATCACAAGAGTTTTAATTCAAGTAGTCTTTGCTGTTGAAAGTGATTTCTGTGCTATTAAAATGTGTGAGTGGATAACAATATGGTCCTTGTGAATTTTAACATGTATTTTTACGTACTAAAAAATGAGAAAATTTGGTGCATACATATTTTAGCACAAATGCAACATTGCATAGACATTGGCACAAATTAATTTTAGTGCACCAGTGATTTGTTGTAAAATTAATACATTGGCATTGTGTTTGTGGTTAGATCCACACCTATTTTTTTCTCCATGGTCGTCAATCAAGCACACATGCAATAACTTTCAATCAAGACTAGTATTCAGGTAAACTTGTGAACCAAGAATGCTAGGGTGCATTGAGAAAGGAATTTCAAGTTTGCTATGCTAATTTCATTCTCAAATAGCTGACAATAGTGCCTTTCGTATTTCTCGAACACTCCATACTGAAGCCAGTCATGTGACTTGTCCGAGTGATATAAAAGGCAGAATACACTTGTTAGAACTGTCATTGTCACTTGAAAACAAGAAAAGTCTAAATGTATTTAAGTAGATTTTACGAGGATATTATAATTTTTATTATTATGTATCAAATTTCTTGAGCACTTTTTTCATGTATAAAACACGTTCAAAGGTACTTTACATCATAATAAAATACCATATCATATAAAAAATACCAAACATATAAAACATTTTAGATAAGTAAGATTAAATGAGTCCATAAATTACACTATAATCTGAAACAGCTTAAAATTGTTAAACACAGTGCTAGATATTACATGTAGTAAAATCAGTCTGAATAAAATTTTAAGAACAAGTGAGTTTTTAGGGCTCTCTTAAACACGGGCAGAGATGCAGAGTTAGGATATAGTTCTGGCTGTATTTAACTTAGCATTCTATTGCAGAAATTTAAAAAGTGACAATATTCAAATGATAAACAATCACTATTCACCTGTGTTTGTGTGATACAAAATACCCCGATCTTCCAAACATGGATCCAACAACAGAATGATCTGAACTTTTGAAATGGAAAATCATTGACACACTTTTAATTTTGGCGCAAAAGGTCACTTGCACTATATCTATCAGTATGATAATTTTTTCCCGTTTTACTGCATTTCACATTTTGTCACTATAAGCCTACATTTCAGTGTTACTGTAAACCACAGTCACTTGTTTCTGTAAATAAGTGATGACGTCAGTATACTACTAATAACATTACACAGACGTCATCACTGTGCTGTAAATAGACAAACAGTCTTCTTAGTGAGTACTGTAGGGTTTAATGAAATATTACATGTTATTATATGTATAGTATTTTATCAATGCGCGGGTCACTTCACAATATCAATACGCATTTCAAATTTGATTGTCTTGTCATTAATGATTGATTGTCTGCTGGTTAACGTCCCACGCGAGAATTTTTCACTTATATGGAGACGTTACCCTTGCCGGTGAAGGGGTGAAAATTCCTTGTAGCGTTTGATCAGGGAGGGATCTTTAACGTGTCGCACCTGCTGTGACACAGGGCCTCAGTTTTTGCGGTCTCCTACGAAGGACCTTCCCATTTAGTCGCATCTTACGACAAGCAAGGGGTACTGAGGATCTATTCTAACCCGAATCCCCACAGGATTGTCATTAATGATTTAAAAATCCAGTATTTAGGTGGAAAGACAAATCTTATTATAACTATAAGACCTGAGTATTTGGTATTTTAAACAATCGTCGGTACATTTGATGACAGACAAAGAGAGAAAATCGTATCACATTTCATTATATTAAGAATGACTATGCCGCAAAAGCATCTTTAGATTGGCATAAACAAGAAATCACGGCAAAAGATAAAATTCGAGAAGTTATAACAGATGGTAAACTCCAGCTGTGATATAATACATCTAGCTAATTCATATACACGATAAATGTATTGAATTATTCAATATATACAACAAAATATTCACCTGATAACCCTTTGTTTACGAGTCCTTTTAAAATACGCGCACTTCGAATCAGCTGACCCTTCCTTCGGAAATGTTGATATTTTTCAATGTTATGATCGAATATAGTCGAGACGTTTCGAATGCAAGATTGGGAACGGGGTAAAGTTAGGTCTTGTAACTTTGGAAATGCATTTGAACAATTAAATTCATGTCTTGGTTACATTTGTAAAAAAGAAAAAAATTAATATGGTATTTGCAATTGTTAAAATATTCAGAGGATAGGTATCTGAACATCGTACAAATACTTTAGACCAGATAAACTTTTTTGGCGGGAAAACTTCGATTTCTGGCACCATGCCGCTGTGTGTACCTTATGATGTTAACATTAGCCTAAAGCAAAACTTGTGTAAAGGTGGTTTCTTCCTAGTTCTCTATCATGTAATGACGACTGACCTCAACCAGCGAAGTGTCAATGATGCAGAAAAATGGCTTATTTTATGGTCAAATGTAACTTAAAGTGTTCAGTAACATTATATTGCTCTTAAAAGTGGCAAATTATGGCGTAATTGGTCTCTTTCTATTTCAAGATTAAACTAATAGTAATATTTACTACTGATAAATAGAGCAGACGAAGGTCATCTAACAAGATTGAGTAGGCAAGCCTATTTTGAATTGTAAAGGACGATTTGCTTGGAAGATTGACGAGGTGAGTAATGCCTATGTGTTTCAAGATGGCAGAACTTGGATGTTACTAATCCATTTCTGGAACCAAAAGAATATGAAACTGACTCTTGACTTGTTAAGAAAAACATATTTTCTCCATCAGTTGAAATTTGTAACCAGTGCAAACATCTGAAAATGAAAAAAAAAATTCAGATATGAATATAAATTTTATATTACATATGAATTTCATTTATATATATATATATATATATATATATATATATATATATAGGCCTAAATCATATGTTAATAATTTTCTAATTTTCCCCAGTTTATTTATGCTGTCATTTACTTGGACAGGAAAGAAGAAAATGTACAGTGCATATGCCCCATAAACCACATTAGCAAAATTTCATGGCATATAATCTGATAATTATTTGCAAAAGGTAGGTGATTTTGATGCAGTCTGAAGGAAATTGTAAATTACATGGGATTACTTAATCAGACTAATTTTAAGTTCAGTACCGGTAACTGCTTCCAAGGAATAAAGATATACTGTGGCCGTTAAGTCCCTAATTAACGAACATTTGCAGATTCATGATTTGGATCAGTAAAGATTGATTATTTGTAACTCCATTTTTGGATCCTTAACATAAAACTTCCATAATAGATGATCCAAAAAGGCAGTAAAAGCTTCCATGTTATATATGGAATGCTACAAAGTTTGGTATTGATTACTCAAGAGTTGCTGCTTATGTGGCCATGGTTAGTCTACTGACTCTGCTTTTCCACAGGGGGATCTGGCCTTAATTGATGCCTCAGCCTGCATTTCCCAGGAGAAGAGGACTTTGAAAAGACGGAAACAAAATTTTCAGGTACGATTGTTTTTCTTTTGATTATGTACCTCTTTGAAGAAAAGATTTTGTTTGTTTCAATTAATTTGTTTTTCTTTTGTGAATTGATTTATTATCTTCGATCTTTAGAAGTACAAAAATTAATTAGTGAGTTTGATGAAAAAAATCATATCTAAGAGAAAATAAAGAAAGTTAAAATTCTTACCCAGAGTTTTTTGTTTGTTTTTTTTTTTTTAATTGCAATGCTCAGTCATAATAAGGATATATGCTTCAGGAAAATGCTACAGTGAAATTAATATGTACACATTGTACATGTACCCTTTTGTTATTTATTGTAAATTTAGGTTTCAAAGCAAAATAATGAGTGAAAAGCTGTATATTTACAATCTGTTGGTCATATTGATTTTAAATACTCCTCAACCATATTATTTTGGATCAGTATATTGGTAGACTTCATTTGACTACCAATTATGTTTTGTTGAAAATGACTGCCTGGTATTTCTTACGGAATACAGTTTGAAATTGATTTGATTTTATTTATCAGGGTTAGGCCAAATTAAGACATTTATTGTCATCAGTGCCTATAAGCTTGGCCTTTCATCAAAGACTCTTTAAACAATGAGACAGATTTGATGGATTAACTCCACATGAAGTAAGGTTTATATCTTGGCCTGTAATTATTTCTCTGTTGATGGTCAGTTTAGGGTTATTGGTATAGCTCTCTACATGACCTATTCACTCCAAATTGAGCCATCAAGATGGAAATTAGATTTTAAGAAGAGGCTATACTTAAGGTAATATGCGACATTTCAGACATTTTCTCTAAAATTATTTTTTTCATTTCATCGATATGAGGAGTTCTTGTTTAGATTTTGTAATGTACTAATATTACCAGATCTTTTACATCAGCCTAGGTGACTCAGTGGTTAAATCACCTAACTTGTAATACGCAAGGGTCACAGGTTCAATACCCAATTCTTCCAAAGGTTTTTCTCTACTTGTTTCTAATGGTAATGCCCATATATACAGTAGAGCTGAATTTACATTTTTCTTTGTAACAACCAGGAATTATCAAGATATGCAAACTCTAAAACAGACATGGTAATGTACCCAAATTTTTATTTGTAGAAACGAGATAGAATGCAAGTGAATTGTACCTGAAATTTCATGAAAAATTATCTATTATTGAGAAACATTGCAAATGTCCTTAAACAAAAAAACATTCACACAAGACTTTGTGAATGAAAAAGGTAGTGCTTGGGTAACCTTCATAGTCATGTATTTGTATTTTGAATTTTAGAAATTTTATGACCAGAAGGAGTGTCTCTATGTAAAGTTTGAGAGGTTTTTGTGATTGTCATCAATCTTTTAACAGTTTGGAAGACCTATTAAAGATTACAATCTTCTCTGTCCAACACTTTACCCATGCGTTCTTCCAATATCTTTAATCATTTAACGATTCACAAGCCAGTGGTGGGATTTTTAAAATAGGTGGGCAAGGGACATACCATAGGTAGAACTGGGTCAGTTGGTAAAGCAATCTTATTAAAACAAAAACAAAAATAGATTCCCCCTTTTTTTTTTTTGTTTGTTTGTTTTGTTTTTTTGTTTGTTTGTTGTGTTTTTGTTTTGTATTTTAAATGAGCAAATCTGAGTACCATATAAAGATGGATCTATTGTACATGTATTATTGCATCCCTCTGTATATACATTGATATTTTACATTATGTGTAAAAATTGTATTTATGAAGTGTTGTTCAGTGAGGTCAAACTACACTGATAGAGAAAAGGAGAAAATTTGCACTGAACTGGCAATTGAACCCAGGGCCTCAGCAATAGGCCAAAAAGAAACAAAACAAACTCTATGTTTGTTTCCTCTTACCAAGACAGAAAAGTCCTGGTAGGTAGTTTATTTTCTTTTTAAAGGGGTTGCTTTCTGCGGCTTCAAGGAATGGACCTAAACAAGAACTTAATAACAAGACTTGATTGTACATGAAATATAGGTTGAAGTGTCAGGCCTTAAAGTTAAAATCGAACCCTGCACTGTAGGTATAGTATCCTTGTAGTGGTAGAGCATTCACTTCATAACCATGAGGTCGTGAGTTCAAGCCCTGTATGCACCACGGCAAACCTAAGATGTAAACATAAGTAGTGATTGGTCCTTCTCCAAATGCTTAAGCATTTAGAGATGAGAATCATGGGTCTTTCAGATATGACCTTAAAAATGGACTCTGCTGTTGACTATCTTCTTTTTTTTTAACAGTATTTTATTATGCCTGCAACATAAAAGGATTAGGCAGCAGGCTAGCAGCCTATATAAGCCTTCTCCAAAAGGTACAAAGTGATCACATGTATGTACAATGATGAGTATGGGTATTTATACAATGTGTATGATAAATATTGACAAAAACAGAAAAATGCCAAAAATAGAGTAGATGTCATCTTGGTTAATGGAAAATAAATAGTAAACATAAAAAGGGGGATGTACTGGTTCAACAAGGCTAAATACATATACTACTATGAGAATAGATAAATGAATTACAAATACATAAATATTAAAATCTTTTGCTTTGAGAGATGTAATTTTGAACAAATTTGAAGATCATTGCATTATCTTTAAAATTAAGAATTTCATTTCCACAGAGTAATAATTTTAAGGAAATAAGAACATGCAGTTGTATTGCATTTATAGATTCAAATAAATTATATCTTAGTTCTGAAAAATGAGCACATTCAAAGAAGAAATGAAATGCATTCTCAGTATGATAACCACACATATCACAAGTAGCAGTATCCCGAAGATGATGACAATGTAACTCAAGATTTAGGTTACTAGCATTATTTCTTAATTGGCAATGAATAATATTTAATCAACATTGTCCTAAACTAAATAATTTATTTGGTTTTCTATAATACATGCTTTTAATAGCAGTTTTAAATGATGCAAGAGTGGGGAGTTGTCTAATTTGAATAAGTAGGTCATTCCAAAGTTTGATTGTTGAAGGTAGATAACTGTTCATATATGATGATGTCCTGCCTTGGGGTAAAATAAACTTTAGATTGTCATGGTTTCTTAAATGATATAAATGTTCCCTCGCAAGATTTATATCATTTAAGACTATAAATATTTAAGAAAGTACTCAAGTTATTGAATGATGTAATCACCGAGTTCTAGCTGTGATGACGGCATTCTTTGAATGTTAATCACAGTAACAGACTAGCTACCAGGCCACTGGGAGCCGCCATTTTGATTAATCAGAATCGACACAAATTCCAATCCAGAAATGATTTTTTTTTTTTTCTTGGAAATTTTGTTAGAAAAATCCAGATTGGCAGCTTTGAGTCTAGGTAGGTCAGGTAACAGGAAACAAACATTACTAGTTAGGTGCTCTAACCACTGAATTATTTAGGCCAATATCCATGGTCCATATAGCCCTTACTACTACATTTTCCTCCCTCCCTAAATCGTCTTTACCCCCGAAAACACACAACCCAGATTCTTTTTGCCCTCGGCAGGATTTTCACCTGCAAGTCCAGGGGTGGTCAATGGCACCAAATGTAATATAGGTGTGGCAGTCAGACGGGTTCAATCACTGGTGGCCAGACAGAGAAGAAGAGCACCTGACTAGAGATTCAGTGGGCTGGGTTTGAATCCCAGTCTTTGGTCTGTTACATTTTCTCCCTATGTAGTTTTTCATGACATTTTTCATATAATTCACTTGCATTCTATTTCTTTTTATAAAACATTTTGGGGTATATTACTATGATTGTTTTAGACTTGGCATATTTTGATAGTTTCTGGTTGTTACAAGTAAAAATAAAAAAGTCAGCTCTTATGTATTACAGTAAGGTGTACTGTAGCAAAAAATGAGTGAAAAATCTTAGGAACCATCTGGTATTGAACCCAGGAAATTCTATTACTTGTCACTGAGCTACTCAGACCAATTTACAAAGTACGGCAATATTGCAACGTAAAATCTACACCTATTTCAGAAATCGTACAAGAACTTTCCATATTGAGGAGATGGAAATGTAATTTTAGAGAAAATGTCAAAAACATCACATATGTCCTTTAAGAGGGAGGAATGTGGCAATCAGATGGGTTTGACTGCCAGAGGCCCGATAGCCCAGTTGGTAGAACACCTGACTAGAAATTCAGGGGACAAAGGTTTGAATCTTCTCCCTTCTGATTACATAGGAAAGGAGGAAAATTTTGGGCAGGACTGGGAATAGACTCCAGGACCCTTGCATTACTAGTCAGGTGATCTAACCAATGAGCTATCCAGGCCACAGGCAATTATACCGCTTGAGTTCGAATATACTATTAAAGAGTATTCTTTGATAGTAAATTCAAACCCAAGCGATAGAATTGCCTGTGATCCAGGCTGATGACCACGGTCCATATAGCCCTTAGTACAACACTACCAAAAACTGTCAATTAAAAATACTGGAAATCTGAACAAGAATCAAAGTTTCTTTACATTATTATATATTATATGACTTGGTATTTGATAGTATCATGATCTAAAATAAATGCTACAGCATTCATGTGTGTATGTGTGTGTGTATATATATATATATATAATAGATAAAACCAAGGAGATTTTTTTTTTTTTCTACCCAGGATATTGTTCAATACTTTAGCTAATTAAAAAAATTCTGAGGAAATTAATGAAATGCATTTAGATAAATTCATGACTGAACAATGTTTAATAAAAAGAACACACCATGATGGTTGACTTCCTTTGGAATCACAAATGGAAAAAATTCAATCAGTAATTAATATAAAATCCTAGCTGGTTAACTTTATCGATTAAAGTGCAATGCAGGTGATCTGTAGATCATAACTCCAAACCTCGCAGGGGTTTTTAAATTTTTCCAGGTGACTTTTTCACTGAGACTGCATTTGTTTGTTTGTTTGTTTTGTTTTGTTTTACCAAATCATGTAAAAAGTCATAGCTCATTTCCAAGTGATACAATTGGTGCAAACATTTAAATGGAAAACACCAGTATCTATATATACTACTCAAAGTTTGATAAGGATCATATTTTTCAGCACTTGTAAAACTTTCAACAAAGGTGAATGACAACCAACACAGAGTGATTTATGTTCATAAATGTTTACTTCAAGAAATTGTGACAGAAAAATTTGGCAAACATGACATTTCATCGCATACTCCTAAGGTAAAGGGAGAGTACCCTGAAAAGCATGGTAATTTCATGATAACGGAATTGTTTAAACTCTGCACATTCCATTTCACACTGCACAAACAAGTGTCAATAGCGGGTATGGCCTCCGTTAGCTCCAATGACAGCTTGGCAACGTCGTCTCATGCTTCCAACGAGGTTTTGAATGGACGCAAGAGAGATATTGTTCCATTCTTGGATCAGAACATTTTCAAGTTCCTGGAGGGTGGCTGGTTGTACAGGACGACGTGAAATCGCTACCTGAAGCATATTCCAGACATGCTCGATAGGGTTGAGGTCTGGAGAACGAGCTGGCCAGTCCATACGAACAATTGTCTCACGTTCCAGGTACTCGTCCACCACCCTATCATTATCGTCCATGAGGATGAAGTCAGGACCAACAGCACCAGCATATGGTCTCACGTACACATCCAGGACGTCATCCCTGTAGCGCACTCCGGTCATCGTGCCTCGCCTTAGGACATGGAGATCAGTTTGTCCAGCTCGACTGATTCCTCCTCAAATCATCAACGACCCACCACCATATCTGTCATGTTCATCAACATTAGCGTCCTGATATCGTTCTCCTGCCCTTCTCCACACTCGTGCACGACGATCTGTGAAGTCAACACAAAACCTCGACTCGTCTGTGAAAAGTACAGGGGCCCAATCAGCAACCCTCCAATTCACATGAGCCCTGGCCCAATTCAAACGATCTTGTCTGTGTCGCTGAGTAAGAGGGATGCGAATACAGGCTCTCCGGGAACGAAGACCACCTTCATGAAGACGATTACGCACAGTTTGCGTGGAAATGTTAACTCCAGTTGCATTCAGAAGATCATTTCTAAGCGCAGTCACTGTTGCAAACCGATGACGTCGTGCTGAAATCAAGAGAAAACGGTCATCTTGATGCGTGGTGGACCTTTCTCTGCCGCCTCCATGTCGATGAGAAGCTGAACCATGAGCTTGATACCGGTTCCAAGCTCTGCAAACAACGCTCTGACAGACACCCAATAGCTCTGCAACGTGACGTTGTCTTGCACCATTTTCGAGCATTCCTATGCATCTGGCCAATTCTTCAATAGTCAAACGACGTCTTTGACGTTGTGGAGGCATTTTCATAGAGTAACAGTGACTTAAACGAGGTCAGATGTAAAGACAATGGCCAAATTCAAATCAACGACAAGCACTCAGAAATGTGAATAATGTGGGTACCATGCTTCACGTGCTACTCATGATCACTGCAGCATGCATTTCCCTACCTAACCTGTGTTTTGAGGCTCAAGAGGGGTCAGTCCAACACTATGATGAAATTTGCGTGTCTTATCAATTCATATATTGATTTTATAATGTAAGAACTATATGATCCTTATCAAACTTTGAGTAGTATATATAGACAATACCAAGTGTATATTTGAATTTATGGCCAAATCGTTCCTACTAGATTAATGTTTAGTTTGCTTTTCATATTTGGAGTGCATCAAACTGATACACATGTAAAAGCAGAAAATCGGCATTTTAAGTATTCTTGAAACTTTTCATTTTATGACTACATTGAGTAATTTGTTGTGACTTTAGAACCAGTCCATGTAAAAGCAGAACTTTTGAAAATCAGCATTTAAACTATTCTTGAAACTACAAAGTTAAAGAATGGAGACCAATACCTTGAGGTTAAAATATCGGATTGATTCTCATGAGTGGATATCACGTGGTATTCTCACGATGTGTTGGTGATCTGTTTTTTAATTTTAACTATTCTGGTATTCTCACGATGTGTTGGTGATCTGTTTTTTAATTTTAACTATTCTTGAAACTTGTCATTTTATGACTACATTTGACTAATTTGTTGTGACTATAGAACCAATCCAGTTGGTTAGTCTGGATTTTTCGCCTGAGCACTATATATAAAGTTTCAGTCTCGGAATCAGATCTGAAGACTTATCCTCTTTCTCCTTAGCATGTCCTTGACATTGTTTTCTACTTTTGTGCTGTACTTTCTTTCCCTCTGAGACTGAATAAGGAAGAAGGATATTCCTATGATCAGTTTCTTGACCATGTACATGGGAATATCCAAGTTAAGTATCCCAATGGGGATCTGGGTTGTTAAGAGTAGATCCTCAGTACTCCTTGCTTGTCGTAAGAGGCAACAAAGTGGGGTGGTCCTTCAGATTTTAAATATCTCATTGTATTTTCACTTTACTAACATTGTCTTTCCATTCAGGACAACGTTTTTAACACTTTGTCTCCCAATTCCTATCTACTGTATCTAACCTTTAAATCATATGGATGTCTCTTTATTCTTCCTTCCAGACTTGTTTTGTCTTTGCTGTGGCTACAAAATAAGCTGTCTTCCATCCCCCTTTGGCATTCTCTCACCTTCAGTTTCAGGGTCCAATCCAAGGAAAGAGTCTATTGATAGCCTTGGGGTCCATACACCAGGAAATGCGGAGAATACCTGGTTGCATCACGTCTTTTTGCATTATAAGCTTGTACTAAAGGTGCAACATGTGTTCTCCAATCAGCTTTCTGCTCAGCTTCCAAAGTACCCAGCATCCTCATCCTGAATTGGTGTGCTGACCCATTTCTGTCAGATGATGGAGAGTTGTGCGTGTCTTTATCCCAGCTAATTTGCATAATTCATGGTTTACCTTAATTGACTCCAACTTCCTTCCGTGATCACCATGGAGTTTAAAGTGCAAAAAAGAAGTTATTGTAAAGAGCTTCAGCGGTCGCTGTTGCTGTTTGGTTGCAACTTGGGACAGTTTGCCTAAATGGTGTGAAGTGATCTGTCATCACCAGTATATTTTCAGATCTTCCTTTCAACCAATCTAAACTAGGAAAATCGATATATACCAGATGAGTACCATATTCTATGTTGGTATGAGTTCTGCAGCTGGTCTTGTTCTAGATACATTTGGGACAAGTCAATTCTCTGTGTGATGTCCATTTGGAGTTCAGCACAGAAATATCTACTTAGCAAGCCACAGGGTCTTTTCCTAATCTGGGTGTCCTGTCTCTTTATGTATCTCAAGGAATGTTCCATATATCTGTATATGTCAGGAACCACAAACTGACCACCTGACCAGCATCTAACATGGCTTTTCTGTTCAAAAAAAACAAAACTCCACCAGGCAGAATTTCTACCATTCCCAGAAGTAGCTTTGGACTGCCATGGTGTCTGTCTTTAAATTCTCTCAGCAGGATCGAAAATCTTCTCTTTTTGAATGTATCGCTCTACAAAGTTTGATCATGACTCTGCTTTAATCTCCAATCGTATTCCATGGCATCCACTGTTTCTACACCGGCTGAATGGATAACAGGTCATCTGTGATGCTCTGACAATGGAGTTTCTCATGGAATACAGACTGGCATATGGCTTTCAGAGAAAAGTTCTGGCTTACAAAATAATCCCTCTGCATCTGCACTCTGCAAGAAATTGTAAAAGTATTACGACCTAATGCATCCATCATAGTATTGACTAGTAACATCAAATTTTGCTTGGAGAGCACTTAAGTCAGTTGGTCATTGTCTGTGATTTCTTGGAATTGAGTTCCATGCAGAACTCGGATAGTCATGAAACTTATCACAAACTGACCATTAAAAACTCTTAATTTATGAGTGAGATAGTTCCTTTTACCATTTTTGGAATATATATATACACACACACACACACACACACATATATACACAAACAAACATACAGTAACTTGATCTACCAAACATGAAGCATCAAGCTTGATCTGATGATCCGCAACTGTTAACGAGATGTGATCCGACTCTTCGGATCAAGTTCCTGTAGTAATGATAAATTTACTATATACCTCCTAATGTATTTTTAAATCCACGTTTATATGATAAAAATATATTCCAAATTATCAAAACACAAACATACAGTGAAATTATTTTTTGTGTACACAGTTTCGTTTGTGACATGGTTAATACTTTTCACAAAAAATGTTGTATTGATGCATCATGACGTTACCAGTTTTAGAAGATACTCGTACGGAATCAGAAAACCATGGTCGTGATCTGGAAAGTCGAATCCCATTCTGTGAAATCAGCAATATCAAAACACAGATTACTGATGGGTATATTATCCTTTCCTGCCCCTAATATCTGCATATAAAATGAAGGGCAATTTGTGGTTTGCATGTGAAAAATGGGGGGGGGGGGGGGGGGGGGGGGGGGGGGAGGGGGTCATGTTTGTGCTTGATGGTTAGGAAAGATGCTTAACTACTGTAGGACAAATGAAGTTAACTTTCAGTCACTGTCATCATATTCTCTTTTATAGATAACACCTTTGGTATGCCTCTTAATGACAATGGACAATAAGTGCTTGCTTGCTTGCTTGCACACTGATTTCACACTGTAAGTTTGACACTTGATACTGTCTAAAGTCATTTTCCAAGCATTAGACATCATTAGAACCATCACTAAATGACTTTCTAAATTTTCTAAGTACATTGGTACCTATAATTACAAGGCAGTTTTTGTTGAACTCCGTGTCCTGTACTATCAATGCGGGGACAAATAACTCAGAATTCATACATGGCACCAGCAAAGTACGTGCATTATATCCCTTGTACTCTAGTAACAAATTATCTTCAACAGTTGCCTGTAAACCCATGTTTGATAACTCTTTCAAGTCAGACCTGTTTTGCAAACAATATTGTAACCTGATAGAGACGGTGTAATTACCCGTAATCCACCGTCAATAAGCGCTTTGAACTGTTCGTGTTGTACAACAACTTCCAGCCACAACATATCATAATTCTGAACAGAAGTATCGTTATGTGTGGTTTGCCCTTTTATTTTTTCTGAACTTAAAGATGTCCAAAACTTATGTCTAAGCAAGTCATTTTTGGATGCTTGATCCAGATAACCACTGTCAATAGTATTTTGTAACCTACAACCAATTCAAGTCGCACATACACCAGATAATTGACATTATAAAATTCTTGAATGCCATTGGTCGAAAATTTTGCCAAACAAAATGTCTAATTTTGATAATATTTTCTAAACACTTAGCTCTCGCACCCAGCGGTATCAACATTGGTTTTTTTTTCTGATTCCCTTAAAGAGGGTCTGATGTTTTGTATCAATAAATATTCTTTAATGTCAAGGTCACCAAGCAGCTATTGTACCTCAAAATGCCACTCCTTGTGTATAACATTCTCCTTTTCAGGAAAATTGTGTAATTCTAGGAACATTTTTATTAACTTTGACCTTCTGAGTTACTAGTATTGTTACTTTGACAATTCTGGAGAGAAATACAATGTTTACCAGTCTCACATTCAATCAGCAAAATTTGTGAACACAACCTTTTGTTTTTCATCTGCTTACTTAAAAAGTAAATTACATTAAATTCAGGCTTGGGTGGTAAATAAAAACTTCTGTGTCTATAGTTTCACTGCATCACCTCTTGTTTGGACTCAAGCTTATTATCCTCTGCTAAGGACAAAGTCTTTTCCTTTTCTTTCCATCATTTTGATTTGATCAGCAATAGAAGTGTTTATTGACATACAAGACAGACTCTAAACTCGACAAAATCCACATAAAATCAGCCATGTAAACAACTGATTCAGCTACCCAGTTCAATGCAGTGACAGCCATGCAAGGGAAAACACTTCAGAACATAAAAGCAATAGACAATATCAAACCTCAGGGGTAATATAACATGTCCATGCTTCTTTGTTATCTGTATGTTTTCTACAGTCTTTTTTCCAAAACAATATACAAGACAATTTGTTTATTTAGTTATAGATTTAATTAATAAAATACACATCCACGCCATTTTCTCACTGCACCAGACACCCTGTATGTCCATATTAAGAAGTGTCGCCTTCACTGCAAGAAAAGATGTTAGCTGGTTGTTACAGTGCCTTAATTGAGCATGTGTTCCTCATACCTCCAAAATGTTCCATTTCATTCCGTGCATTCGTTGTTTCTTGAAGATTGTTCATTTTTTTTCTGTGCAAACCATTCAGCATTCTGCACAAACTGTTCAGCATTCTATGCAAACCATTTCGTACAAGAATCATTCTGTGCCAGAATCTAGGAAAGGTGGACATAGATTGGATTTGAGTTATTATTCTAAGACTATACAATGGTGGGCTTTAAAAAGTGAAAATCCTGCAAATTCTCGAAACATATAATAATATTAAAGCTGTCAGGCAGAGCAAAACTCGATACATTCATAGCCCTTGAAGCAATTTCAATGTGTTTTTATTCCCCCACAAAGTATAGAAATAACTTGTCTTGTTCAATTTGTTTGATCACGTTTTTTTATTCATTAAAGATATTTTCATCCAAATTGTTTCTTAGAACTGTCTGGAATCTGGATATTGCAATGATTTGTGTATAACTTGTATATTTAATGCAAACCCCAGTGTTATTTACTACAACAGAGGTCCACTAATCCAGTTATTTGAAATTAACAGATTGAAGATTGAAATGTTTAAAATCTGTTTCAGTATCTCCCATATTAAATGAATTAATAAGATAGACACACTGAAACAGCATAGACATCGGTATATGGATGTCATTTAACTCCATATGTTCGAACCTGGCTGGTAGTTTGATTTGTTCTTAATTACTAGTTAATTTGCTGACAATATTATTTATTTTTTTTCTTTTTTTTTAACCTTAATTATTATTATTGTCTATTTACTGATTGTTCCTTTTTATCCAAGGTGACATAGTCAGCTGACTTGCATGAAGTTGATGCATATAAATGTACATCTTCATAACATCAAAAACAAATTTATTTAGTTACCGATTGTTTACACACACAGGTTGATCAGTAACTTTTTAAATCACAAAGTTGTGTTAGCTCTATGTATATTCAACACAAATAATAAAACATTGATGATACTTTTTTTTTTTTTTTAAATTTGCTACTTTGTTGGCATAAGGAGTGCCTATTGCAGGCAGTGTGACTCATTGTGGAGTTAATTGTTCACATGCAATACTTTCCACCCATAGCTTTTTTTTCTTTTATGTGTTATTTATCCATAACTTCTTTTCAGTTCTAAAGTTTATAATATTTTCATATCAAGTTTGAATTTTCTTCTGAATGTTTTACAAATGTTTTGATTAATTATTTTTCCGATGTAGCTAGCTTGTGTTTTATATAAGTTTTAGCTTTCCCTCTGTCAATCAGCTTTGACAACTTCCAACATCAGAACATCACAAAAGGAAGAAAAAACATTAATAAAGTAGAGAGATGAGTCACTTGTCAAAAGAAGTCTAAAATCTTATAACCATCCATGTTTCTCGGAGTTCTTGACGTCTTTTTGGCTCAAGGTTGCATAATTCACTTCCTCCGCTTTTCTCCCAATCCTGCGATCAATACTCGTGACCATATTTGGAATATGATTGGAGATAATATTCAGTATTATCAGTTGAGGCCTGACTTAAGCCCATTTTCACCACCCTGAGAAAAATGGCAGATTCCTGGCTTGACGGCAGAAATTGATTTTTAAGCCTAAGAGACCATGAGTCATCCTTGTGGAGATGGTTAACGTTTTAGCCATCATGACATTTAAGTATTGTCAACCAATTTTCACAAAAACTGGTACATATAAAAGATCTTGAACTGTAGAGATTCCTAGAATATCCTGGAATTAAGTCCCCTTTTTTAATTAGATAGTAGAAAGAGATGTGATTTATGATGAGGAATTAATTTGTGTGATTAAATTGTATTTGATTTTCCATTTTTTTTAATCTTGGCACTTCTTAAATGCCTACATAGTGATTGGTAGAAATTTTGTTTGTTTGTGGCATCAAATTCTCTCGTGAAGCAAAAATGATCTCCTAAGTTGATTATCACAGAGTGATTGAAAATTTCCCGGCGGATAAAAACAAACCATTGTTATTTGCTCCAGACACTCTTCTCCCTTGGTTTGCCCTTAAGGGAACAATATGGTGGATCTTTTCTCATATGCTGAATTTGACTTGCAATTTTACACTGGCATGATGAAGCTAGTACAACATAGGTAATTAAGTTTTATATGCGCAGTTTATATACATTGTATGTGCATGACTGATTTCATCTCATAACCAACCAGGTCACCTATGATAAGGTATTGTTTTATTGCTGGCCAACAAGGGGGTCCCAATGTAACTTAGACCATTTATATTATGACACATGATGTATACACAATATGATTAAATGGATTTAAATGGGGGAAACTGTTTTCTGCCATGTGAGCATGCCTCCATACAGACTGGCACCTATCGGAGGCAATCGATAAAAAGGTAGTTCATGAATTCATCATAATGTCCAGCGATTGACAGCCACACTGCTGTAGAGAAACTGGTGGAGCCAGTACCACGCTGCACCCCTGCAGCGGCAGTTCCCAGACCAATGTTAGAGAGATTAAGATGAAATTAGCATCCTTCCGTGTTTAGTACAAAATAATATCAAATTGATGAATAATGAATTAAATAATTGAATTATTCCATACACACTGTAGTGAGATCAAAATGTATGTGGTTTCATTTAGTAACCTTTTTGCCTCACAATCATTTGATTCCCTTCAGAATTAAGGAGTAATCATGTTTACATGGAGATAGCTTAGAAGACTGCAGGCAGAGGACACAGTTTGCTAACAGTAATAAACCCCCAGCAACCCATCCTGCCATTTCAGCCAGCCACTGGTTCAGCAGCAGCAACGATACTTTTATTCATTTTACTTTTTTTTAATGGTTTTTTTCTTTTATATTAAATTAATAATAATTACATGACCATATTTCCTTTAAAAACAACTTTGCATTTTGTTTTGTAATGGATAAATTAACAATATATAAACTATTAAGCCTCCAAGTATATTTCCGTAATAAAATTATATCTGACATTATGTGAGCGAGTATATTATTAAAAACACAGCAGGAGGTCTCTCTATATGCTGCTGACCTGGGCCTGGGTATAAATTCTAATGATTGGTGTTGATTTAGCATTATCTGTAGATAAAGCCAGAACACTGATTATTTGACAGGGAGTAAATGTGTAATTAAGGCTTAGAGGACTAGATGACAATCCACTGATTGTTGATTATCATTGATTCCAGCACCAAGTTATACTATCAATGAAACATGTGTAGAGAGATTGGCTCCGATAAGAACTATCTCTGTAATGGATGCTAGGAAAGTCAGCGTAATTACTGCAGAGAAAATATGAAAAAATTGGTCGCCTTAGATCTATCTTATCGTAATGGCCTTGCTAGTCAAATTAAGATGTACTTTTACTAGCTAGATCTATCTAATGTTACATTTTGCATGCACATTGTCAAAGTAGTTAGTAATCAAGGGTTTTGATGCATGTACATAGTGCATGAGCTGAAGGCAAGTACACTATGTGTCAAATTCCTGACTATTTTTGCATAGTGTTTGTGAAATGTGACATTATTATAATTATTGTGCTGAATGTCATGTTTTGTAAGTCACCTGAGTCACTCAGGTGACCTTTTGCTTTTGATCTTCGTTCGTTGTTATATGTTGTCCGTTAACAATTTTACATTTTTAACTTCTCGAAAACTACAAGGCTAAATGTTGCCATTTTTGGTGTGAAGCATCTCTAGGATAAGAGGAATATAAATTTTGAAATTTATGACCTAAACACCCCTGCGGCCTCATTGGTGAGGCCAAATATGTTGAAAAGGCTATTATATTTTCAAAAATCTTCTCTACTCCCACACATGTAAATAGTAAATATATATAATTTATAGGTTGTTAGTATAGTGGCTCTGTGACAAAATAGATAACATGTTGAAGACTTAATAAGCGAGGGGTCCTGGGTTCGAGCACACAGATTGCCAGCTATTTTTCTGAATACAATCGTATATTAAATTGGTTACATGAATATATTCGCCATTTATCTTACCTTCATTTTGACTAATATTGTTCAAACAATAGCTAAGTAACGAATTGTGCAAAACTACTTTCAATTATCATAGCATTTTTGGGGGTGGGTGGGGAGGTGTTGAAAATTTGAACAAGACAAAAAGTAAGACTTACAAAAAGAGTGGTGATAGTGTATCCATGCGGTATGTGAAAACAGTAGGGCATCGAAGTAACTCTCAAAAGCAGAGTCTGCATCACCACTATATAACTTAGAGGGTTCAAGTTTTCTCGAGTCGGAGAATCTGTCATTGGGATGACTGCAAAAACTGAGGCCCTTTGTTACAGCAGGTGTGGGACAATAATGATCCCTCCCTGCTGAAAGGCTATAAGCTCCGAGCATATACCTAAATTTTGTAGTCCTTCACCGGCAATGGTGATATCTCCATATGAGTGAAAAATTCTCAAGTGGGACATTAAACAATATACAGACAACCCACCCATCATCAAACAACCCACCCATCATCAAACAACCCACCCATCAATCAACCAACCCACCCATCAATCAACCTACCCACCCATCAATTCTTAGGTTAAATCTTTAAGGAGATTTGAACAAAAAATGGTAACCAAGTAATATGGAACCAACTCTACCATGTGGAATTTTGGTGTCATATAATACAAAGTCCAACATACCCCAACAGTGGCAGTGAGGGGGAAAGGGGGGGGGGGCATGAAAATAGAGAAGTCAAGGGACAGCCATAGGTGTCTACAGGGGTCATAGCCATAGTGGAGTACCCAGGTGATCAACCCTCCTAGAAGATCCTCGCCATATTTCAATGTAATGAAGCTTCTACTTTTCATTGAAGCTTCTCATATTCTTGAAATTTTGATGTGGTTTGTTTCATTTTTATTCCCCTTAAAATACTACATCTCTTGCAATTCAGTAGGTTTTTTTTTTGTTTTTTTTTTTTTTTTTTTTGTACTTGGGTAATTAGAATCAGAATTCACAGCGAAATGAAAGCTCAGGTGTAGGATTTGACAGGTTTAAAATACATTTTTTAAATTACAATATTCCAAGGGGAGACAATCAAAACATTTTATAGATAAGTATAATGGCTTTGATTATAAACACCCCCCCCCCCCCCCCCCCCCCCCCCAAAACAATATTCATCACCATGCATTCTGGACCTTGAATTTTCCATTAGTAAACACAAACATAAAACTAAGCATATCAGATGATTAATTTGGAACTGCAGACTTAAATGTTGAGATTCAACTCTAAATTGGATACAATAAATACCAGTCCCTTGAATGCTTTGTAGCATCAATATGATTTAGTTCACACAAAATGACTTCACGTAAAGGAAACGCTAAGTAATATATTACTGTCTCGAGCATAAGTTGCATCACCTATCATTTGTATAATTAGAATTTTTAACACGCCTTCATTTTTTCTTTTATGTGAATGAAGAGGGTGAGTCTATGATAATCTATCAGCTTTCTTTAAAATACAACCATATGGAAGTAATCCGTGGCCTCGTTTGATCAAGATCTTTTAGGAGTTGGGCAAAAAAATCTTGTCAGTTCAAATAATTTGTACATCCTAATCTACAGGTTTTTCTGTAAATAATGCCAGAAGTTTACATATTCTATCTTCTATTACTACAAACTTCTGTTTCTTGAAATGTAATGTTTGTTTGTTCTGTATGAAATGTGGCTAAACTCTGGAGAATTTTGGCAATAATCTTTGTACATGAATGAAAAATTCCTTAATAGTGAAGTTACAAAAACTCTGCTTACTATGCGTTGCATTTTGGGGGACATTAAGGCTGAATGGTAGATTTTCTAAACCAAACATTAGTTATGATAAAATTATAAATATTTTGTCTCTCTCCTCTAATGTGTTGATAATATGTCTAGAAATGACTATTTACATGTGTCTGATTCTCCTGGTATACATATGAAGTTTAAGAAATTGGTGCTGAGTGATAATTGAACTATGTCCTCCATTCTGCATAATATTTAGATTTTACATCCAGGGAAAAAAAAATGTGGTTTCAAAAGAAAGCATGAAGCCTTTAGAATATTTCTAATTTCATTTCTACAGGTCATGATAAAAAAAATTGAGGTCAAGGACAAAACTTTCCAACCACCATGAGAAATATTTCTTAATTTTCAAGATCAGGGAGTTATTTTGAATAAGAATGGCTTAGAATGTGGCATGCTATGATTAATTATATCAGAATGAATATTTTTTAATTAGAACTATCGTATGAGAACATACATCTTCATTATCTTCATCACCATTGATCTTGTCAAAACAAATATAGCATGGCTGGAGATAAATAAGAAATTAGTTCGAATAATCAGCTTTACTAGTTATTTTTCATAAAAAACAAGCAAGATCAAAAACACTGCTATATCGGAGGCAAGTCTATCGGGGTATCTTGATTAATAGTGGATTTTGTTTGACTTGTACAGTGCAATATTTCAGCAAATTTTACAACATATATTTTCTTGACTGTCAAACAATGTCTGTTTGAACTGGCACCAGTGAAGTAAAATGCAACAAAAAGTAATTAAATGCACCTGTAAATGTCGGCTGGTGCCTGTCTTGAACTGTGCCATTTTCTTCCAGAATAATAGAAACCAGGGAGAGGGCATTACAGAACAAGTTGTATATAAATGGTTATGACGGAGCAGTATAGCATCACAGAATTTCAAAGTTCAAGTTCTTGAGTACAAGTTTTGGCTTTTGTTTTGTTCATGCAATTTAATAATTAGTTAATGATTACTAAAACTGAATTCAGTTAATAAGACCCACCACTTAGCTCCAATGACAAAATTAATTTATATGCTGATGCTTTTAGTTGTGTCACTCCTAAAGTTTAGTTTCAGTCTGTTCAGGCTATGAAAACAAAAATTTAAAAATGTACTGAAGGAAAATCAATGGAATACCTTTAGCTCAGGAATGCATTCCTTGAATGTGATTGGCTAGAAAACTGAGAGTATGTAGTATCATGTAAAGTATTTTTCTCATGAAATACTTGCTTTCCCAGATACTACGGTATAGTCTGCTACAGTATAGCCTGCTTGTATTGTATTATAGGAAAGTATTCTCATAAGATTCTCTGTGTAAGCAGAAAGCTACACACCTTTAGCTAAGTGCCTCTGAATAGTATTTTCTTACCAAACAGTATACATCGTAATTTATGTATTGTTTGGCAAGGTATGTTGACCTGTTGCGAGATTGAAGTAACAGGAAGTTGAAGGGTGGCTGTAGTACTTGGCGTATTTTCAAGTGCTATAGAACTTCTGTTAATCTGAACAACCCAGTACTCAGACTTTGTCCTTGAGAATGTGCCTATAACAGGTGTTGTAAGAGGTCATATGATATAAAGGACCACTTGTAAGGGTTCCTGTAACAGACAGTTGTATGGGAGTATTGATTGTTTTGGGTTTTACACAGTTTTGGCAATATTTTGGCCGTTTACAGCATTGCATGGGAGTACTGTAACAGACAGTTGTAAGGGAGCCGTGTAAAAGACAGTTGTAAGGGAGTACTGTAACAGGTTATTATAGAAAAAACAGTTGAGAGTTTTTGTAGAAGAACGTTGTGAGGGTTATTATAGAAGAACAGTTGTGAGGGTTGTTATAGAAGAACGGTTGTGAGAGTTATAGAAAAAACAGTTGAGAGTTATTGTAGAAGAACGGTTGTGAGGGTTATTATAGAAGAGCGGTTGTGAGGGTTATTATAGAAGAACGGTTGAGAGAGTTATTATAGAAGAACGGTTGTGAGAGTTATTATAGAAGAACGGTTGTGAGGGTTATTATAGAAGAACAGTTGTAAGGGTTATTATAGAAGAACGGTTGTGAGGGTTGTTATAGAAAAAACAGTTGTGAGAGTTATTATAGAAGAACGGTTGTGAGAGTTATTATAGAAAAATGGTTGTAAGGGGTCCTAACAGAATATATTATAGAAAAATGGTTGTAAGGGGTCCTAACAGAATAATTGTAAAGGGGTCTTACAACAGATTTAAAATATTCTATAATAGACAGTTGTAGAAGATCATATAACAGTTGCAAGATGTCATATATAAGCATTGTAAGGGGTAAGGTGAGATTAACATATATCAGAACAGTTGTAAAGGTGGAGTCATTTTTCAGGCACCATACCGATCATTAGGATCATCGATCATCGTATTACCTAGCATCAAAAGTTCTGTACAAGCTCCTGATTGGATGCTGTCATTAGCCCACAATGTGTTGACACTCCTGCTGTTAAATTGGGCTGGAA
Source organism: Ostrea denselamellosa (assembly GCA_024699665.1). Taxonomy (NCBI): domain Eukaryota; kingdom Metazoa; phylum Mollusca; class Bivalvia; order Ostreida; family Ostreidae; genus Ostrea; species Ostrea denselamellosa. The sequence goes on along the minus strand of JAMZEH010000020.1, from coordinate 10,140,200 downwards.
CTGATGGCTCTTCTCCTTTTTGGTTATCTGTCATATCTTTGAATTATGTTGTAATTTTTTGGCATTGCACCATAGTAATACTAGTATATTTTTTACTCTTTCTATGTTTTATATAAAATTGTTGCTGTGATTTGATTGGAAAACTATATTTGATAAAGATTTTGGGGGTTGTAATAATTTCACATTGAAAATGATTTTCAAAAATATAGCATACTGTGCATTATTTTTCAAATCAGTAATTCACACAACACCGGTTTTCTCTCACTTTTCGGAATTTCCACTAGCATGTAGCAGAGGCTGTTACCAATAGATATCTTAGATTTATTAGCGACCAAAGGTGGTGAAAGATTCACATGCAAAGAACAAGCAGAAGGTAATAGGAAAGTGTTCATTATCAACAGGAGCTAGTCACTCACCAGAGAACATTATTGTGAGAGGAATTATTATATTTTGGCTACCTCTCTCTGCAAATGGGTTCAGACATGTTGGTGGTTTGATTCCTCATTCTGATTGTCATCTGGATCTTAGATGGGAGAGGCAAATAGGCCTTAAGGTGTGTTGGAGGAAAATGTTGAAATGCTTTGATAGCTAGACAGGCCTATAGGAATAGTCCTTCTCCCCACTTTCTCAAAAAAATTCTTCAATTTGTCCATGACAATGCCCCCCCCCCCCCCTTTATTCCCCCTCCCCTCCCCCCCTCCTTTAAAATTCCTCCCAACAGGCTTGCTAGCAACTAGGGTCCGTTGAATTGAGAAGCAAAAATAAATGGTACTAGTTATTTGTGAAAATCTGCAGACTGTGTCCAACTTTCAACAACAGGTCATTTTTCACAGCAATCATAGTTTAAACAGTGAAGACACATGGAATCTTCCTCTTGTTAATTGGTATTGAAAGTGCTGCTGCATATGGTGTTGAAACATCCTAGATAGATCATGTATGAGTCTGATACTGGGTTACCTAATTAGATATGAAACATCTTCGTTATTTTTAATTACTTATTAGTGGTATTTAAGGTTTGCTCAGTAAGAACTCCGTTATAATGCTGTATTAGCTGGGGCAAACTTTTGGGGAGGAAAATTGATATGGTTGAGGCAGTATGTTTATGCTATTTATTTTAGAGATGACTAGACCAGTTCCACCGGCAGAGACTTTATTCAGTGTTAGAAAGGGGAGTTTGATATTTTTAACTAGGATTTACATAGATACCTTCATTGTAGATCATGTTTTACTTGTGTGAATTGGGGGAGAGACTTGTCAGGTAGAACATGAAGGAGTCTGAGATTGGTGCTGACAGCTATGCTGGCCCTTCGCTCCTGTGATAAGAGGTTGTCATAATAAACAATACAGAAAACTTGCACTTCTTTTGTGAAGGTTGGGAAAAATCAAGCACTTACTACAAATTCACTTAGTTTATGTAGTGAAATTTGAGATGTGATCGGCTACTTTTTTTACGCCAGGGTTCTTGACCTCAGTTTGTAATTGCTATTGATCATTAAATGGAAATACATAAATACATGTATTGCTTTCATACAATAAGTGAATTTGCTGGTAATAGGTGTATTTTTAACTTTAAACTCTGTTGAGAATTTACCCCGTGGGGATCCGGGTTGTTAAAATAGATCCTCAGCACCCCTAGCTTGTCATAAGAGGTGACTAAATGGGGTGCAAAAACTGAGATCCCAGGTCACAGCAGGTGTGGAACGTAAAAGATCCCTCCCTGCTCAAAGGCCATAAGCGCCGAGCATAGGCCTAAATTTGCAGCCCTTCACCAGCAATGGTGACGTCTCCATATGAGTGAAAGATTCTCAAGCGGGACGTGAAACAATATTTAATCAATCAATCTGTTGAGAATTTGTTTCTATAGACATTGACTCTTTTAAGGTCTGACCATGACCTTGTATAAAAGGTCAAGGCCATGTTAAATGAAAATGGAGATGGCTAAATTGTTCACATATCAATTGTTAATAAAAAAAATAATAATAATAAATTCTTTGTTAATGACAAAATTGGGCTGAAAAGGATAAGGGAAATGGAAGAGATTCTCTTTTTTGCTGTTCATTTCAGAGTTCTCATAGGGTCACAAAACATGTGGGGAGAAATTCTGTTATGACGGATCTAGAAATAATGAAGCTCTCGGTTTTTTATACCTGGATATTGACTAAAGCAGTAAAATCTGTAAGGAAAAGTATGAAGATGGCATGTTTTTGGGTTTTTTTTATGATTTGCACATTCTCCCTAGCAATTCAATTTTGGTATGAGGTAGCAATATGAAAGTAAGGTGAAGCATGTTGGCTTTCTGAAATGCAGTCCATCATCTTGTAGTTTTCCTGTAATTGCTGTGTGTTGTGTACAATCACACATAACTCATATTGAACATTTATGTTGATAATTTGCCTGGCAAAACTTCCCACTCAACATGCATGCATAATAGGGAAATATCCCAGCAGTGGAACTGCTGTTAAGTAAAGAAAACTCAGTCTTTTACGTTCTGGGAAATTGATTTCCTATAGACTCACTAATTACACCAAAGACAGATATTGCTTCACAATAGTCAGTGGCAGCCTGAGGTTTCCCAGCACAAAACAGAAGGTTCGGGTTAAAATTCCTTTGTCTTGTAGATATTGGAAAAAAATGACATTGGGTTGTCCAGATGCGCCTTTAAGCACCAGTGTTATGAGATAGGGGGTTATAAATAGGTAGTGAAAGTTAGAAGGTGAAGTAGAATATTTTTTTTCTTTTGCAACAACTTTTTTCTTCAATAATTTGTGTAAAACAAAAAGTAGAGGGGGTTGAAAGATTGTGTATTGATCAAAGATGGCATCTATTGACTTCATGGATATCTGCAATTCAAATGAGCCTTGCTGGGCATCACTAGGATAAGCTTCAGTCAACCTATCAGATCTCTCTAAAACCAGTTGGATTTTCTTCTTAGTGACAGATATCTTCCAGTTTTCAATTTACTTGTGAAGCAGGACTTTTCAATAAACGCTACATGAAGTGGTTTTTTTTTTTTTTTTACTTGTGTCAATTTTACAGTCGGTGTCTGCTTTCACAAGCATCATTAAGGATAATTTGTTTGTGATTGTTTTCCTAAGTGAGACCAAAGTGTTTGCTACTCGAGTTAGTGGCAGAAATATATATACACACACATATATATATGTATAAAAAACTGAAGGATTTGTTCTGGATTGGAAGGAAATCTATGAAAATTTCATTGTTGGTTGATTGATTTTTCTCTGCCATTGCATATAAGGTTATAGTCGTGTTACATGATAGAAATTGGACACAAGTTAGCAGAGGAGCAACCATATTGATTTTTCTCTCTTTTGTCTGGCTTTACTCTAAAGTTTGGAACATTTTTTGCCAGCTTCTGAACATTTGGTAAGTTCTTTTTGAAATCAATTTCATTCAATCACATCCATTTCATTGAAAATTCTTCATTGAAAATTCAAGATTAAATGCCAATATTGTGCATGTACTGGTATGCATTTTCATTGCAATTTTTAATTGGTTGAAATTGCTATTCATTTTTCAATGAAATTGGAATTAATACACCTTCAGGAAATTTTCTTAATTAATTATGATTTACACCACCAGTAAGAAATTAATGAAGTATGCAAATCTGATATCTCTTAGCATGTCAGGAATTGTAAGCAAATTACCATGACATTTACTTTATCATATGGCTGTAATATTTCTGTGAGTAAGTTTCAATTTCTGTTGCTTCTGATGCTCTTGTAATTGATTGGAAATCATTTGTTCCAGAATGAAAAGTAATATGAAGGTGTCCAAATAAGTGATTCGCTAACTATGAGTCATCATTTTAAATATTGATTCTCTCCGGTCAGGCTCCAGTCTGTGATAAACTTTCTCCGAGAAAACCCTGAAAGTACAGCATAATCTTTAGATTAATGTATCTTAATCTGTGACAAATGTTCCATGCTTCGCTGTAGAGCTTATTTTAAAAGATGGCGAATTCAGAAAAATATGTTTACTAGATTTAATATCTTGTATCACTGACACTCCTGAAATTGAAATCAGTGTCTTAACATTTAGATATATTCAGTGTATATGTCGTGTAGATATGATTGATTGATTGTTTGTTTGTTTGTTTTCTGCCACACTCAACAATTTTTCAGTTATCTGGTGGCGTCCAGTTTTTTGTAGGTGGAGGAGAGAACCCAGATACAATGTGTCTGGGAAGAGACCACTGACCTTCCGAAAGTAAACTGGCAAACTTTCTCACATATATTGGCGCAAGTGGAATTCAAACCTGCGCCGACTAGAGGTGAGAGGCCTTGTGATTTTGAGCACAATGCTTTAACCACTGATGTAGATATGAAAATGACAATTTAGATAATCCCTTGAACTTGAATTTTTTTTTTTCAAATGTTTTGAAATGGTACTGTGTCTGAACCATCATAGCTACATTCCATGTTCACTAAATTGACTCGGCATTCTGCATAATCAGTAATAATGGTCACTACATGAGAGTGAGCGTTCAGTCTTGAGACATTTGGATCAAATCTCAGACAGATATTAGGTCATTACTGTTTCTGGTGCTAGCTTGCTTGGGATTAGACATGAAAGTCTTCGGTCTCCTTGTAAAAACTGAAGTATCTTCTAATCTTAATTGTTGAACTTTAAACACATTGGCAGTTAGCATAAGTCTGAGTTTGGTTCTTCATGTAATGTTGATGATGACTTACTTGGAGTGACATAAAACTAGATACAGTGTGTGTCTAGTTTGATTTAGTGGTGGGTTATTATTGGTGGCTGAGCGTGCTGATTTATGATCTACGCTAAAATATGAAACTCTCAAACTGCATCACTATAACACAGCTCTCATGTATGACTGAAGCACTTCCTACTGTACTTGTTGTAAGAGGCGACTGAATGGGGTGGTCCTTCGAATGAGACTGCAAAAATCAAGACCCCCTGTCACAGCAGGTGTTCAAGATGCCTCCCTGTTCAAAGGCCATAAGCGTCGAGCATGGGCCTAAATTTTGCAGCCCTTCACTGGTAATGGTGACGTCTCCATATGAGTGAAAGATTCTCAAGCGGGATGTTAAACAATACCTAATCAATCAACTTACTACTGTGCTGAATTTTGTATTTGCTAAAAGTACTTATCTATAATATGCATAACAGGATATATGTAATTTAAACTAGATTATTACCTACAAACAATATTGAATTGACAGCAGAGAAAAGTAACCATAGAAATCTTTTAGGCTGTCAAGTTAGCCAGACTCTGTAGATAATGAAAATCTGCTATTGAATAAGTAATGCAATTATTTGGAATGCTTAGATAATCAAGATTCCCCAAGCACATGGTTAATCTCTGAATAAATGAGCTAGATCCAAACATGAATCTTTCAATATCATGAAACATGTATCATTTCAGTGAAACATTAGCATCAATTATTCACATTTATGACTGACATCATAGGCAAAGAAATGCTCAATATTAATATGGACCAATTATTTGGATGTGGAATTAACATAGTTAATGAAAAACATAATTTACAGTCAGCATATAGAGTGCTGGTTACATGATCCGCATGATTGAAGGTGTCCTCTTCAGAACCTGGAGGCCTGAGTTCAAATCTCGATTTCAGCACTGCATCAGATCTTAGACATTTAACATAGGTAGCGAAGATTCCTTCACCTAGCACCTGGAAGTCACTGGTCTTTTGGATATGACTTAAAAAACCCATCACTACCTGTCTCTGTGTACCATACATAGGTCAAAATTTGTGGCACTTCACCAGAAGCTGGTGATGCCTCTGCTTGAGTGAATTGTTCTTGAATGGGGTGTAAAACAACATGGAAACAAAATGCATTATACAGAGCATATTTTAAGGTAAATTAGGTAATTAGGTAATTGATGATCGTTCTCCAGTGTTTTAATTTTCAAGAGGCTCTTACGGGATAATATTCGTGCCATTAAATGTGATCCCGAAATTTTTCTGAATTATAAAAAATGTTTCAAGATAAAAGAGACAGGGGGGAAAAAATCAATTTAGTTACAGGATGCATCATGGTCTTTGAACTTAGTGACACAATTCAATTACTGCTTTGAATTTCATTGTCATCCTGAAATATCATAAAGAATGGCTTCATCCAATATCTCTGATTTTTTGTTTGCGTGCATAATTACTAGGGTTTTGAGACTTCATGTATAAAGATGTGCCGTCCTTGATCTTTCCATTTAACATACTGTAACATTTTGTTAGGGATTGTGTTTTGCCTCACAAGTAAACTAGTCTGGGGTTCGTGCTTTGTTTCATCTTCAAGAACTGATATTGGTAGACTTGTGATTGGAAATGTTTTATGTGTTCACTGTATGTTTTTGCTAGAGTAAATTAGAAGTAAGGATTGCTAAGCTTATTTTGGCATGGTGCATGTTATGCAAAAGCAAACATACAATTAACAAATTATGCTACACAAACTACTTACTAAAGCATTGTAAAATTATACAGATCATCCATAGTGGAATTCCAGTAACGGTAATTCTATATAATGTCAAAAACTTGTATCTGTTTTGTATTACTCCAACAATGCCAGAAATTGTTTGGGATACCTAGTCGATGTAACTTGTGTATTGTTGCTAATGAAATGGTTTTACCTCCTTACTACAGAAAACAAGTGACAGCAAGATAGTAATTAATATTTTCTTTTTCAGAAGTTAATTAATTCAAGTTGCCATTATCCGTGCAAGAAGGGGTGTTCCTGATGTATTTTATTACCAAGACTCGTTTTTTGCTGGGTTTGCACATGTTACAAAATTATGAAATTACGATATAATAATTCAATAATAATTCAATTTATTTCTGTATGAGACTGTGTTGAACGTGCTTTTGAACTTTATTTTGAATTTGTTTATTTTGAAACTTGGATTAAAAAAAAAATTAATTATTTACAAAATCATTTAGAAAGCAATGAAAGTGTCTAGTGGTTATATTAACCACTTTACAAAACTAAAGATGAAGGTTCAAACCCTGACTGGACTACATATGCTATAAATGTTCATATATTGATAAGGGAGATCAGGTGGGAAACGAAATTGAATAAAGAAATTTGTTTGCTGGACTAGGACTCCAGTCTGATATATATATCTCACAAACAGCAGACACTCATCCAAATGATATACTAGACCAGTGCAACCATGCAGATCCGAGGTCACTGACTTGGCAAATGCTTCAATACTTCGCTTTGCAAACTGATGCACATATGTTTGGGGGGGGGGGGGGGGGGGGATAAAACATTTTAGCAAAAAAATACTCATGTAATTGCCATCTTTTCACAACATATTTTAAGGAAATTTTTAAACCATCCCTATTAATATAAATCTGTTGGGATCAGAAATCTTTCATAGCATGAGTGATGGATTTTATTGATGACTTATGATTGGTCTTTTATTACAATCTCAGAAAAACACTTATTTTTTCTTGACTTGCTGACAGTGACAATGAAAAATACAGGATCTTTCATCAGAAAATCTTTCTGAAGCTGGCATGGAATGTATGAGATTTTGAAACATGAAAACTCGCTTGATGATATGCAGTGTGAACTCTTGCACTGGTGTTTTATTCTGGTTTTGACTCTCTCAACCAGACACCAGAGGAAGACGAGGGCATTGCAGGCTGCTTGGAGACGAGTTTCCAATGGGCTGTGAAAAGAGAGCATATTGTTCTCTGGGTAATGACATTAGCATGTTGAATCTTATTAGCTTTGGAGAAAGCATAATTGAAAACTATATGGATCACAATACATACATCACGCTCATTCTGAAAGAAAGCCATTGTATTGATCTGCTGCAGAATGGCTCTGTACACAGGGGGATAAAAATGACACTTTATGGGCAAACATTTTAGCCTGGATACAATTACATCTCAATTCCATCTCTCTTTATTCTAAAACTTTTTATTCTGCTGGCAGCACAACACAGAATGACCACATAAACATTTGGAAAACATCTCGAGATAAAATGAATTTCATGGTAATGTTCAGATTATTATATTGCATGGGATCACAATGGCTGGGGGTGTATTTAGTAGTTGTCTTTTAGAATTGGCTTTTTGTGAAGGAATGATACAATGTTAAATTACAACACACAATGCATTCTTTTTGTTGTCACTTTGAAAAATTCCTTTGATAAAAAAGGAAGGTAGATTAAATAATTCTTAGCTTTCTGATAACCTGATATACAACACAACAACACACTAGGGAAAAACAGAATGTTTTGAATCATTCAGTCATATAGTACACAAAAAAATGTGTCTTGGCACTCTAGCTGTAAACAAAGATGTCTGACCAAATATCATAGGCTCTAGTAGTTGGTTTTAATGTTTATAATTATTCATTCACATGAAAAAACAATTTTTAATACATTTATTAGGTCAATATTAAAGTACTATATTCCATATTGTACTTTTCAGGTAGCTAAACCATCATATTGACCTTAAAAATATCCACTGAGTGTGATAATAATTTTATGTCATCTACATATATTTGGCACTGCTACCTGGAGGTTTGATAAGAATATTGGGATGTCATATTTTTCTTTGGGTTTCTTACAATAAAACCTCAGCAAAATCAGAATTATGGTGCCAGGGCCCCAGTTTGAACTTTTGTTTTATTATCTCTCTGCTTTCACAACGAGCAGGGAACTGAACAGTTGCAGACCTTGTGCAGTAGCACTGTCCAGTATATCAGAATTATGTCCCCTTGCAGAAAGCATCTTTATATCACCTTGTTTCTAGTGTGATGCAAAATACAGTTGATTAAGAAAAATCACTGCTCACAGCAGATGTGACCAGTCAACTAGGTATGCTTACTCCTCCTAGGCACCTGATCCCACCTCTTGTGTGTCCAGGGCTCCATGTTTGCCCATCTCTCTGATTTTATCTTTTATAGGAATTGTAAGATTTAGCACTGTTTGTTGCTTTAGCCTTTTCATCCATTCAGAGTGATTAAAATTTGCCAGAATCTTCTGTCTCTTCAAAATGTTATTGAAATTTCAAATTTTGTTCAATGAGCAATTTAATCTATTAGTTGCTAGCTAACTTGTAGTATCTTACAACTTTATATCATGTTTGGGGTAATGGTTGACTGATTTTAACAAAAACAAAATAAATAATGGAATTTTAATGAGATTAAATAATGTTTAGCAAATCAATATGTGTTATCTAAAGAAGCTTGTTATAGTGTATACTGCCTTCACATTAACAATTGAAGGAAATGATGTTTTCAAGCTTAATGTCTCTGTGACTTCACATCCTGTGTAGCGCTGTTGTTTTTGCTTTGGCAGATCTGTCAGTTTTATGATTTATGACTCTTTAGAAAATTAAAAAGGTACTGTTGTATGCTGGTAGAAGACTGATAACATATCCAGTACAGAGCCTGATTATCTGTCAGCTAACATGAAATCACTCAGTTCACCTAATTGTGATGAAGTGGTACTTGAGCACAGAACTTGCACTTTGCATACAATGTTGCAAGTATAATTTGTAAGTAAGAAACTTGATTGAAGTATTCTAACACATTTAGGCAAGTGCAAAGACTAGAGGTTTTTCCCAAGTGTTAAAACATTGATGAGTGTTTTGTTTATTATTGAAATCCCTTTCAATTTACTGACAAAAGGAATATACTTAGTAGAAAATCATTTTACATGAAGTTGTGGAGATTTGATTTTTTTTTTTACTTGTCAAGTTTTTATTTGACCTGGGATTAATTGTACTAGGATAAAAAAAAAAGTAATATTGCTGATGTTGCTGCATTTGTCAAAGAACTTTAATCAAAGTACTTACATACAGAAAAACCAAATGAATACCAAAGATACAGGCATCAAAGAGAGACCCTCAAATACAGAACTCGAACGGAGCCAGTCCTACAAAAGACCTTTTCATCTACATATTTGTAATTCATCAATAAAAAAGAATTAAAAGATCTGAGCATGGAGCAATAAAATGTCATCCAGTGCACCCATTGATTGCTAATTAGCAATCAATCCCATAAAGGTAGAATAAACTAGGATGTAAGATAAAGTTGATGCCATGGACATGAAAAATTGATCTGAAAACCAATATCTAAAAAGCATCAAAGTCCTGCAAATAAGGGTCTCTTAACAGATTCAGGCAATCAATAATGTTTCATTTCTTTATGTTGGTGTGTATTATCATAATTGTTGAATGAAATACAAATGTTACCAAACATTTAATAGTTTGATTTTGTATTCTTGCTGAAAGCAGTAAATATTAGCAATTGCTGGATATGGGAGCCAGGCTTTGTTGACTAATCTGAATCAGGGGTTGACTGCTCTGATTGGTACAGAGCATTGATTCTGTCAACAAAGATTCGGAATCTTTAAGACAGGTGCCCTTAATAGCCATAGTTTATTTGTTGTAATATTCTTTAAGCTCCTTGACATAGGTTTTTTTTTCAGTGTTCTTGGGTGCAGCATTTCAACTCGAAGGCCAAGTTCAAAATACAGCCTTGCCCTGGATCTGTGCATTTAATGCTACTGAGCGAAATTCAGTCAGGCTTTTTAGCCCACTGAGCTATAAGCTCAATTGATCTTTTCTGATCACACAGTCTGTGACCTTCACACATTTTGACTTCTCTTCTAGAACCACTGGACCAATTTCAACCAAAGTTATACAAATCATCTTTTTGTAAAGGGAATTTAAAATGGCTATATCCCTTTTCAAATGGAGACAATTTTTTTTTTCAAAGTGAAAATAGAGTGGATGTCTCTGGGTTTGAAAAAAATAAGAAAATTTATATGAAGCCTTCCTGACTGACATAGTGTACATTTGTTGAAATCCCCCCCCCCCCCCCCCCCCCCCCAAGGATAGGATGGGGCCACAATAGAGGATCAAACGTGTGTGTGTGGTTAAATACATAAATGACTTTGGTTATTGTAGTGCTAAATTTGTATAATTTTTGCATTTTGGACTTTGTATCCACTTTGTGGATCTGACACTGATAGGTATTGAGTGTGTTGGAACTTGTGCTTGTGTGTGTGTGAGAGAGAGAGAGAGAGAGAGACAGAGATCTTCTGAAGAATAGCAGGGCCATTTAATATGCAAACATTCCGGTACATAACTCATATGTTTTGGTCCCATACAGTGGCAGATCCAGGATTTTGCAAAGTGTGTGGGGGGGGGGGGGGGGCATCTGCAGGCCCTCAGTGGACCCAAGAGAGTTCCTGGGATTGAGAGAATAAATCTAATTCTCAGATGGAACTTTACGGTGTATTTCAATTTTGATGTTATGAAACTTTTATTTGGATAAGCATCCAGTGAAGACAGATGAAGTTATTTTTAAATCCTTGAAAGATTGATTTGAAGTTGAGTTAAGGCTGTGCAATTTTCAAGACAACCACCTGTTATAGGGTACTGAATAGAAAGTGCAGATAAGACCTGGGTACCCCCTCCAGTTGAATAGTAATTGAACCCAATGAACTTTAGCCCTAATTTGACCCTGATTTTTAACCATATTAGTTAAAAGATAGGCACAATTCAGTAAATTTTTTGTTAAATAGGTGAGATATGCAAAGAAGATAATTAGTAATTAATTTGTTATGTAACCCATTACAGATACCTGCATGTTTTCAGTTTTCTTTTCACTGGCCAAAACTTATCGGTTTTTACATAGCTCTTCAACTTAAAAAATTGTGGTCTTTGTGTATTGAAAATAATAGAAAAGAAAATGTTATTGCAATTATGAGAAATTTGTTTAGGAAGATGCAATAATATTCAGTAGTGTATTGACCTGAGTAGTTGAACACTTTCAACAATTTTCAAGTAAAGCATAATAAAAAAAAAAAAAAAATCAACAACTTCATGGCATCATGTTAGGAATATTAAGTTTCAGAAAAAGTAAGTTTTCATTTTCATTTATAATATGAAAATAACTGAATTTTAAAGAAATATTTAAATATTAGGGCCAAAAGTGGCTGTGATTTCACCTAGTCCTTTTTTATCCATAGTCCCCTGCATGATCTTGAGTGATAGAACTATCTGATAGTTGTAGTAAAGTTTGTCAAGTCTTTCACAGTGACATACATGCTGGAGCAGTGGCAAGAAGTTTGTAATTTTTTTTCCTCTCTCTCTGTAATCAATACTCGGGGATCTTATTACAGCAACTAAAATATGTGAAATGGAGGAGACTGGGTTATTAATCGGTGATTGCGTGTCATTGGCACTTCATTCTGGAGAGAGATAGCGATCTAATCAACTCCACTGTATTGACTTCGTTTTTGAAATAAAGTTATTTTGGCATTAATTGCGAAAAAAAGGTCTTTTGGAATTGTTATTGTGGAAAGGTAATTGTGTCATGGACCAAGTGATTGGAAATTCGTAATAGTGGTTGATCATCTGTAGCTGGGATGTTTATCATCTATAGCTGAGGCATTGAATGTTGATTATGAAATTCAGCTAACAGTTGATAATTCATATTCAGGATGTTGATTATCTATAGCTGGGATGTTGAATGTTGTTTATGAAATTCAGTTAATGGTTGTTAATCTATTACCAGGATGTTGATTGGAAATTCAGCTAGTGGCTGATAATCTGTAGCAGAGATGTTGTTTATAAAATTCAGCTAATGGTCGATAATTTTTTAACCAGGATGTTGACTGGAAATTAAAGCCAGTGGTTGATAATCTATTACCAGGATCTTGATTATGTGTGAATTCTATATAAGGCTGGCTTCATTCAAGCAGCTTGTATTTTGAATTGAGTCAGGTACCCCTAGGAAATATTCAGAATCAACATTTTATATTGTGAGTGATATACATTTATAAACAGTTGTGAAAATTCTTTTCCTACAATAATTGTACATTTGTCCAATGAAACCCTTGCAATCAGAACATCCAACATCACAAAATTGTAGCCTGACAAGAAATTTTTCCAAGTAAATTACTTGCTTCTAGTTATCATGGAATGATTAGATATCAGGAAGAGGAATGGGGGTGGGGCTCAATTTCTCTGGATTTTGTAGCTATCCCATCCCACAAAACCACAATAAAATACAAATTATGTATGGTTTCAATGTACAGAAATCATATCCACAAAATCATATATTCCAAAGAAACTCTTAAAATCTCATGAAAAATTGAAAACCACTAATTTAATCATTCACACAGTATCCCAGAACTATTTTCATTATGTGCAGTGAATTTTGTTGTTTACTCCAGAATGAGCCTTATAAATATACTCACTTTTTCTATTTTAGTATCTGTCCATCTGTTTGACTAGTATCGTATCTCCGTCAACATAGTTTTGATTTGGTTGAGGTTTTATATATACATGTATATGTCTATATTATATTTGTTGATGTGCAGCAACTATTGTCAACTTTTTCACAGATAACTATTTTTCATTGGTTGAAATGATACCATGTGATTAATTACAGAATTTAATTTTGTTATTATAAAAACATGCAATGAAACAAATAAGAACTTATGAAACTCCTATCTATCTGTATTATTATGATTAATTAATTGATTTTTTGTTTATGTCCCATTGAAAATTTTTCACTCATCTTGAGTTGTCACCAGCTGTAGGTGAAGTACCACAAATTTAGACCTATGCTTAGCACTCAGGGTCATTGCAGTGAGGGTTCTTTAAAGTGCCAACACCTGCCACAACATGGGACCTCTGTTTTTAAGGTCATATCCGAAAGACCCGTGATTCTCACTTCTAAATGCCGAGCGTTTGGCGAAGGTGCAATCATTACCTATGTTAACATCTAGGGTTTGACGCAGCCATGGCACGAGCGGGGCTTGAACTCACTACCTCCCAGTTGCAAAGCAAACACTCTACCACTGAGCTATATCAACTAGTGAATGATGAATTCACTGACCAGTTGACTACAACTGAATTATCAGTTCAGTGGACTTTTAATTTACTTCAAATCGAAAGATATTTCAATATAAGCAATTTCATAGAAAAAACATGTTTGGGAATTATTTTTATTCCAAGTTAAATGAGATATCCACACACACAAAAAAAAAACCAACCAAACAAAAAACAAAAAATACTTTATAATTAGATTTGAAGGAAGATAATAAAACATGTAGCATGTTGATTATGGTCAATCCATGGATTTATCACACCCACCAATAGTATGATATTGACCTCAGACTCTATTCTTGAGTGATATTGTGCTTGTGGTTGGTGCAATAAAGCTATGAATTGACTGAAATCATCATGTTGTGATGTATATTTGTTTTAAAGAGAGAAGTTATATTGAAAATTATAAATATATGGAATGAATTTTTTTTATTTTTGTATTATGGGGACCAAACAATGTAAATATGGGTTAATTTCTGCAAAGTACTCCAAACTTTAATTGGTTTTTAATCCCCATAATTGATATATGTTTAATTATGTCATGAGCCTTACTCTTGGTCATTTGCACAAGGTCATGCTCATTTTGATTTTGAAATGTAATTACCTACACAATTGGGCCTCTGTGGATTGCTCATAGTATATTTGATCTCCAAGTGATGTGTGCAACTTTATGGAAACAGTTTACAGTGAAAAATTGATGGATTCAAACAACTGTGTTTAATGGCTCTCTCTCTATATATATATTAGGTGGTTAGGTTATGGATGGCGATCACTCAAGATTGAGTGTTTCATTTACAGTTTCATCCTCAGTAAATTTACTGTTCCTTCTCCCAATATTACAGCTCCCTCAAGATGGCTTGCTAACAGATGAAGTAAGAAGATGTCAATGATTGCATTCACTAAACCTAAACTCGTGTAATGTTATATGTTAGGGGAAAAAAGTTTACAGAACCAAGGGCTTGTTTTATTTACTACTTGGTGTTAAAATTTAAAAGATAAAATATTCATGAGATTGAGGTTTGAAAGTGTTAAAAGGCTTTGTGTTCCTGCAGTTTTCGATTCCTAACACATTTAAAAAAAGGGATACATTTCTGTTACTATATGATCTGAACAATATGCAATTATAAATTTTTAATTTAAAAAACTAGTTATGTTTTGACACCAATTACAATTGATATGCTTGAAAAACACGACCAGTATTAAATTATTTTGTGGAGATACCGTGACATGCTCTTATATAACATGTACTTGCTTTGGCTCATTGAAGTCTTCAATGTTGGATTTAGTTTTAAATATTTAAACACTCGTTCCATCCCTTTGACAGGCATTTAATGTATTTAATATATTGTAATCTTCTAACACATTGTTATTGATGGAGAAAGAGGCAAGAATCTTCTGTAACCAGTTCCGACATCGATTTCTTGCTAGGGGCTTGATTGTAGAGGTAATACCGAGTATCAATTAACTTCCATTATAAATCTATTCCCTGTTTCTGAATCCTGTGTGTTTGCTGCAAAAACAACATCAGTCGGAAACAAAAGAATACCAAGTTTATTGATTGTGTATAGGGGCTAGAGGCAAACAGGAAAAATTCTAACAGTCGTGATTATTAAGTTATGCATGACACATCGGAAAAAGTGACTTCTCCTGGAGAATATGGAGTGGGGAGTTTTTCCTGATGAATTCTTTATACTGAGGAAAGGAATTTCAGGGATTTAACACTCAGTAATGGAGTAACTTACCTAATTTCTTCTCTTTTAACAAAATCAATAGTAATGTCTTGTTAGAGCTACATTATGGAAAGCTTTAACATGATTAGTGATAAAATGGTGGAATTGAATGATGATGTGACTCCCCTGGTCTTTGTCTGCAGACTGAATCTGTCAGAAGGAAACCCAAAATTGGGGAAGTCTTGATGGAAACAATCAATTTTCAGAAAACAAGAAAAATCTGGCAAGAATATGCCCTTTGTAAATTGACAAAGTTTTGTGTAACTCTTCATTGTTGTTTGTTTTTAATATCAAACTCTTTATCTACATTATCATTACAGACAAAGATATGGTGAAGAAATAGAAGATAATTGCCAAAGAGCTTCATAACCAACCTTTTCTGTGATAATTACAGGATTTTATTTGCATTTAAGGTAATCAAATACTTGTATATCGTGTATTGATTTTACATGGGTTCTTATGAATTGGATGCATTGAATAATTTTGTTGATTGACTGACCACAGTAGATACAAGCATTGTTAACTGAAAGGTCAATACATACTACTGAACACTGGAGTATATCCAACTCCGTGGTTCTCCTAAGCAAACATATAAATTCTGTGTCTCCTTCAACTCTTTGAGTTTTGGAAAATATTTTATTTTTCAGAAAAAAAAGTTGAATTTATATGTGATGGCTACTGAAATACAAACAATATTTTCAACATACAAATGTTTTATTTCATTTGTGAAATGAAAATCAGATATGGCTTTCGGAGAGAAAAATCTCGGACATGCCGTACTGTTGCACATATGAGGCCTTTTGGTCCATTTGAAGTTCATTCGAGGTTTCTGCTCCTTGTTGAGTGGTGGTGTCTGTTGGATATTTTTGGGAAAGTCTTCCTAAGGGTTTGATCATCTCAATTTTTGATACAATGATTTGGTTATCATGGGACAGCACATGGTTAATTATCGGATCAGAAATCAAGGAGAAGGTCTGATCACTTGAAGTTAAGTTCTTGGATTTTAGTCACAAATGCATCAGGTGTGTTGTCAGTTATATGACATTTCAAGATATTATTCAGATTTCAGTTATGCCTTCTTTTTTTTCATTCCCATACAACTTGATTGTTCATTCTGTACAACACCTAGTATCATTAGGGGTAAAGAAATAAATGACAGCATTTGTTCCATGCAGAAAGAAAAGCGGAAGACATATAAGACAACACCGTCATTCTGAGAATTATCACACATCAGAACATAATGAAACTGGAGATATTTTATATGAACTTCCAAATGAATATTTATTTATCTTACTTTTCCACAGCTTCTAGTTGTCTGTACTGTCTTATCGGTTAAGTTTTTTCTTGGAAGTCACAAGTGATAACATTATTTGCCTCCTGATGTAGGAGATAGGGTCCCTTTTATGTGTGTTCCTGTTAAAGAAGTCAAGATAGAAAGGACAGAACAAAACAAAACAAGTAATGATGTTGTAATGTCAAGGATAATTATGTGAATTTTATATATATATATATATATATATATATATATATATATATATATATATACACAATTAAGCTTGCCTTAGTTGTTGCTGAAATTTCAGTTTGGAGTTTTGATAATGGTGTTGCTGACCATAAAATATTAAGAGACTAACAACCGGTCAGGCAAGGGTCAACCAATATTTGCAATATCTGAAACATTTCAGATGTACACAATTTGTCAGATAAAGATGCTGAAAGAACTATATATGATAAGGGCACCTATTTGGCTTCTGAAATTGGCAATCATACTTAATTAAGTTCATTGTGCAAGAATGCTGATCCAAGGCAGCTGTTATTCTCAATTTTGTAGAAACATTGAAATGAGGTAGATTCAGAATTATGATATCGTGAAGACGATATTCGGTATTCTAATATAAAATGGACTGTTTCATCTCACAGTTTTTCTTTCAGAAAACTAGATCAAACTTCATATATAAGCCATAGATTTATCTTTTTTAGTATATAGGCAGGTAAGTGACAAGCTGTGCTCTTTAGTCTTTCCCTAAAGCTTTAAAATGTTTAGTTTTATGGGTGCCAAAAAGCTGTTAAAATCATATCTAGTCCTTTTAGGAACACAGATGTGTAACACAAGTAGAAAACAATTTAGTATAATACATAGCTTTACATTTAGATATTGCATCCATTGAAATTTTTGTTTTCTGTGTGGTTGATCGTTTTCAGAAGGCACATGAGAATTAGTTATGATTAATATAATATTGTGTTAATACGATTACCTTTTACATAAAGAACACTTTCGTATTCTAAGGGGGAAAAAAAAACTGGATTTATAGAAGTGAGTTATTACTATTATGGTGAGAAGGTGGTTATCAAACCACCCCTCTCATGCCCACAATCACACACACACTTTTGTTATTAAGGTATCTGTGAAAATCACACCAAAGTGGCTAACTCCCAAATGGATACATGTACTATATAACACACACCCCCCACACACACACCCAGTGAAGGTGTTAGATTCATTGATCCACCTGCAAATGATTCCTTTGGACACATCTTTGGACAATGGACTATTATAAAAGAACAAAAGAAGTCCTTCCCCTGTATGTTCCTAAACGTCCTCAGAAATTAACAATTCGTTGAAAGAAAGGCTTGTAATTTGTTTAACGAGCACTGCTGAGTCAGTCTTTCCAGCTGTGGACACAAAGCCTGAGACAGAGTATCGATGTATCGCAAAAAAGTTTGCATCTCTTCATGTCAAACACATTAATCCAGTTTGTTTCTGGTCGTGGAAATGAGGTGTAAAGGATTGAATTCATCCATGATTCAGGCGATTGTTGTCTTACCAAGTGTGTGTGTGTCTGACAAAAGGATTATTAACTCTGGCCCAATCGATACTCTGGAGAGGAAAAAAAACTGTGTAAGTGCCATCATTCCTGCATAATGAATAGTTAATGTCCAACTGGAAGATCTCCTTGGATTGTTCCTACAGTTCTACAGATAGGACCAGATTGGAAACGGGGGGGAAAATGGGATTAAATAGTCTGTCTTATGTTTCTTTCGAGGCCTCTTGTCTTTGTATAGGATTAACAAACAAAATTAGTAATTTGGGCATCAATCAACTTAAAGTATTTGAAAAACAATTAAGAACATATTATTGCAATAGAGAAAACAAAGTACATCAAAATGATTTTTCAAACAAAAAAAATCAATAGTAATCAGTATCTTGACAATATCTTTGTAGCAACTTGAAAGCTTGTAAGAGCTATCAGACATCACAATCTCAAAATTTGTTATAGATATTAAAAAAAAAATTATATAATCTACAGACATTGGAATTTGACACTTTGTCACGCGTATAGAGGACTAGAGCTTATTTTGCCCAGTATCAGTTTTCAAATTAAAAAGATTGGATGAAGTTTACTAGTTGGTGTAAGAAATAGTTAAAAGGTACATCTTGACTGAATAGCAGTAGCTATGATGCAATTTTCACTGTGGTTTTTATATTGATGCCAAAACGAAATCCTTAAGTACGGCATTGCAAAACTTCTATTCAAAAATGCACAATAATTCTCTCAGTATTTTGAATATAGCCTTTAATCTAATTTTTGCACATATTAATTGATAAAAACAGCTTTTAATACTTTTACCATTAATGAGTATGTACGTCAAAGATTTTTTTGCATCTTTGGTTATTCTTCCCATACATGAGCATTGTTGTCTGTTGTCACAGGTTACTACAAATACACCTCATTTCAAATCTAGGGCAAACAATAAGCAAAGATTGATATTAATAAGAAACACAACTCCCTCCAATGAAAAATTTATTTATTGGTTATAAAAGTGTGAAACAAAGTAGACATTTACGCTTGCATACAGTGAACAAGGGCAATTCCTGCTGACTGCGTGTGATCATAGGTAATGAATGAAGATCTTAAATCGAAGATCTTTTGTTTTACTGATTTTTTTTCTTATCTTACTGGAGTAACTTCATGATGCATAACACATTAATCAAAATAGAAAATTGAAGATTTTGCCTAATGTAGTAAAAAAAAAAATGCAGTTTTAGTGCAATATCTTCAAAAATAGAATTAAAACCAGGTAAATGGATTCAAACATGATTTATAGATTGCAAGCTTAACACATTGAATCACTGAGATGATCCGAGACATGATGAAATTAAGATGGAAAAAGGTGTTAAAATTATGGATGATTTTCAAATTTATAAAGCTAAAAATGATATTGTAAAAATGGTAAAAATATAATAAATTATAAAATGAAAATGTTTATAAGTCTTGTTCATAAGAAACATGTGGGAGGTCTATCAGAATCTGTATTGTGTTGTTGTAAGGAACTTTCAGCAGTTTTCAGTATCTTAAAACATGAGCGATTCCTAATATCCCCCAAAAATCATATTTGGCCTCATTTTCTCTCTACATTATTAGCATGCATCTCATGCAAAAATGAGAGATGACCCATTGACTAAATTCGTATTGACCTTTGACCACACAGAGCCATATGACATAAATAGGGTTTAATGGGCAAGTCTTTGTATACGACACAATTTTCTTTCATAGAGATGACATTTGGATATGTAGTTCACAGTATATTGAATGAAAAAGGTTTGTGGTTCTGGACTACAGGGCCTGTGTAATTTAAACAATATGTTCAGTGATCAGATACCAAGTATCAAATGTTACAAATTGTGAACTTGGTAACTGAAATGTACAATGGAATGTAATGTTTTACCAGTTAGTAACTCTGAATAATATTTCTGTGTGATATTTGACTGGTTAATTTCAAAAACATTCTACAACACCACCCCTAAACCACCCCCAACCCACCACAATTTCTATGTATGCAACTTGCATGTCATTTTGAACAGGAAATTCAAAGCATGACAAAATTTTTCCAGAAGGAGACTTAGTCAGAAGTCTTTTCTTGAGTGAGTGATTGAACAATTAACGATTGTTTTGAATGCAGTGTTGGATTCATTTCAGGCTGTAAAAGCCATGGAAAATATATAAAATTGCCAGCATTGCAATGCACATATTTTTAAGTATCATTTGTGAGCAGTTAATAACAGAGTAACATGCTGACATAGAGTCTATGTCGACTCGAAGCATTTTTGCCTCATCTGATCCCTAATAGATTTCTTCTATTTCTATGGAAACCAAATCTCTTGTTGCTGTCAATATCAAGAAAATTCAATAGAATTATTCACACAGAATAACATGATACAGGCATACATGTTTTCATTGTTTGTTAATGCTGCTGAATATAATTGTGTCACAACTTTGATCAATGCCCTAGCATTAGAAGGGGTTAAAACACAGAGATCAGGGAACAGTAATATAGATGTCATATAATCTTGTTGTGTCGTTGCACACAAAAAGCGTCATTGTTTGCCGCCTGTCCTGGTCCATACTCTGTGGATATCAGAGGCCAGTAATTCACTTTGTGGGAGACAAAATTCAATACGCTGTAAAAACTAGAAATGGCACACAGTGGAGAAGTATTGACTGACTGACTATCTCTCTCTCTTTCTCTGTGTCTCTCTCTCTCTCTCTCTCTCTCTCTCTCTCTCTCTCTCTCTCTCTCTCTCTCTCTCTCTCTCTCTTCTCTCTCTCTCTCTCTCTCTCTCTCTCTCTCTCTCTCTCTCTCTCTCTCTCTCTCTCTCTCTCTCTCTCTCTCTCTCTCTCTCTCTCTCTCTCTCTCTCTCTCTCTCTCTCTCTCTCTCTCTCTCTCTGAGGAAATATTTTTCAGATATTGGATGGTCCAGTTTTCTGTATGTGAATGCTGCATGCTCTATGTACAGTATCTTGAGATATGGTCAATTTGAACTAGGGCCACTTTAATAATATGGTCAATTTGAACCAGGGCCGTTTAAATAGATTTATGTGTAACAATAGTGGGCATCGTCCACCAGTCAACAGGCCGATTTGATCCGCTGACTAGAGGGAAATGAAGTAGCAGCTTTAAAAATTCAATGCAATGCTGAAATGGGGAGGAATGTGGTCAGATGACTTTATGCAATGTCCATCAGAGAAATCATATCCACCTGGAATTTGGCTGTAATTCTGAAATCCTGCTGTGTCCAGGTATTCTGCAGCCATAGAATTATCCAGTCTATAGAAAGCATAACTGCAGTTCAGTGTGAACAGTTGAGTATGCATCAATTTATAAGATTTTTTAATGGATTGAAAATGCATCGATTTATAATATTTATTAATGGCAAACATCCATAATTGAAAAATAATGATGATGATACTCTTAAAGAATAAAACAAAAATCAATTTTACAAACAATGCATACATGCTGTAAATGACACTCATATAGATGATAACTGAAAAAAGTTAGCATATGCTCAACAAACTTACATACAGACCATGAAATTAGTTATCTTAACAACTGACAGTATTAAAAGTAATCGTAATTCTTAACGAAATGTGATCTATCTACTTCAGGACAGCTGCTAACATTCATAAAGCATAAAATAAATATGCTGAACATGAATGTCGTCAAAAAAAAAAAAAATACAAACCACCTATAAGTGTTTTTTACTGTTATTCTGTCGCCACAATTATTTCTCTCTGTACTAGTAGACCTAAATTTCTTAGCACATGTAATTAAAATCTGGATCAGAAAATGGTTGGTCACATCTCCTAGAAAATAAGCAAGTGAAAATAATCTAAAAACAAAATCAAATAAAAGGTGATACAACTGTGTTGCCCCTAAGTGATGAAATCAGAAGTCCAAATTTTCATGTCATCACTTCCTAAATAGGTTTTAATTTTATGTGTAGTAATATCATCATACTTTGTAGATTAACCAGGGTAGGTCAGTGGTCAGATTACCTAACTGATCATGCAAGGGTCCCAGGTTCAGTACCAGATTGTTTCAAAGATTTTTCTCTCCTTCGTTGCTACATTTATACAACTTCCTATAATACATCAGAGCTGACTTTACGTTTGACTTACAACAACCAGGAGACTATCAAAATATTACAACTCTAATACAGACATGGTAGTCTATCACAAGATTGTTTGTAGAAATGAGACATAATGCAAGTGAATTGTATGTGAAATGCCATGAAATGTTGAGAAATGTCGCGCATGTCCTTTAACATTTCACGGATACAGTATACCTTTAACATTGTATTACAATTAATTATTTGAGGTCAGGGGAAGATACTACGTTTGTTGGGAAGGATCAGTAAATAGCTCACAAATATAGCAAAACAGGATATTCATGTTTATGAAAAGTGTGCTTTTAAAATCAAAGTTTACGAGAAATGTGTTTGATGCTTTCTATCTCTCAGCTCACTAAGACTAGAGCCTGTGTTCCATTTTGTGTGGCATATTTATGTTAAAATTGTTATCTGATGATCACGGTGCAGAATGTCTGAGATTAATGCTGAGATTAATGAATGTCAGTGCCCAGTAGATTGGAAATTTGTCATTTTTCAGTTACCTCCAAGCAGGGGGTATTTTGCAACATCTGTTGCATAATATAGTTAGAATGTGAAAGAAATATGTCCATTGTCTGATTTTTTAAAATAGAAGTAAAAGTACATTCATTTTGTTCAAATTTTCAATGGAGATGAAACCAAGACATTTTTTCCCTATCATTACAACATTTGAATTTAATAGATATATTTTGTTCTGATTGGTTAATATGCGTTTCAGTTGTAGGATAACAGCTATAACGATTTTATAAAGAGTATTGGTGGAATTATATGAATTTAGATCTCGCCATTTAGAAATTTGTCTTTTAAGCTAGAAGCAGTTCTTTGGAAGTAATATCAGAAATTGATCTTAAAGTAAGCAGCATTTCTTGGGAATTTTTTTTAGAAATTCAATTGGAAAGCAAGAACCCGATCTCTTTTCTACCTTATTAATTCATCTGAATGGAAGTCTCGTGTGATCTGGTCCAATCAGTTGACTGCAGTTGTTTCTGTCTTCATAAACTAGAACTATGAGGCCAATTTCAACCAAACTTGGCACAAAGTATACCTTTATGAAGAGGATGCAAGTTTGTTTAGATAAATAGTCATTCCCCCTTCCAAGAGGAGATAATAAGAAAATTATAATGCTATGACTATGATGGAATGATTAAAAAAAAAAAAATCAGGAACTATTAAACAAGAAAAGTCCAAGCTTGCATGAGAGCTTTCTTACAGAGAGAATATTTTAGTTTATTTAAATCATGAACACTAAGGCCAGGATGGAACCACCTACAACAAGTGGAAAAGTATTTAAGTCACCTCTTCTCAAGAACTACTGGACAAGGGTGTAATATGTGTCATATTAATGCTTCACACTCTTGCGTCTGTTTCTTTATCACTGTCTGGACGATATGACTCAGGTGACCATCTGTGGTCCATGGGTCTCTTATTAGTAATTTTATTTCATTTCTGAAAATGCTATGTTTGTGCAAAGCATCTTGTTGCAGTGTGTTGGAATATTCAAAAAAAAAATAATTTACTGTGTCTGCTTGTTTCAGCATATTTTTTAAGGGGGAGGGGAGTAATTTCTACTCATTTTTATTACAATATGAAGTAGGGACAATTTAGGCTTTATGACCATGAAATGGTGTATAAGAAATGTTAACCTTCCTGAACTTGTGTAATTTAATCATGGAGGTTCCTGTGACTATGCACCATTGCTATGATAACCATTTTATGGTAACCAATCTTAATATATACTACAATTACGGAAAACCAAAGGTGGAAAATAGATACTGTACCACAATTTCAGGATGCAGTATATACTCTGAAATTGTTTCATCCAGGTTTGATTAATCTTTGTGAAAATGTGGGAAAAGGGAAACAACTTATTAATCCTTCCTGGAAAAATCAATGTGAAAGAAAAAAAATTCACTCTGTATGTGGCACTGAAACAACATTTTGTACTAAGAAATGATAGGAAATTTGAACATGAAGAATAAAATTAATGAATGAACCAGTTGTTTAAAAAAAACCAAACTGTTGTTTGATCTGTGAGACAACATCTCTTGTGAAATTCAAGATTGACAAGGATTTTTTCTAAGCATTAAGTGAAATGACTGAAAAAATTATATGACTGTACAGTAATTTTAGTCACTGATTATACTTATGCATCCCTGTGTGATTTTTTTCACAAGCAGTGTCTGGTCATGGTGTAACAAAGTATTTTTAAAGATACATGGGGATATGAACTGCAACACACCACACTGGCAAACTTCAGAAAGCACGTTGGCACTTCATGATTCATGAAAAATGTATCGGCTCAAAATTCATACTATCATGTATTTCAAAAATGAAGTTTGTTTCTTATATTTACATTTTCCTTTCAATTTTGTCAGAATTCCAGCTGTTAATATAGACATACTTTATTTATCTGTTTTTACAACTGCAACACATTCATCATGAGGAAATGACTGTCATTATTTGTAAAAACAAAACAAACACAAACAAACAAACCAAAAAAAAAAAAAAAAAATGAAAATATGAATCTTCATTTCTTTAAATAAGGATGTGTTTAGCATATCAGCACTTCTTCATTATTGATTTTTATCAATATTTTCAATGAGCAAAACACTGTTAGATATGCCAGAAATTACATGCGGAAAACAATGAATGAACATGATCAACCTCAATGTAATCATTTCACAATGGACAGAAACACCTGATGCTGTAAATGTTCACCAATCAACATATCAATTTATCAAATTACTATCACTAGTGTAATATTTCTGTTGAAATTTGGTTTTGGGTTGGGTTTTTTTAACACAAGATTCAATCTTTGGAAAATTTGTGAAATCAGCATATGTTGCTTATATCCTCTGGCTGCCTTCCCCTCCCCCTTTGAAAAACAATGCTGTGTATCTGATTATATTTATTTTTTACTTGCTTTCATTTTGCTATGGCCTCGTGGGGATCAGGGTTGTTAGAATAGATCCTCAGTACCCCTTACTTGTTGTAAGAGGCGACTGAATGGGGGGTCCTTTCGGATGAGACTGCAAAAACAGAGGCCCCGTGTCACAGCAGGTGTGGCATGATAAAGATCCCTCCCTGCTCAAAGGCCATAATCACCGAGCAAAGGCCTAAATTTTGCAGCATTTCACCGGCAATGGTGACGTCTCCATATGAGTGAAAGATTCTTGAGTTGGACGTTAAACAACACACAATCAATCAATCATTTTGCTGTGCTTTTATTTCCTGATGACTCTTTTTTCATATATACAGATTACTTCTGAAACTCTCTGTATTAATTGTATCATAATTTGGACAGAAATAAACATCAAATACAGCTGTAACCCCCCCCCCCCCACCCACCCATCTACCCACCCACCCACCTACCCACCCACACACAACCCTACAATTTGACTACATATACATTTTAAAAAGTGTTATCCATAAATTTAGATAAACTAAACATAGATAAGGAGGGAGGAAAATTAAACCTTGATTTTATCATAGAGAAGGAGGGAGGGAGGAATGTGGCAATCAGACGGGTTCAATCACCAGTGGCCAGATAACTCAGTTGTTGGAGCATTCGGGGGGGGGGGGGGCAGGTTTGAATCACAGTCGTCTGTTGCATTTTCTCCCTTCCTGTTACAGGGGCTACAGCTTCCGTTATGACACCTCTGATAGAGTGTCTGTTAGAACTCGGCATAATAAAGAATTTGGTAGCATAAACTTTACTGTACACTGTTTGTCAATACTGTTAGGACCGCGGTGACAAGCATCCTCTGAACTTCTGGTGTAAGGAGATTAACTGCAAAAATGTAGGGCATTGTATCCTAAACAAGATGTCAGAAGTATTCTGAAATTGGGGGAGCAAATTCAGATAAGTTGAATTTGGACAGAGAGTTTCCTTCATAATTCCAGCAAAAATCCACTGGCAGTGCTGTAATTTAGGGCATTTAAAATCACTAATTATGACAACCCACTCCCCTTCAAAGATGCAGCAGCATTGCTTTACACCTGTGATGTGTTTTCCATCAGATTACTCTAGAATGCTTTATCATCAGTCATCAGACTTCATGGACAGATTGGTCATGACTAGAAAATAACAATTATTGATTTTCATGTCAAAGGTCATAGGACTTTGTAGCATGCATGTAGCAAATTGTTGTCCATCTGTTAACTGAAGAACCCATGATTTGTGATCAAACTTCATAGGTAGTTTGGTCATTACTAATAGAGGACTTTTATTGATCTTCACATTCCATAGATTACAGGGCTTGCTAGCATGCATGCAGCCATTAATATTCAACCAAAAAGAACCTTTAACTGAAATGTAATGACATTTCACAGTAATGAGATTTCATAGGCAGATTTACAGGTCAAAAGTCGTGAGGCTCTCTAACATCCACCCACCAACTGTTGCACTACTAATCACTAGAGAACACTTTGCCCAATGCTCGTCAAATTTTATTGACAGGTCAGTTGTGTCTTGCAGATGACTGGTAAAAAGGTCCAAGATCATGCAACTTTCTTAACATACATACAATAACCCTTAACTCTGATAGTCATCAAAGTTCAGTTCAAACACAGGTTGATCATCACTAATACATGACAGGTATTGATTTTCAGGTCAGAAGGTAAATGGAACTGGGATTTTTAGCAAGCATGCAGGAATATTGATAACTCAAGAACCGTTTTCTAGATAGTCATCACTGGGAGACAACTCCATTTAAGTTTTCAAAAAAAGAAAACCAACAACAAAAAACAAAAAAAACCAGTGTGATATCTGTAAACATTAGTATATTTCTATTCATTTGAAATCTTTTTATATGTACATACTACCTTTTTATTCAAATGATGTGTTATTTATATTACACTGGATCCAAATCCTTGTGTGGCTTTTGTTCAGTTTGTGTGAATTTTTGATGCCAGATCAGATGAAGGGGGAGCAACTCCAGTATCCATCCTCCTCATTGGAGGATCAGTAATTGGTAATTAGACACTTTGGTATTCGTCCTGTAACCGTGTGCAGTAAATACCTGTTATCATTATTCACACCTTCTTACTTTAATGGTAATATCCTGTTGTCCATGTTTTGTTTTGTTTTTTTGGAAAGTAGCATCTGGTTTTTAGTTGGTGTTTGAATTATTATTCTGTCTGGGGTTTTTTTCTCCAAAGTTATAGGGAATGTGTGGTCAGACAGGTTTGCTAGATAGCTAAGTTGATAGAGCACCTGACTGGAGATTCTGGGGGTCTAGGTTTGAATCCTGGTCTAGTCCAAAGCATTTTCTCCTTTCCTATTACATTTGATGCCATAGACCAGCCCCTGAAACTGACAGGTTGAAATGCTTGACAGGGGATAAAAATCCTGGGTTGCTGCTGTCTTCAAGGTGTGAAGGCATTTAAGGAGGGAGGAATGTGGTAGTCAGACAGGTTTGATTGCCAGTGGCCAATTAACTCAGTTGATTTGCAAGTGGTCAGATAGCCCAGTCAATAGAGCACTAGACTGTAGCAAAAGTATTCCACAGACTGTTCTTGCAAAAATTACAGTAAAAGTGATGCCATTCAGAAATTGGTTATCATCTGATGCGAGGTGGTACCCTATAACCCTACTCTTACAAAAAAATCTTGTGTCTTGAAGATAAAAGGAATTAGCAACATTGTAAGGTGGTTTCATTATACCTCGACTCGTACAGATTTTCTTCAAGCAATATTAGCTTAACATCTGAAAAACTTTATTTTGTTGTGAAAATGTATGATTACGATAGTTTTGTATGTAACTTCAGCCATTATTATTAATAAACTTTAAACTCAGTGTAAGATTTGATCAAAGTAAAGGTTTAGGTCCTATTGAATCAATATCCAGAGACCAATTTTTCTGTGGTGAAGACAAGTAATGTAATTTTGATTCCTTTAGAGCCGCTGCAGAGGTTTTCTAATGCAGATATTAATAACATAACTTTATAACACCCCCCCCCCTTCCCCCTCGTACAAAGAGTTAATTACAATTTTACAACAAAACTTTCCAACACCAAAATGAAATCTATTATTCCATGATTTAGAAGACTTCCTTTTGACCTTATGATATGTACTTGTGAAAAGGCAGATAGAAATTTTATTTTTTTTTATTTTACTACAGTCACTAAGATACTCTGTGGAAATTCCCGTTGTACTACAGCATGCTTTGGAATTTGGGCCAATAATTTTTACACTTACTAGTCCATTGGACCACTGGATTTGAATCAAATGACCTCTGAAATTTACCAGTAAACAATGACCTCTGAAATTTACCAGTAGACAACATTTCTAGCTGTATCGGTGTTGAAAACAACAAGGTTGAAATGCATGCAGTGTTGCAGTGAATGTTTTATGCAGAAATTTATGAGCTACAGTTTGATTAAAGTTTAACAGTCAAGAAAATTTACAGAGTTTGAAATGTAAACCTAAAGGAAGAAATCCTTTATTAGACACCATATTGTGTTAAATTCAAGGTCAGAGGGTTGACCATTTTATTGGAGTACCGGTGTGTCAGATACCTATTGTTATATCACACAGGCACTTGTTTTGAGTTTTCAAATACAGCCTATTTTCATTGAAAGCTCTGAAATATACATTAGTTAGCAAGATTTAAAAATGATTATTACACTCTCACAAAGCAGTTTGGAATCAAGCTGAGAGAACTCAAGTGCCAAGACTGCTGTCATTCTATTACATTAATTCTGGCATTAATATTAGTTCTATTATTGCAGATTGACTGAGAAAATGTAGACACAAAGCAGGCATTTGTCACCGTGGTGCTATATTTGAATGGTTCATGAATTGGTAAGTTTTTACTTGAGAGTTGTCTCTCTTTGCTTGTATGACATTTGTTTGAGCTGTGATAAACCTTTTCAGGTGCTGTAAACTAATTTTTTGATAAAGGATAAAATATTTGAAATAGATAACAAAGGAAAAATGTATATATTTTTTTTAATTACACATAACAAGGTGAAATACAGTTTAAAAACAAAGTAAGATATGTACCAAGATTATCAGTGCATGTACTAACTTAGATTAAACAATCTAGGAAAAATCTAAAATCTATAAAAAAAAATGTGTGAAAATGGATAGAAGTGTTAACCTTGTAGTCATTTATTATTATTTAAGTTAATGGTTACATTAAATACATGTATCATTATCATTATTATGTATTGCATCATTATATAATGCATTCTGGATCACCACCCTTGGGTTACAGTTCTAGCCAAAACTGTAATATTACAAAAACACATTGGTTTTAAATTCACAACTGCACGGTTCTTTGATGTAATATGACAAGGTAGCATGGGCTAACTATTTGACTCAGTGTGTTAAGATTACAATGTTTGTGAGATGATCCATGACCAGATTGCCTATAGGCCTTATCTCCCTTTGTACTGTGACAAAAGACACATCAAAACTTGCACCACAGGAAATGCAACAAGGTTTCTGATTGGCTGATTCATTCAAAAGCTATGTATTGGTATGGTGTACCTGGACTATATGGGAAGGACTGTGCCTTGCCTGGATGGAAGTTTTAAGTGAAGTGGACATATATAGAATGGACATAAATTGGAAAATATGTGACAAAATTCAGAGGAATCAACTCTTAGTGTAATTAACCTAGGTAAATGTGAAAAAGGTGATTTTTGTGAATGAAGAAAATCCAGGTGTCTTCAGTGAGCCATAGCACTAAGCACTGATTGTGTATTGTGTCCCATTGTACACTCTGTGACTTCATTCATTCATTCATGAAATTTACTGACTGTAACTAAATTGCCTTTATGTCTCAATCTCTCTTTTTGGGGGACTTGGAATAATTTTAAAGCTGAAAAGTTTGTAGTTCACTTTTATGGAGAGAAAGCAGTCGTTAATTTGCCCTCAATAGTTTGCCCATGATTCACAGTGTTATCTCCTGGGCTGGTCTCTGAATGGGCCTTGTTATATCCAGCTGGAAAAAAAAGTGCTGACTTTATGGGGAATAAATGACATTTAAAACCAGAAGTAGATAAAACCTTGTTTATGGAAGGAAAATTTAAACAAGAGATTGTATATTGGATGTTTATTGTTTATCATTGCTTTAATGAGGATTAAATCATCAGTACTGTGTGGATGCAATATCTGAGAAACACTTCTACCAACAAATACCAGAATTAACACTGAGTCAGGAGACAAACTTTACTAACAGTAGTAACTCAAGAAGGGTGGTGGTTGCATTAAGGTGGTGGTAATTTTCCAGAATTGGTAAAAATTTGGTGTTGTATTTTTTTTTTTGGTACATTATTTCAGGTAAAATAGAATTAGTGTATGCAGCTTTTGGGCTGTGCTGAGGATGAACAGCGTTTTGAATACCATCGCTGCAGTGGTGCTTCTCAGCACCGTGGCTGTCAACGCACAGAATGGTGAGTCACATTTATTGTTTTGCCACTTTTGGAAAATGTTAATTTATGCCTTACCCAAGATGCATGAAACAGTTAAGGCAGTGTATGCAATCAATTTGTCACAAATAAGGTAACGAAGTGAAAACTCAAAAGTTCAAAACCAAAACATTTAATAACGGTCTTTTTCACTATAATTGCTTTTATCATAGAATTTGATTGAAAATTGCAGACTATAAAGTGAGTTCGTGCAGCTTTGGTAGAATATACTCCTGCACAAAATATCATGATTTTTCATTTTGCAATGAAAAAATAAGTTTCACAGTATTAAACACAGTGATGTCAGGGTCGTACTGAAGAGAACAAAACTGATGAGTTTGTTAGGAAATCAAAAGCAAATTCAGGAGAGTAATAGACAAACTACCCACCAGAACTGTATTTGATAACTAGTTAACATTTTATAAAATAAAAATGCTAAACATGGTTAAAATACCAGAAGTGTGTTTGATGGTTACTCATTATGATTTCATAAAATTAAAAAATTTAAAACCAGAGTAAGAAGCAGAAATAGATGAACTATAGTCAAACCTCGTTGTCTCAAACTCAAACCTCAATATCTCAAACTCAGTGCAACCAAGAAAAAATTCAAGACATCCAAGGGTTCGAGGTATTAACGATATAAAATGCATAAAGAAAATGTAGTTTGGTCTCACAACTCGCTTCAACATATTCATGGTATTTGAGATGTTGATGTTCAAGATACTGATCAAACTCTACTTATAAAACTGTGTTTGATGGCAGCTAATTAATACTATATAAGATATAAAAAACATAAAAGAAGAAAATGACAAATTACTGATTAGAATTGTGTTTGATGATAAATAATATTAATGAATACAAGGAGAAAAGGTATTTTCATGTTGATTTATAATAGTTACTGGAGAATATATATATATATATATATATATATAATTCATCAGTACAGATGGGATATTTTAGAGTTGGTATGGAGGTACCAGTATATCAGTTATTTTGTGTCTGTCATCTGATTAGCCATGGAAATGAACAGATGTTCAGATCAAACACTTGTTACAGACAACAATGTAGGATTTGATGTACTGTGAAATCACTTGTTTCCGTAGGGATAAATTTTTATGCTGTAGGAGAAACTTGCATGGAATCATAATTTCATGGTGGAAAAAACTGCCTATTTTTATGATAGTTCTCTTTCTGCTGTTCATACAGGATAGGAATTATTACATTTGACATAATCAGGAAATGATAATAATTAAAATAAAAAAAAGCAAACACACACACAACTATTCCATCTCGGATATGTAACGTACTATAATGTAGTCTTCAGTAATTTCTATATATTTTTGTTCTCATACTAGTTTATAAATGTAAAGGAACATTCATTATGCTGAGGCTAGTATATATTCATAGATGCCCTCCTAATTATCCTTCTGATGATGTTACTCATCAACATAGTGGATCGTCATTAAAATCTCTCTGAATAATTAATGTATTTTTGTAGTTGCTATATAGTCCTTCATAGTGTTACGGTGTTGCTGTGTTGCACCTGAGTAAATCGAGTTCCATATTTCGTCCTTTGGGATTTCATTGTGCCAGTTATTGCCCCTTAGGGTAAACAGCACACTTTTATCTATGCATATATATATATATGCGATAATTGTATCAAAATTTATCCAGATATGATTTTTTTAAATAACTGACAGCTTTGACATTGTAAGACATGAAGGAATCTGTGTTCTTATTTGTGGTACCTCCTAATGGCTGATTCTTTTCCCCCTATTGACAAATGATAAAATGAAATATTCATTGACAATCAACCAGAGTATATTTTTGGATTCCTGCTTGGTAATATTGCTGCAGCTGACATCCATTTCCTTATTTGACATGATTGTTCAATTGAAAATATAAAATACTAGGTTATTTTGGTTTTATGTTACATCTTTGCTAACTTCAAATGTGACATCTTGAAAACCATTTGACTAGTCTATAAAGCATGACTGTGAGTTTGGAAACAAAACATCCGTGTGTGCTCTCTCTCTCTCTCTCTCTCTCTCTCTCTCTCTCTCTCTCTCTCTCTCTCTCTCTCTCTCTCTCTCTCTCTCTCTCTCTCTCTCTCATTTAATTAATATTGACACTTCTTAAGTTTGGAGGGGCCTCAAACATATGGCCTTGTTTGTGAGCACGAACAATGCAAACTAATAAAGTAACACTGGTCAATAATGGGCTCTACATTCCAATCCCATTACAGGTCTTTGTACAGAAAACCATTCTGGAGCATTTAGGTTTCCCTTCCATCTTTTGTAAATTTATAGTTTAGTGTCATCTGCATCTGCCTCTTACCTGAATAGTGCAAGATTTTGACACAACTAAATGTGATATAGGGCAACAAAGCACTAATAGAGCATGTACCAGTGTCCTGCACTCTCCATTTTCCTGCACTCTCCATTGAGGCCAAGTTTCTTCAAATTCCTTCAAATCATATAATATTTCAAAACAAGGGATTTTATAATGTGTAATTGAAAAGTTTTAGTGATTTTTAATAGGGGTATCTGATATCTTTTGGTGTGCACTTCAAATGTTCAAATAATATGTTTTTATAAGTTCAATGAACAGTGTATTTTTGTAATCCTTGAATGGTATTAATTCTTGGAATTTTACAAAACTGTTGGGAAAAGTGATTAATTATTCTTTTTGTAAATTAAAAAAAAAAAAACAAAAACAAAAAACCAAAGATGCACTGTTAATATTTAATTATTCAGTTATGCAGATTCTGCACATTTATCATACCAAAGAGTGATTGTGTGAATTGCTTTAGAATTCAGGGTGTATAACCTTTGTTAAAGGTTATACACTTCATTTATTACTGGCAACAGTACAACAGCTGATTGCTGATTATTGTAAGTATCTAGGTGCATTTAAAAGAAGATTTATGTCTCACCAACAATTTGGTTTTGCTCTAAAACTAGGGAGCTGAATTCAGTTGACAAGGCATTGGATCCGTAGTTTGGGATTTAGACATAGTACTGTCTTGGCCAACAGATCTGAAACCCTATTGAACTTGTCCCATGTGATATCAACCTTATGAATCATGTCCAACAGAGAATAATATGAAGATTTTATCAAGAGGGTTTTGATCACAAGATAGAAAGAAAAAAAAATACCAGCAAGTTAGATTGTGAGTCTTTGCAACTTGGGTTTTGTATGAATATTTATCGATGACTTGTCTGTGGGTCTGTAAATATTGACATTGCTTACGATCAAAACTCTAAGAGTTGCGCAAATAGTCGACTTTTTTCTGGAGCGTAAATATTTCCCAAATTCCAGACGTTGTCCATTGATTTCTTAACTTAACCGAGAATTACCCACCTACTGTCTTATTTATTTGTTTCGTCTCTCAAAGACCTACTGTTACTCTCAGTTTTGTTACTTGTATCTTTTGAAATTCAATCCTTGTCTCAATGGTTAATGTTTCTTTGCTCTGCTCTGAATATTGGGATTTATGTGTATGCATTTTTATTTTTTTATTTCATTAAGTGGGTTGGAAGTTTTTTACTGTCAATTATTATTTGTTACAGCTGTTGTGAGGTCTCGCCGATAAAACTCCGTTCAATAGTCTGAAAATATTGAATTCATAAAGTCAAATATACTGGCTCATAATTTTGTCACTGTATTCGTACCTAATTAATCTTCTTATCTGACAAGATACCACACTTAATGTAGTGCGTCTGCAGTACGTCCTCATTTAGTGGATTAATGAACCATCAATATAATTTTACATCATTTTTTATAAGCTCTCAATGAGTTGTTTTGTGTGTATAGTACTTCTTTGAAGAGAGAGAGTCCAGATGGTGGATATGAATTATACAGGTTTTTGTCCACAATGGACATACATAATACATTTTTCAAAACCCTGGTGCATTCCATACAAAAACAATGATTGTTACAAAGAAATACAACAACATATGATTGATGATCCGATGTAGTTGTGATGAAAGTTTTTTTATGTTTGAAGATGTGCATGATGCAGACTGAATGATTCTCCTTAAAGGTGATAAATTATTATAATTCTCGGAATTAGTCATCGTTGAGGAGAAGAGTATGTTTGGACTCATAGGGTTATTGCTTGGTGGTTTTCTAGGTGTTTGATTGGGTTGAGTAATGGGTATCAGAAATTTGTTTTCCAGCAGGCTGATTGATTGAGAAATCTCCCTAGTGTAAGTCCCTATACAAATGTTATGTCCATCAGCCCCCCTGGATATGTATGGAGTAATGAAAGGATGAAAAAGCCCAGGGGGATGGTCAATCCATTGATTTCCTTTGACAAGGCAATCTAGACGACAAGTGCTGGTCCGATACTTAAACACACAACCAGAGAGGACCAATTTATTTATTGGATTAATTACAAACTCCAATGAATTTTTCAAGATTATGTATACAATTTCATCATGATTTATAGTTATATTCCCTTAAAATTGATTTTTTTTTTCTTTGAGAAGGAAACTTGTCACTTCACTTAGAACATAGAATACTCTGAAATATTTGAGCTTGGAACATCTGTAAATTAGGTATGAGGTTTAAATCAGGGATTGGGTTAGATAATGGAAACGGGGAACCATCATTGAATTTCTGTCAAAATGCTAAAGAGTTTGGTCTGAGAATAACCCTCACCAAGACTGTTGACTAATGGTAATGACTTGGCATTTCTTTTGCATTTAGACAGACTCATTTGCATACAGAATCGCAATGCAAGATCTGAGCACTAGCAGTGTCTGTAGTTTTATCTCATATTTTTCTTCAACTTTGAGTATTATGTTATGTGGGCCAAAAGATTTGTGGTTTAGATAGGGTCTCCTTTTAAATGGTTTAGGTATGTGACTAGGATTTGTAACTTATGTCAGAAAGGAATTGTTTTTCTGACTCATAGCTTTCCAAATGAATTCACACATATTCTGTCTCCTCAATGGTAGTGCCAAACAAGCCAATTAATAAGCAATACATGTTCCTGTCACAGATCTGGCCTGCAGCAACAGCAGCCAATTTTATTCTCATCAAAAGATAATGGCTTGAATTAAATCTAATGATTGATCTACTTGATTAATCCTCATCATTGTGTTTCTGTGGACTTCTCCCAAACCAGCCTTGATCATTGTGCAGGCAAAAGAAAAAAAAAAATTCAGGGTGGTTATGACTAGCAATCAATAAACACAAGTCTGATAAGCAGGGTATATTCTCTCCACCCATTACCAAGGGTCAACATCAGAATTTAGCGATAGCATACACTACATGTCATTCTGCATGCTGTAAAGTCTGTATTGATGATCTACGTCCAACTCTCCTTTATCTATTCCACTTTGTCATTCATGAAAAAAGCAAAGACAAGAGACCATCTTGAATCTAATCATCCATTTCTTCCACGATATTAGATATGTCCTCAATAACTTCAGTGACCATTGATATCTGAATTTGAAGTTTATTCAAACCCCCCCCCACCCACCCCCCCACGTTCTGTCTTCCAAAGATTCAAACTTTTCTTCACTTTTGAATTACCATGGGTAGTAAACACATGTATGTTTGGGTTTCCTTTCCTCCTATAAAAGTATACAAAAATGTACTTGTATCTTTAATTCAAAAATGGGAAGTCTCTCTTACATGAACATTTGAAGTTGGCACAAAACATTTGAACTATTAGGCAATAAAGCGTATGCTACCTTGTTCAAACATGCAAGTAAATATAATGCTACCTTGTTCAAACATACAGGTAAATATAATGCATTTTGTTTTTGGATCCCACAGGAACCACTCTGTACTCCTTCTACAAATTCTTGTCTCATTTAAATAGTAAGTTTGAAAAGAGTCATATGGATATAAAATATAACTCAATAAGTAAGTTCAGCAAGTTCAGAGAGTTATCTCCTCTTTGATCGATAAACCTCAACTTTTTTTCTCTCGGTGTTTACTGGTCTCATTTATTTATGAAGTACTATGGATTTTGCTGTACAGCAGATACAGCAACAGATTAAGTAAGGAAAATGTTGAATTTTTCCTCCAACAAAAAATGTGAAAAATAATGAATGCATTTGTATGATCTGGCATTAGAGAAATGAATATTTGATCTGTTTTGTGTATTGTATGGTGAGGTTTAATCCCCAGACACACTAGTACATCAGTACCTCATAATGCTTTACTGTACTACAATTGTGATGTCCTGATGTTCAGGAGAACAAAAGTTGGGTTTATTAAGCTGGGATTACTTTTTTTTCTGGGTGCAACAGTCATAGGAATTGATCTTGGATGTTTCCATCAAACATTTATAAATTTCTGTGCACACAAAGTTCTGTGAATCTGCATGTCTATGTTGTTGATAAATGTTGTTATTACACACTCCTGATAAGGACAGAAGGAAGCATTTCAGTACCCCGAAATCTCACTGTGTGGTCACTTTTCTTTTGTCATCATAAAACGCATTGCATGAATTTGAATTGAACTTAGAATAAAAATATGTCATGCATTATGCTTCTTGATTTTGGCCTTTTTCCATATAGTCTTGACATGTCAAACACCATGTTTGAAGTCTATATCTTATAAATGGATAGTTCAAAAGACAGATTGACAAACAGATCAAAACAATACATGCTTTCAGTTTTGCAGTCTTGGGGAGCA
This sequence comes from Ostrea denselamellosa, assembly GCA_024699665.1. Lineage (NCBI taxonomy): Eukaryota > Metazoa > Mollusca > Bivalvia > Ostreida > Ostreidae > Ostrea > Ostrea denselamellosa. The sequence continues at coordinate 10,102,582 of JAMZEH010000020.1, read as the reverse complement.
TTAAGGACATATGCAACATTTCTCAATAATATATAATTTTTCATGACATTTCATGTACAGTTCACTTGCATTTTATCTCAGTTCTACAAAAAAAGTCTCGGAGTATTTTACCATGTCTGCTTTAGAGTTAGCATATTTTGATAGTTCCTGGTTGCTGCAAGTAAAAAAAAAATGTAAAGTTAGCTTTTATGTATTACAGCAAGTTGTATACATGAACATTAAAGAAAAAAATATTTGGGACAATCGAGTATCAAACCTGGGACCCTAGCATTCTAGATTTAACCACTGAGCTACCCATGCTGATATGCAAAGAATGTTAATACAGGTAGTACTACAACATGAAATTTAAATCTTTTTCAGAAATTATACAAGAACTCTTCATATCAAGAAGATGAAGGGAAAAAAATTGAAAAAATTGAAAAAATGTTCTCAATATATTGGATATACACATGTTGTGTAGTAATGTTCTTGCCTTACATTCGTGTGTACTTTTGGTGCATGACAAGTCCAGAGTAGTATCTCTTTGAACTTCTCAATGGTTGCCTTAGGGAAGATTGACAAGAATAAGATCAAACATTTTTTTTTCCCACCACATTATGGTGACAACCTACATTTACTCATTGTGTATCAGGTCAGAGGAGATGAAAGTGTTGTTGTATCAAATAAATTGGAAATAAAGACAGCAAGGAGAGAAAAAAATATAGGGTTAGATTTGAGTTGATTTGTTTTCTTCTGTCGACTTGTCTGGTTTTATAATTTATATATTTATGTGTGACACTGGTGATGCGACTCTTTAATTTTTAATTTAATACAACACTGTCTGAACAGTGTGGCCTCTTGGCTTTATCTTTTGTTTCTGTATAGATAAACAAAGATGTCTATTTTACTCCATTAAACACCCCTACCGCAAGTATTTAATGAAGAGAAAAATATTGTTTTCTGTGACTGTGTTGTTTTTTGTTTTGTGTTTTTTTTTGTTTTTTTTTTTTGTTTTGAATAATGTACTGTGCATGCATTAATATACCAACATTTCTGATTAACTTTTCGTTTTTCAGATATAAATGAGTATGATTGATATTTTCGAAATACATGTATATTAAATTAATTCACAAAACATTGTCTTCATAATCTAGTAGATTCAGATTGAAAAATGAAAGTAAAATAGAAATGTAGTACATGTGGATACATCCTGAAAATGAAAGTAAACTTAAAGCATAAAATGAAAGTAAAACATAACTGTATGCACCATGAAAATGAAAGTAAACTTAAAGCATAAAATATAAGTGTAGTGCTTGTATGATACAGCATGAAAGTAAATGTAAAGTATAGAATGATTGTAAAATTTGTGTGTAATTTGTTGACTCACTTTAAAGGTGTTTCAATACACCTTTAGCATGTTTAATAAGGCGAAGATGTAATATAGAAGTAATGTTGCGGCATGAATTAAGACAAAACTTGGTAGCACTTTGATGAGAAATCGAGAAACATCAATGTGATGGGAATAAGCATGTGGTCATTGGTTGAGTGGGGATCTGACTTCCCATCTCAAGTCTCAGTGCAGATGATGGTAATATAGGTTAACTTTATGTTACTTTATGTTACTTTACTGAAGGTGCTTTGATATACCTTAAAGGTGAGATGACATGTGTCCTTAGCCTGCATGTAGATGTCAATCTTCCTATCTAGGTAAAATCCACGTGAGGAATATTAAAACTTATCCTTGATTTCCCATTGTATTTTACAGTTGCACCACAAATCACTCTGGAGGTTCGAAATCTGACTGTTGCAGAGGAACTTGTTGTCAGCTTTGTTTGTAAAGCTTCTGGAAATCCACAACCTACTTTCCATTGGCTGAGAGACTCAAATAAATTGAACACAAGGAGGAACAGATTCAAAGTTTTCGACATGCCCTATGGCAGTGTTTTGAGAATCGAGACCGTTAGAAACAAAGACAGTGGCAGTAACTTTACTTGTGTGGCTGAGAACGGGGTGGGAAAACCAGCCAGGAGCACGGGACATTTAAAGGTTTATCGCATCGACAGGGATGGTGGAAATGGTAAGATAAGGTTGATCTTGTCAATGACTGCGTGGTTTTAAAGTTGTGATGTTGCTTCATAACAATGCACTACATATATCATGACATATCTTCTTTCTAAAGGGAATTTATACATGATTAATTTTAACAATAATTAGTGTTCACCCTGTTGCAGAGTAAATGGGAATTTCCATACTAGAATATTTTTTATGTTGGAAAGTTTGGGTCTTTCGAGTTCCAGTCAAGTCGACATTATGCACATAGTGCAAGCATATATGGATAATTTAACAGTATTTTAAATGAGTTTACCAAACATTATTTAACTAGTTTATCATTAATCACAAAGTTGGAAGGCTCTGGTGTAAGACATGATTACTCGGACATGCTTTCTCATGCAATGATAATGCCAAGATGACGGGAGTCACAATTTCCACTTTAGAGAGACATGTTGCATGATCTTGTATCTACTTTTCTGTTTAAGAAAATAAAATAAATTCTCTCTCTCTCTCTCTCTCTCTCTCTCTCTCTCTCTCTCTCTCTCTCTCTCTCTCTCTCTCTCTCTCTCTCTCTCTCTCTCTCTCTCTCATAAGAGTTAATTACATTAATATTTTGTCAGTATTTTGCTGTGTCCTTATATGTCATTTCTTGATTTAGGAATTGTGTGACTCACAAATGACATTTCAACATGAAATCCTATACTCATAGAAAAAAAAACCCAATATATGTCACAGAATAGATATTTCGTTTGTTGATATTATGGGGGGGGGGGGGGGGATTTAAAAACAACTGCAGCATGGAGTAATTTCTGTTGAAGCTGGACACTAGAATTACCCCATGCTTCCATTATTGAGACATTTTCCCAGAACACAAAGTAGACGTTTTACAACTGAAATATTTATACCAGATATTCTACAAATTTGAATTATGAAACATCTGATGGAGATACATAGATGACAGTTATAAATTTCATTATCTTTCATCGTGTTCATATCTGGTAGATTGATTTCCATTGAAGCATGGAGCAAGGGGGACTGATCTTTTTTATTTCTAGTGATGGGGGATTTGTTTTCCTATGATCAGGTTAATGTAGCAGCCATTTATTCCTCTTTGATCAACTTTTGACCCTGCTTAAGCTAATGTTGTCAAAGTTTTCTGAAAACAGCAGAGTAGAAAAAAGGATCAGATGTTCAATATTTAATGACAATGAATCTCAAGAATTTATCGCATAATCACTTACCGTTGACCCAGGAGAATAAATTGCTAAGACTTTAATGTCGGAATTATAGCCAATATGTCGACAAAAGCAATATTTTGACAAAATTGCATTCTGAAGTATATTTTATATGGAATAATTTGATTTCAATGAGGAATTGTCTTCCTTTGGGATTTCAATGAGGAGTTGTCTTCCTTTGGGAAGTCTCCTTTGAGTAAATGCTTTAAAGCAGAGTTATCTCCCTGAGGGAGGTTCTTGAGTCGACTCGCAACTAGTCTCATAATGGACTGGTAGAAAGTATTCATAAATGATTGAATTACATCTCTTTGTTTTAGTGGGTTTGCTTTTGTATTTTTGGCATGCACAAACAAGAGCTATAGGGCTAACCTTTTCATGTATAGATGATTTCTAAGTGATGATCTATACTGGGGCTACTATTAAAGCAATTAGATAATCAATATTTTTTTTTTCCAAGCATGTACTACTTCTGCAGCAGTGTTATTGTAATGAGCGTTTTAATATGTAATGAAACTGGTATGACTTCTGTGGATCAAGGTTATATGGTATGACAAATTGCAAATGTGCTGCGTGCATTCTGCTCAGAATAGGTCTAATTAAACACAGGAGATGAACCGGGAATTAAATACACGTTATTCTCACTGTATAGTACCGAGTTACACTGCCCATGCACTTTTTTGTCATTATTTGGTAGCGGTAAAGATCTCTATGAAAGTATTAAAATACCACCCCCATCCCAATCTCCGGAGGAAATACAGATTTCTGTATGTGATTGAACAGACAAAGAAAATAACCATTAGAATAATCTTGGCATTGTCAAACTTTTGTATGCAGTACCATACATTTGATATTGATTTTGTCAATGTTGCCATGGAAAAGAGGAAGAAGAATAAATGAACAAAATATTCAGACTCTCTTCATTTTCACCCATACTCTGCACATCTACAATGATTTAATAAGGAATACAATTTTATCTTCTGAGATGATTAAAGTTGGTGTGACACCGGTAGACCTTCACTGCAAGTTATGTGTTTTAGCTGGTAGTCTTCACATAACTTAGTTTGATGTTTGGATTAAACAAACACTTTAAAGCATTGTTGTGATACAATCTATACATGTAATGTGTTAGTATACATACAAATGTGCTACATTCATTTATCGAAGGTTATAGGAAGTGTTTGAAATACTTGTACAGGCATGATAAGTATGATCAAAGTATAGGGAACACATTGTTATTAAATTAGTTACATCATATGATATATGGTTAATATTACTTATGAAATTGATATGTTATTATTATTAGAAAATAGAATGCTGTAAATTTCAGGTGAATATCTTAAATGGAAAAAAACTTATAAAGGTAGCTATCAGTGTCTTTTTGCTTTTTATTCTAATGGATCCAAATTTCTTCTCAACCCCAAGATGGAGAAAAACAACATTTTTTCTTTATCTGTTTTTCATTTGCATCTTGAATTAGTGTTGTAATGTAAAGATGGTTCACAGCTGTTGTGAGCCAAGAGAGACAACTCAGATTGAACACGAGACTTGTTAGGTAGATTATTTTGCTCACCTGAGACTGAAAGTAGGACTAATGTAAGCTTATGAATGAAGTATAGTTACTAAATGGAAAGATTAAGATGTTCATAACTTTTACAATACTGCATAAGAAAATTATTATTATTATTTATTAATTTAGTGTTTAACGTTTTCAAGCAGTGCATAAACAACAAGAAAATGGAAAATTGATGGTACTTTTATTTCCAATCTGAAAGACTGTGTGGCTGACTTATTGGTTGATTTACATTTCAGCTTTTTCTTAAGTTACAAAAATCTCAGGTGAGCAATGCCAGGAATTCCAGCTTTTCAAAATTTTTAAATAGATGTGGTCTGTATTGCATAAATGCACAGTACGAGACAACTTTGTATACTTTCTGCATACAGTTTTCCACTGTTGTCTGACAAGTAGAGATGCCTATATTTTTCCTACCCATAATCCTCCCCTTTACCCAATCTACCCACAATTCCTGCTCTATCTCTCTTCCGGACTACCCTATTTAAAACTTTTCTACGATGTATATTTTTTCCTACAAATTAGCATTTTGTTATCATGTTAAGAAAATGTTTTCCCTCAAGGTTTTTCAAGTAAAGTTATCTTTATCATTGAAGACTGCAGAACTATTCATCTGCTGTCTAAGGTTTCTCAGATACACTAATGATCCTTTTTTTTTTTTTTAGTGATACTGAACATTCATTTGTCAAACAAATGTCAGTTTGAGGGTTACAGGTACATTCAGCACGTACTGAAATGTATACCAAAACCAGAGCCCATTATGCTAAAGGTCTTATGACTATAGACTAAAAATTCCTAATCGGTGAAAAATACTTTGGTCGTATTTGTAAAATATGTAGAAATGTAGTTGTGTGTATGTACTTCTTTATTCTTTACAGCTGCCATAAATTTGCATTTGAAAAAAGATTGGTCTTTGATCACAGGACCTTTTGCAAGATGGACTCTGTGGTTGATAAATTTAGCTAAGAAAATGATCTATATGTCATTATGCCATTCATTGGTAAATCAGAAGACCTTGACTTATCTTTGTTATTTTTTTTTATTATTGTTGCTTTTATAGAATTTCCACAAGGATATCCAAAAATCATTGTCAACCCAGGGCTAAAATCTGTAGAAAAAGAAAAGACCACCATAATGCAGTGCCAGGCAGATGCTAATGGTCACAAGTTTGACATTGAATGGTTCAAAAATGGTGTCCCAGTGGATCTGGGAGACAGTAAACGATTAACAATCACAAGAACAGGTACTTGTATGTCAGAATCAGGGAACTTATTTCAGCACAGCATTCTCTTTTTACATGTTTTTACACTAAGCGCCTTCAGGTGATTTTTAGCCAGTGCGGTATCATGTCATTCCCTGAGCTAACACTGAGTGTAAACGATATACATCTGATATTTCAAAATTAGCCTGTATGTCAGATTTTACGCACTAATGTATAACTGCTACGTGCCTGGTATATCTGTTGGTGATTGAGTCATTTATGATTCTGTGAGGTGATAACTTCACAAAAATCATGCTGAATCAATCTCCTCTGGGTGTACATGTTTAACGAAGGACAATTTCATTGTGTTTTTGATAATAACAAAAAAAGTCTTTAAAATCTTGGTATGGTATATTTTGGGCACAAATGAAAGTAAGATTATTTATATTGAAAATAGTTCAGTACAAATTCAACAAATCTAATCCATCATTATTATAAAATTCTTTACAAACTGTAAACGAAATTCTGATTGAATGTAATGTATTGGATTAATTTTTGGCACTTTTTATTTGTTTCCCATACAAGTCAGAGGTCACTTCATAATAGCCTGAGAAGCATCAGAATTGAAGACTGATAAAAAGTAATTTAGGGCTGATTTAGGATGCAGATTTAAAAAAGTGTCAGTCTGATTTTCCTTTCATATGCTTATGCAACATGATTTGTCATATTTGAGTAAACAGTAATGTTGCAATGCCTATGATGTCATAAAGTACCAACAGGCTAAGAAATGCTAGAAAGGGGTGTGTGCAATATTGTTATTAAAATGTCTAGAAAGGGGTGTGTGCGATATTGTTTATTAAAACAGCTAGAAAGGGGTGTGTGTGATATTGTTTATTAAAACAGCTAGAAGGGGGGGGGGGGTGATATTGTGTATTAAAAGTGAGTAGTGTACTCCTCTGGTCCCTGTATGAGTTGTTGTATAGGTCACAAAACTACACTTTCTCTAAGTATTTAATATTTTTGAGGTGTTTTAAATTTGTCTATTTTTACATCAAACAACTTCATTGAAATGTTGCTCCTTTTTTTTCTTTTTTTTTTTCTTTTCTTTTGTTTCTGATAAAATTCATCTTTTATCTTTAGGTTCTCTACGTATTGCCAAAGCCTTAGAGTCAGATTATGGGAAGTACGAGTGTGTGGCTTCTAATAAGTATGGTGTAGCTTACTCGTATGCTGCTATGCTGTACATAAGAGGTCAGTATCTTTTAAGTGGTCATTCAGGAACAAACGCTTCTGATGTTAATTTTCACATCTACTTAAAAGTCAGCTTCTGTAGTGATCAACTCTGAATTCATAAACAAATGAATATATCTTGAAAAAATGTGGTGCTGCCAGTTTGAATGAAGCATCCAGTTAAATAAACACAGCGTTCTCTCTCTCTCTCTTATGAATGAATGATATCTATGATACTTACACACCATGAATCTTTGCAGAGTTTTTTCCCTTAGTTCACATCACTGTCTGCCAAATGTTATTATCCGTTTAGCAAACTTTCACAAATGTTTCCATGTATCTGGCATGACAATGAATGAATGATGATGGCAATGCTCTTGTTGAACATCTGTGTGTTATCACTAATATAGAGACTTTTCATATTTTCCATTTTTCTCGTGTACTTTCAGGGTTGTTAAACCTTATGTCTAGATACCATCAGACATTATCAGATAAAAGTGTAAGGAAACAATATTTACATCATATCACCATGACAGATTTGACAAAGTAGTTTTGTTGAACTATTTTAATGAAGTACAAAGGGCTTATTTGATGAAAATGTTTTGTTAGAGAATGATTGAAAAGAGTTAGGAGGTGTAACTCCCAGACAACTTCTTCTTCAGTCATAATACAAGACAAATTATCCTATCATAATACAATCATCATTCACTTTTAAAGTTTTATCTATTTTATATTCATGTACCCTACATGAGAACGATTTCACATTAATTCTATCATCTCCAAACTAATGATTCTGGAGAAGAAGATTTTTAAATGACCCTAAATATTATCACTATCAACACTTTGAACAGAACAAAACTCTTCATTCAGCAGTATAACTGAGGGAGGACAGCTTGTATCATGATACAAATCTTGAAGGGGGGGGGGGGGGGGGGGGGTTGCAAGCTAGAAATTTTGACCATTTTTGACAGATGAGGAAAATTCACCAAAAATAAAATGTTAGAATTTCTAATAATAAAGGTCATAAACACTTGCTCATCCAAAAAAAGGGAACCACTGGTGCATTTTGCATGTATCCTCAAGAAGTTTTCAGACCATCTGTCCATCTGTATCCCATCCTGTCTCAAACTTAAGTCCAGGGTGGGACCACAAAATGGTATTCAAATTTTACTTGATACCTTTGATGTCTATGTAAATACCTATATCTTGGTTTTAAAGAGTTATGGTGTATTTGATACCCTGAAAAACATTAATCTTTCCAAATGAAGTGGAAAGATAATGTATTCTCTCTCTCTCTCTCTCTCTCTCTCTCTCTCTCTCTCTCTCTCTGTCTCTCTCTCTCTCTCTCTCTGAGAGAGAAAAGCCCCAGAATACAGGTATATGAAATAAATCTTGTTAAGGGGCTACTGCTTAACATCCTCCCTGTTCTCGAGATCAGTGGCATCCAATAGACAGTGAGTTGATATCAGGGGTTGTTTGCAATGTAACATATGCTAGGTTAATCAAAAATGCTGGTTATATCAGGTAATCTCAGAACACACCCCTGTCTGATTCTCTGTATCACTAGTCCTACTTACACAACTTAATAGATCTGGCAGATTTAAACTTAATATACATCTGCTGAATCTAATATGTTCAAAATATATCTTTTTCGATCTGGGTTTTCAAAAAAACACATTTCTCGTGTAGTATATGATGCCAAAAAGTTTTATCTGAAATAATATTTATTTTATGATTTTGGGGAAATTAGTATTGTCATAAGGTATTTCAAAATAGTGAGTTAATATTTATTCATATGTTTTTGTGCATTTAGGTTTTTATTTTACATCATTAAGATGTCCATACAGTATTAAGTACTTGTTTCTAGTACTTTGTCCTTACACAAGTTGTATTCGCTGTTTGTGTGTACCATTTGTTTTACTGGGTCTATTTAATCATTGGTGTCATTCATATGCTTAGCCTAAAAAAAAAAGTTAATCTGGGCAAGGAAATGACACGTGTATGTAATACTATGGAATTGTGTTATGAAACATTAAATAGGAATTTAAATCTTGTTCTGTTGGAACATGAATACCATACATGTACACAACTATGCTATTGTTTTTCTCAGTACGAAGAGTCCCTCCCCATTTTACTCTTCCACCAAAGCGATTGGAGGTGAACCCAAATGGCAATGTGAATCTGACCTGTGTGGCAGTAGGCTCCCCAATGCCCCATGTCATGTGGCGAGATGGCGCCACAGAACTTGGAAAGCCTGTCATAGGGAAAAATGTCCTCCAACTAAAGAACATCACAGAAAGCAAGAACTATACGTGCGTAGCTTCATCTGAGCTTGGAAACATTGAGCACGTTGGGGAAGTTATTGTGAGAGGTAAGGCACTTGTACCATCATAATACATGTGTTGTGTTCTAGGTTAGGCACCTTTTCCAACCTTAGGCAGTGGTGTGTTAAAGGTAAGACACCTGTTCCAACCTGAGACATGTTTTTAAGGCAAGGCACCTGTTTCAACATATGGTGTGTTAAAGCTAAGGTACTTGTTCCAACTTAAGCCCTGTGATGTGTTAGAGATGAGGCACCTGTACCAACCCAAGACATGTGATGTATTAAAGGTGAGGCACCTGTCCCAAGACATGTGATGTGTTAAAGGTGAGGTACCTGTCCCAAGACATGTGATGTATTAAAGGTGAGGCACCTGTCCCAAGACATGTGATGTGTTAAAGGTGAGGCACCGGTCCCAAGACATGTGATGTGTTAAAGGTGAGGCACCTGTCCCAAGACATGTGATGTGTTAAAGGTGAGGCACCGGTCCCAAGACATGTGATGTGTTAAAGGTGAGGCACCTGAACCAACCGAAGACATGTGATGTGTTAGAGGTGAGGCACATGTACCAGCTTGAGGCATGTGGTGTGAATTATATCAAAAGTGCTAACAGAAATCTACTAACTCAGAAGTGTGTTGTTGGAATGTGTTGTACTGTGAACTTAAGTTTTAGTCACTATGCTTTGCCACAGAATTACAAAACTAAAGACAAAATACCTGAAGCAAGTTTTAGAACAGATAATGGGTCATGATATTATAATTAAAAATATTTTGAATCATCATAAATCATATATACTTTATAAAATATAGGGGATTGTGTGAATAATTTATATCAATAGTTATATGTAATTGTGAATTATCTTTTACTTTTAATTCTCACAAAAACATCATTCATGTAAATTGTTGTCTTTTACATAAGAATTTGTTGCAAACTTTTTTTTTATGCAGCCAAGGGTGTTGATTCTGGTATGCAACTTCACATATTTTTCCCTTACAAAAACAGCATGGGTCTGATAAATTCAATGGATACATGTTTTATCAGAATCATCTCGGATTGTTCTGTAGTACACTGTGTGATATTATATACAACATATATCTGTCTCCTTCTCATTTATACATAATCAGAATATCCATTACATTTTTTATATAGGACAGCTGATATTATTGGCTTCTGATATTATTTGTGTCATATTATTGCCTTCCATTTTCATAAAAAGTAGAATATGATAGAAATCATGAGCTGTTCCAAGCAAAAACTCCCCTTATGTGAAAATTTTTTGAAAATTAGTTTTTGATGTTAAATGAATGTACATGTATACACCATGGGCATCATTCCTTAAAAATATTAAAAGTTTATTGATTTACGTTCATATTATACAGGTATTCAAAGTTTATAACAATTTTTGAGCAATGACGTCGATTTATTGCACTGACGTTAAGTAACTTTTGAGAAGCAGGACACGTCTTGTCTTCGGCATTCGCCTTCACAAGTCGCACACAAATTTCTCTGATGATTAGGGCAAATATAGTGTATTTATTCATTGTTTGGTTATGAATATTTGGTTAGAATATTCATAATACATTTAAGACCATTTGGCTGCAATTATACTCAGGACAATGTACATGACGTACATGTAGCCTGGATTAACTCCACAGATTTCAAGTAGTATTATCATGTTCTTGCTTACAAATTTGATGTTCTAGTATGATTCATATGTATAGAGTATTCTTAATGCATGTTTCTTTTCATATAGCAATTGTAGTATCACAAATAAAATGAAATCATATTTAATCATTTTAATCATTTATCAAGTTAACATTTCCAATCACTTCACATCTTGATACATTCACCTATAAATCATTAAACTCTGACTTAAAAAAAATATTAAAGGGATGAAATCAAATGATTGATGCCTGATAAAATAGTTAGAGAGGATGGGAGGAGTACTAGGTAAAGAGTCTCACAAGTTTTGTTTTCCGACAGACTTGACCTTGACCATTATTTGTTATGCAAATTATAAAGAAATATTGAGCGACTGCTCCCCTTTCCATAATATTTAACAGTAGTAGTGAATGAGAATTTAAGAATGTAAGCTTAATAAACATATACAAAGCATTATATTTGTAAAATATATTAATAGCATAATAATAAATTTATATTTTAAATTCATAAATTCATTTATAAGTAAAGGAAAACCACAATGTGACGATGGTGTGCTCCGTTAGCATTGTACAGCAGCCGGTATCACGGAACTTGATTAGACCTATGTTTCTGAAATTTCTCAGTGCACACAAGCCCATTGACAGGTATTTGACTAAGATCATTTCCAAAAATATTGGAGGGAGAGATTTGTGGTACCTTGAATTACATTCATCACCTTAATTTTATCCATTATGTAGCATTTGATTAGTGTTTTATATTTTCATTTTGCCACATGTTTTCTTTCCTCTTGCATAAATTATGTCGTGTATTTTTTATTGTGATGTAAAAATATGGTGAACTGACATAAAGGGGGGGGGGGGGGTTGCTTGGAACGGCTCATATACCCTATTTGGCAAAGGCATACAATTATGAAAAGATTACTTTAAATTAATTTTTTAGATGATGAATTTCATTTAATGAAACCACGTGCCATAAATAAAAACACCTTGCAATATATCCTCACTATATTCATAATATGTTTGATAGCATGGAAAACGAGCTGATACTCATTATCAAATTACTTAAAACATGTTCGCGTTTCAGTACCCTGCAATTTTATGATGCAGTTCTGCAGAAAAGATATGAACCTTATCTAAATTAGAATCAGCATCTGCTTTAAAATTATTGCATTAATTGGGACTTCCTGCTGAAAATGGTTTGCAAAAACAACAAATACTAGCAAATTTTTGGTGTTTTCATTGAGAAGGTGCTGCATGCACAAGTTGCAGAACTGTGACCTTCCAACATGCTGTCAAGTTGTAAGGGAGTTTCATTGTATGTTGAAACAGGTTTTCTTTTCCACTGCTACACACATCTACACTGTATACATTTTTTTTTTCTTTCTCTTGTTCTGTGTGTTTATATGATGTTTTATCTTTGTCCAATTTTCACTAGTTAATTAAACAGCTGTGTTTCACTGGAAGGTAATGAGATTTAGGTGTGCTGTTTGTTGATATTTTTTCTGGAGATGTGGAACTGAAACTCGTTAAGCCGACAGTGGACTTGATTTCATTAGGCCGGTAAATGTCTGTAGGCCTGTAGCTTTTGATCATTATCAGCAGTCTTCTATAACAACTTAAGCTTCTGCAGTAGATGGTTGATTTGATTGGACTTCTGTGTATTAGAGTACTTGGAATATTATTAGAGAGTAATATTAATTTTCTTAAAGCATATGTTTTGTCTCATTAAGGACACACCACTTGTGTAAATGTATCAACATAACTTTTGCCCACAGAATTTTTATATTTCTTTCTTTTACCAATTTTGATTTTAAATCAGAAACTTCATAGCAGCAACTTCTTAGAACAACAGTTGATAAGTCTGAAGGCAGAAGATTCCTATCGCATCCTATCCCCAGCAGAACTAGCTTTGAAAAACATTTGATGGAGAGCACCAAATTTTATTTGCTTCATATTTTTCTCTTAATCTTTGTCTTATCACATAGATGTATGTTATTGAATGCTTTTTTTATCCCCTATCTGTCAGATAATGCTGATAAAAAGCCATTTTCAAGTTTAGCACATATCAAGAGTTGTTGGACTACATTCAATGCACTGTATTTCTTAAATCTGACACACCATGACATAGCGTGTTACATGGTGAGTTGCTATGACAACCAGATTGCCAGGATGATGAGAAGTTTCCCCCTTTTTCCACACTGATAATGATTAACCAATGAAGTGAGTGAAGTCAGTCACATGACCTCCCAGTAGATGAGCTTCAGCTCTGTTGCAAGTGATGAAGTCAAAAATGAAAGCAAAACAATACAAAGAATTGTTTTCCCAGTGACATGCGATTTAATTAGAAAGGGGAAGCAAGGCTAAGTTTCATCAATAATTCTGCTTACGGATTTAGTGTCAGGGAATTAATTTACACTACAGCAGCAGCATAATGTGATGATTATCTCTGTTCTGAGAGGAATTGGGATTTTTTATACCTGATGAGAACTTGTCAAACAATATGGCACAAATTCTACTGAAGTTTTACTGCAGTGATTGTGTAACGGGGTGCTTTTTCTTCTTCTTTTTACTGAATGGGATTATTGGTCAAAGTGTTCCGGAGAAACCAACAGGGTTAACACGCTGGGAAGTGACTCCACAGTCTGTGAAGCTGACCTGGAATTCTAATAGCAATGATGCTGTTGTGGTCCAGTACAAACCGAAGAAGGAGGATAATTTTCAATGGATTGAAACTCGTGCTCTGAAAAAATCTGAATTCACTGTCCGGCGTCTACAGCCCTTCACTATTTATGAATTCCGTGTTTTTGGTGTTAATGAGTATGGTCGGGGTCAGACAAGTGATACAATCGAAGTCCGAACTGGAGAGCTAGGTTTGTCTTTGAATTGAAGTGTAGAAAATTTGTACATATTTTTTAGTGGGAAATTATATGATAAGTGGGTGAATTTAAAGAGATTATTTTTGCCCTCTTACAATCTGTATTAATAACACAATCAACCAGTTTTCAGTACATTTTATATGTATTGATTGCAACATGGGGATTTTATTTCAAAATTCTGTTAATAATGGATGTTTTCTAAAGAAAAGCAAACCAGACAGTTGAAATTTGACCCTAAAACACAGATAAAATAGCCTGTGATGAACTCAGCCTGATGCACTGTGTGTATACATGTTGTTCTTGGGGTTAGAACATAGCTAGGATTGTAAGACTTTGCAGTTTACTCACATGCCATAAGGTAATTAGTGTCCATCAATCTATTGGGGCTGATTATCACTTATCACCTATCCTCTTGCAAAGATTGGGTAGGAGTTAATGGCTTATCTACTCTCACAGCAAGCCAGACCCCACAGTGTATATAGGTGGTAAAATCACATCTTGCCCCTCCCCTGCTGTGAGTAAATTGGGAGAGGGGGATGTGAATAGATACTGCATAATCTCTTTATGAGTAACTTCTGTACATCACTGGTGTAACTTTTAGATATGCCAATTTATTTCCAGAAGTTTCTGAAATAAAGACATATGGACTAATAAGATATGGTCAGATATGGTTAAAATACAGTAAATGGAAATTAGTGTAGAAATCCTATATTAAGCGTATTGATTTAAATATTTGATACACTGTTTAACCACTAGTTAAATATACTTCATGATCAAGTTTCATGATTCGAAAAATTTGTCACACATCTTAGCTAAATACGTGTCCATGTAAAATGTATCGGGCTTCAATGCCCATTAAATAATGCTGATTGATACGTTATTGATTAGAAATAATTAATGGCTGAACCTGTTGTCTTTGAAAATGATCAAAGAAATGAAATAAAAGTCCCATAAAGGAGTGATGAAGCAGGAAATTAACTTTTCTATCAAACATATATTTTTTTTCAGAAGTTAATTGGGTATAACTACTTTAATGTCTTGACTTTGATTACATTGCCCTGGTACGAGCTTTAAGTGATTTCTGTAGACATATTTTCTGATCAATAAGATACTTTTATTGTTTAACAAGAAATGGAATTGTCGGCGCTATACAAAAAATAAAGGAAAAATCTGTTTTATCAAAGGTCCCTGACCGAAATGATTTATAAACCGGTGCCTTTGTGACTCAGCTTTGTATTATTTTACAAAGATATTGCCCAGTATGTCAAATTTTCTCATTTTTATACTAAGCTTTTGGAATTAAGTTCCATTCTCCATCGTTCCACCTGTAAATGGAATGAAATTTTTTTTACAATTTAATAAAGTCCATCTTTCTGACTTTTTTCTCCCCGAACATCTGTAGTTGTCAATCTTCTACCATCAGGGGATTGGTGGTAGGCTTTGTACACTTCACTCTTATAACTGTGATTCATCATCAGAACTTCCAGCAATCTGTAGATGAAGAGAGAGGAAAAACTTATCTGATCAGTGAGGAGTAATATTTATCAGGTCAAATCCGCTGTGCCTCCGTGCAGATCTGCACCAAAAATGTTTCAACATCTTGGGTAACTTTGAAATCTTAGATTCTGAGCACTATATAACTGGGCTCGGGTTTCTAAATTGATAGGATGGAAAGGAAGTTTAGAAAACAAATTCTAAATGAAATCACAGGGTTCTAGATATGATTTCTTCAATTTCAAGACTTTACCTACAAAAATTAACATCTACATTCTTTGTTTAGAGCCTAGATACATTGCTGATATTGGATTGGCAAGATTCTGTTTTTGTTCCCCTTTTTCTGTATCAGTCATCTAAACTGAAATTGGAATTTCTTTGTTGTCTTAGACTGACTGGCATGTGTGCAGAATCTGTCTTGAATTAAAACATTATAAAATAACTTGACAGATACTTAGGCAAGGACTGTCACTCCAACAAGACACTCCCTGTGAGGATCTGAGTTGTTAGAATAGATCCTCAGTACCCCTTGCTTGTCGTAAGAGGCAACTAAATGGGGCAGTCCTTCGGATTAGACTGCAAAAACCTAGGTCCTGTGTCACAGCAGGTGTAGCACGATAAAGATCCCTCCCTGCTCAAAGGCCACGAGCCCCGAGCATAGGCCTAAATTTTGCAGCCATTCACCGGCAATGGTGACATCTCCATATGAGCGAGACTTTAAACAATATATAATCAATCAATCCAACTAGACACTCAGCAAGAGTGCCTGTGTAGAAGTGTACTTAAATAGATTAGATCCATAGATAAGTACCATTCAAACACACTCTTCACCAGCTTCCTCATCATGTATCAAAAGCACAGAGTACCCACACTTTCCTTGATTTGTTGTAGTGTGTGCTTTTAAATTAAACACCCTTTTTCCATAGTCATTTTTTAGTCAGAATTTCTTTTATTTGTGTTCTCTCTGCACCACATTTAATTTTTATCATATATTCACAAATGTAAAGATGCAGGAGATTTGGTAGATATTCTTTTTACAATGTCAAAAAGTGTGAATGATGTACTTGCAGTTATTTATCATTAACACACAAGAAGCTTTTTAACAAAATGAATTCAGTTAAAATAAACATTCAGTTTTTGAATGAAACAGGAGAGAAAAAAATTCAGAAGTGAAAAAATTCAAATTAATGTTCCAAGCCAGAACAGTTTTTTACTGAGAGAGAATTCAGTAGTTGTGTTGGTTTTATCTCCCGGATGTCGGATGTCATCCTTGATACTGTACTGATTCCCTGCTACTGATGTCTTACTGTGCATAAATTGTTTATTCAACAACTAGGTGATTAAAATAGGGTTGTACAGTATACTGGCATGTTTATGCGTTGTTGAGCAGAGCCTGATTAAAGTGGTGTTGTTACATCCAGAGATTACACATCCAGGGAGCATCATTGTTATTATCTATATTCCTGCAATAGTTCTATTGATTAAATCTGTTGAAATTTTCAGCAGTACAAAAGTGAAAGGTTTAACCTTGCATTGAATGAAATGGTATGAATGACTGGAATTTGTCGTGTCCACAACTTTCCAGATGACCAGCGCAGCCATGAAGTATGGCAACACACCAAACCACATGAGGGTCTGCAGCTAATTCCATTATCGTTCTTTCTTTGTTTATTTTGTAAGCCTGTGTTGAAAGTCATAGAAGACCATCTTGTTGGCCAGCCAGTATTTTTGTAGATTATAGTGTTAAAAAAAAAAAAAAAAAATTTTTTTTAAGACATTATCATTCTTGAGATTTGCCACATCCTGAAGGATTCAATAGATTGTTTCACTTGGGTTAGCGTGCTTCTGGCAAGATACAGGCAGTTGGACATCATGGGGAGACTTTGATTAGCTTGACGAGGGATCTTACTGTATTCAATCTCCACCACATCTCCACCAACCTGTACTGACAGAAACTAACCTTGGTTGTATATCAACATTTTCAGAGATCGCCCAGTCTCTTATGTATGTTGGATTATTGACAGTCTTCAAGGTTGCTGGGTTTTGGTTTTCTGTTGGTTTTTTGTGTTTTTTTCAGAGTTGATATTTTTGAAAAGAAAAACTGCATGATTCTTCAAATTACGCATTTTGATTGTGGAAGCATGAGAATTTCTCTACAAATAATGGACCACACCATGAATTAGCTGGTCTTTCTTTCAAATTATTGTACTCTGTTGTAAAATATTCAAATTTGCAGTACAGTGCAAGGGGATTTTTTTTTTTTTTTGACTAAATAAACTATAAGATTATAAAATAGGTAGCTGTTTTCATTGTAAATTCTTAAATGTTCATTTATTTGATTATTGATTTAATTAAATGTGACTGGTTTTTTTATGTTGCAGCCCCAGGAACACCTCCCAGATATGTAACAGCAAAAGCTCTGAACCCTACAACTGTCAGCGTGTCATGGCTTCCTCCAGAGAAACCAAATGGCATCATACAGGTTGTGGCCTGCAAAAAAACCAAAAAAAACCAAAAAAAAAACAACTCCGATAATTTATTCCTGATTTTAGCACAATATAAATAAAGATACCATTTATATGTTTCTAATCATGAAATGCACTCTGCTATTGCAAGTAGATACGATGTGTTTGTATGTTGGTTTGTTGTTTTTTTTTATCCTCTAGGGATATCGAGTGTTTTACACCTTGCAAGCAGATTTACCCATAATTCTTTGGAACAACAAGGAAGTCAAGTCGAACACCAATGAAACCATAATTACCAGTCTGAAGCCAAATGATACATATACAATATGTGTCTTGGCTTATTCCAGCAAAGGGGAAGGTCCAGTATCACAACTTATCACGGTCATCACCAATGAAGGAAGTAAGTTGTCATGTGACTGTTGTAGCTTATTCATTGGTTGATTTTTTTTTTTAAGTGCAGTACTTTTTCAAGAAAGCACGCAATGTATCTGTCTCCAGACAGAGCTGTACAAAAATGTTTTGGCATGTTGATAGACAAATATTCCTGTGCATGGTATTAAAACACAACTACCATGATGTAAGCATGCATTTATCATGCTGTTAAGTACATTGTAGAGAAATAAAAACAACAATCAATATTTTGGGGAACTGATTCATATTGTATAGGCTCTAGAGTGAAATCAAAATCCAACTTTACTGTAAAATTAATGATCCATAAATTGTACTATATTTGAGCCACACAGAAATAGTACAATCGTTATACTGTCGGGTGTCTTGCTATGTTGAATTGCTAGTAGCCTGTACTAAGACTAATTTGCATGAAGTTAGATCTTGCAGTCATTCCATTACATCCCTGTAGACTGGATCCATGTGATTTAGCACTAAAACTGCATGCAGTATTAAAAACCAAAATATTGCAATAGCCGACCATTGATTTTGTTGTATTTGTTCAAGTTTCTTGTTCAAAGGAACTGTTCTGGCTATTGTGGTAGAATTGGTTCAGCATCCTTTTTGTGATGTGCATCTGATTAACACTGTATAGAGACTAGCTAACCAAAATGGCTTGACAGTGCATAGGTATTGACCAACAAGTAGATGCATTCTTTTCTTCTCTCAACTTTTCAATTAGATGTTTTATTTTTGTCCTCCCCTTAGCCCCCCCCCCCCCCCCCCCCCCCCCAAAAAAAAGTGCACAACTTTAGGCCTTAGAAACCAGAGATATGAACCTCAGGTCATCTTAGGGGAGGTTCATTCATCTTAGGTCATAGAAACCAAAGAGATAGATACCAGCTCTTAGAAATCAAACTCTCCTTATAAAACTCATTCTTTGTAGCCCAAGAAAATTCAGAATCTGCTTCCATTGCTTACATGTATACTGATGTGTGCAAAAATTTGAGATTAAGGAGCTAGGGGTGAAAGTGAAAGTACAAGGTCACATAAGATGCTTAGTTATGCAGAGATTTGCACAAGAAATACGATTCCAAAACTCAATGGAAGAAAAGGAGGATGTACGTTTTGTCCAAACATTTAATCATGGGATATATGTGTATATATCTTTGTATCTGCCTCCTTTGCAGAAAATCCATTTCTAGACCTTAATGGTAAACCTCAATCACACATAAGTAAGTCCCCTGTTACATTTCCAGACAAATTCTCTGGTAAGTTTATTCAGTCAAAACACATACTTGTTATTCTTCCTTATATTTTTTTTTTTTTTTTTTTTTTTTTTTTTTTTTTTTTTTTTTTTTTGATCAGGTGATATTTCTCTGCTGTCGTTTGAAATATATATCTGTGCATGTATTGTTTATGATTTTCTGTGTTCTCCTGTCAAAGTGTTAACCAAAAGAACTAAGACTTGAAAATGGTGTACTTGGACGTGAGAAGAAAGAGAACAGACCTATATCTCTGTCCATCTTATATATATATATATATATATGTATTTGTTATATATGTGATTTCTCTACTAATGACTTTGTCTGCAGTATATTTAAACGTGCTCGCGCGGTGTTGTACAATTTGCGTATGAATTTAACAGCGCACTGTCTAGCTAAGCATGTTGTAGTTGCTATCTAGTATTCCATTTTTTGCTGCGCGAAAAATGTGTAGCGCCTTTTCTTCATAGTGGTTTTTTTTTTTTTTTTGGTATCATTGAGTGTTTTCATGATTTACAAAAAAAAGGGAATTTATTGTGAATTTAATTCATAAGGTGAATTGTATATTTTGATATTGGAAAATTATCATATGCAATGATAATCATAATTATAAGCTTTATGCGCATACATGCGATAACTGTTTATAACAAATACTGACGTAATGCTGACTGCTTTAATGATTTTGATGGATAGATAATTAACAAGCGTTTATTTCTTTTCCCCCATTACCTACCGTGCAACAGTCAACTTTGAGGGTAAGCAAAGCGATCATTCTTATTTTGATATTTAAGTTGGTTTTTTTTTTTTTTGTTTTTTGTTTTTTTTTGGTCACTGTTTATTCTCCTTACACACTCCATACAACTGATGGTCATTGCTGATGCTTATATTGGTGTTAAGTTTGCCTTGTCACAGCAGCAAGAGTCCTTCTAACTTTCTTTGAAAGAAATAAATCATGATCATGATTATGATCAATCACAGTGATTATTCATGATCAATTAAACCATTTATTACTATTACAGCATTATGCAATGGAATCATTTGAATGATGATTTGTGTATTTCCCAAAAGAATTGCACTTTGAATATTAGGATACTTTTTGTGATTAAATGCAGTATTTGTTCGTTCTCACTCTCTAGTATCACAAATTGTATATACTTTTTCCCATGTACTTGTCAACCTGATATTGTGGCAAATCAGACCAGGATCTCAACATAAATATATTCACTATTCTTTCAGGTGGCTTGCGTAAGTCTTTACAATATATGCATGGGAAAAAAAAACAAAACTTATCACCGTTATCATGGATGAATGGTGTATATTCGTGTATGTCTGTAGATAATGGGGACTCTTGTATCCAAGGTTCTCTGTTTAGACATGGATTTGAGGTCTGTGTAGAAAATGATAGTGAAATACTACTGTACGCAGTGTGTAATTTAAAGCTCATATGTTCCACTCTTATGAATGCGATTTGCACATTTTTCATACAGCGACTTTTTTTTACATTAGCTGTAGCCTTCCCAGGTTTAATATCGATCTCCTAAAACATTCAAATGCTGTCTGAAAAACTCCTGCATGTTATCTGTTGAATAGGACATTAATGACTTTTTTTTGGATTAATTCACATTGTATGTGTATCTGAGCATTGCAAACAACAGTAGATTAGAATCATGTGGGAATTCTAAAGTAAAAAAAAATCTGATCCATTAATGGAAACGATATGAAAACATATGCTATGAGGGTTTCAACTGCAAGTTAGAGGATGGATAGGTGGTAATAATTGGTAAATCGCAATTTGACACAAAGTTAAAAGAAGATAGCCAAAGCACTGTACATAGAGACATTGATTGAAGATTATTTGATTGGTCATTATTGAAATAGCTATATGACAGTGAAACCACAGTAAGAAAAGGGGTATTTCAGAAAGGGATCTAGCAGATTATATTGACATTTTTTGCTTTTGCTGACTGTTTGAGGATCGTAAACAAGATTATCATAAAATGATTGGAGGGAGGGGGGTGGTATGAAATGAAATACTGAATTTTTCAAGATACATATATTCTTTATATTCCCAAAAGATTTGATACCTCTGGATCTAGCTGAATCTAACACAGAGCAAGAAAGAGACATGTTTTATGAAATGAGCATGCTTCATTTAATCACATACATCAAATATATATTTATTTAACTCACAGAAACTGTGCAATTT
Organism: Ostrea denselamellosa; assembly: GCA_024699665.1. Classification (NCBI taxonomy): domain Eukaryota; kingdom Metazoa; phylum Mollusca; class Bivalvia; order Ostreida; family Ostreidae; genus Ostrea; species Ostrea denselamellosa. The sequence goes on along the minus strand of JAMZEH010000020.1, from coordinate 10,080,640 downwards.
GCTATGGTTGTCTCACCCATTTGATTTTAATCAATCGGTACAAAATACCCACTCTCATCTTTCTTATAAGGTATACTTTATCATTTACTTATGTTTGATGTATTTTTAAGTTTGTTTATTTTGAAATTCAACATCTCATGCAGTAAGATGTTGCCATGACAACATTATGACCAATAGTTTACACAGATTGTTCAGCTGTAAAGAACATACCTATCAACAAAAAAGATTAGAATTATAAAGTAGTTCATTTATTGTTAGTTAGAAATTTGATATTGCATGGTTATGTAATCAGGTCATTGCACATTAAGAATTTATTATTAATATGCATGATTTGAAATGAATCTTCAAAATTATCAATAAAAATGTAAATGAATCTCGAAGTAAAATGCCCATGTGTCGGATATTTTTTTGAATATATACTGAAGTCAAAATACTAGGTATCACTTGATTTTGTATGGAAGTCAAAATACTAGATAGCACTGCCACATTATCCAAGCTGTGGAAGGATATGAATGGACAGAGTAATGCACTCTTTTTTTCTCGGCAGAGAGGCCTAAAACCGGAAAAGTCAAATTAAGTCCTGCAAAGCAATAGTAAAATTCAGAGCAAAAGCAACTATATTTTCGCAATTATCTGATGCAGCTGTAGCAATTGAACTAGCGATAGCAGCTCTGATGCAATTAGTATTAAATTACTTTATGTTTCATTTTTTAGGCAGAAGAAAATGTAAAGCCATTTGATAACAACATGCCAACATATATTTCTAGTTTTCATTCTACTTTTCAGTTCCCTCTCAGCCTCGTAATATTTACGCAAAGGTAACTGGACCGAACACAATAGATGTTTCCTGGGATCCTCCAAGTCAGATCAGAAATGTGGTCAGTCAGTACTGGGTGTACTATAACGATACATACTTAAAACAGGGAAACAAGGCTGTGGTCAGGGGCACTGAGACCAAGTATCAACTACAGGACCTAACCCCTGACACTGTGTACACCATCAAGGTGTCTGCTCTGTCTGATAAAGGGGAGGGAGCAGCCACCCGCATCATCCAGGCAAAGACCCAACCGTTTGGTATGTTCTTCAATGCTCTTGTTTCAACCCATACTGAAATTCTGTACTCATCTGATATTCTAGAATTCATAAAATACATGGTATCCACAATTTTAAATTTCTTTCATTGTTACGTGTTCACTCGTGGTATTTCTCTATAGCCACTTCCACTGAATGGTCTTGTAGAAAAGGGTTTGTTTTATATGTGTGTGTGTGTATGTTGTGTACTATTTTCCGTCACCAAAATTGAGACATGTACATTGTATATCATTTTCATGAATTTATTAATGATTTTCTGGATAGCTCATGAAATACTGGGTAAGTGCCTGGGATAGTTCTGTTTAGATGGTCGGGTATTTGGTCATTAATAGTTCGAACTTTTAAACACTAGTCTTAACTTTTTTTAAAGTCAAGGTCAGTTTAGTATTTCTAAGTTTGTTTTCGTATCTTTACAATTTATGTAAGGTCAAAGGTTATTTCACACAAAAATAACAGTCATTTTAAATGGAGGGAAATGGCAAAAAATTTTCCTAATTGCATGCATTAAATGTGGAAAGGTTTATTAATTTCTTCAAAAAAGTCTGCTCAAGGTCATACAATTTTTCCCTCATTTTGTCCTATCATTTTTTCTAATATCTTTTTAGCTTTAAATGTGTTTTAACATATCATTTTCTTTATGTGTACTTTCAATACTTTATATCTGAATGTCGTGAAAATAAGTCATTCAATCATCCATTCTGAATCAGTCATTGCACCATATTGATTTTTAAGTACATGTAATTCTATGAAGCAAGGTATCCCAGACGTGGAATTTAACAAAATTGTTGTATTATGGGTCCATATTAGCATCCATTGTTAGGACTGGTCATAAAGTTTTAAAATCTGAGATCTACTGTTTCAGAAAAAATACAGGTATTTGAGCAGTTAATTACCTTTCAATTTCACTCTGGAAATTGAAGCTGAGGAGTACTGCACATTATTTGAATAATTTCCATTATGCAAATACCTTTTCAGGTGTCAGAATTATTAATTGCTTTTTGTAGTGTAACTGGAAAGCTTGACTCATTGCTATGATCTCAATACTTGTATTTACAAAATACTTGTAGAGAGCATGTCTGATTTTAATGGCAATGGAAGACAAAAAGTTTTCAATAGCGTGCTGCATCAAATGCATAAAATTTTCAATATCACCATGCATGTCGGCATACCATATGGATGCTAAAATGGTGCCATGATGCAAAAAAAATAGAAAATCATCATTATATGTATATTTTTAATTTCATTCACCGCATGTGTTTTGCATGTCTTTTTTTTTTTGTCTATATGTGTTATTTATTCTCATTTTCTTTTTCCCCCCACCCTTTGAACTGCTCCAAAATAGTACCAAGTGCTGCTCCTCAAGCTGTTAGTGGGATGCCCTTCAAAGACTCCAGAAGTGTCAAAGTCACGTGGAAACCTCCCCCTAAAGATCAGCAAAACGGGGAAATTAAAGGCTATAAGATATTTTACGTCAAATATGACCCCAGTCAGACTGATCAGGATGCCACTAGCGTCTCAGTGGACGCTGAAAATCAGGAGTTAGTTTTGGGCAAGCTCGAGATCTTTACTGAGTACAAGATCTGGGTTCTGGCCTTCACCAGTGTTGGAGATGGTCCTAATTCACAACCTATCCGAGTGTGGACCAATGAGGATGGTAGGTATTGCCCATGGATATAAACCAATCATCGTCTTGCATTTGACCTAGTTCTTTGGATCATGGATGACGCCGTTGTTAATTTTTTCTTTTTTCCTCGATGGTGTTATGTTTCCATAACTGTTTTGGATTTAGACAGATTGACATTGTGTCATAAAAATCATGCAGAACACCAACACTAAAGAAATTTGGAAAGTGGAAAGCTATGAAAATGTGTTCTGCATGATTTTTAGGTATCATAATTGCATTATACATCTTCATGTCATGAAAGCCATTTAAACAGACGTGTGACTAAATTAATGATCATTACTCACTCACCCCAGTTTCAATGCAGTAATAAATCTTGAAAGTTCATAGGAAGTGCTCATAATCTTGGTCTTTAAAAAAAAAAAAAAAGGAAACCTGTAAAGCAGAAAGTCACAACTCTGTCATCGCTTTTACTGTTATGTCATTGCACATTATGTTGTTAAGTTTTCACTGATTTTTTTGGGGGGGAGAAAAAAAGATGTCATTGTTAAGGATGGATCAGATCAGTATGGTCAGACCATTCCTACTAGTTTAAAACTAAAAACAATCTGATTTTGATATATAATCATTTGGACATCCTTACAGTCATTCATTCCATCATATGTAATTTCATTCTGTCATCTGTAATTTCATCCTTCTTCATGAACTGAACAAGATTCCAACAAGGAAAAGGTGTAGAAAAACATGTGGGGTTTTTTTCTTTTAAATCCATTACAATTAACCACAACAAAATTATGTAACATGTTTATTTCCCAAGATAGACCTCCAAAATCTGTTCTTTTTCAACTGCAGTCATGACTCACAGTGTGTAGATTACAACAATTTGACAATTACTGGAAGATCACACAAATGCTGCACATCATAGTGGTAGATCTCAAAAAAAAAAAAATAATAAAAAATAAAAAATAAAAAAAGGGGGGGGGGGGGTCGTGCCTTTTGTCCCTCCTCCCTTTAGAAGGAAATTTCTTACCAGATTATGTTTAGGAAAGTATCCTTATCCCTCTTTGGCTGGGAAAAGTACGATTGAAAGGGTAGCTTTTACTCAAAATTGATGAGTGTAGATATTTGTGAAATTGGGTGTACATGTTTTACTTATTGCTGAACTGTGTATCTTTTATGAATATATCTCTTGAATGTATTCAGTCCAAAGCTGGATCTTCATCTTTCAATTGAGATTTGATTCAATAACAATACATGATAAATTTGAAAATCTTGGGGGGGGGGGGGGGGGCAAAAATTAAATAAATAAATAAAAATATTAAAAGTATGCATATATTTATGATTGATTTACATCATAAAAGTATCCAACGGATCTTCTCAGGATTTTTGGTATATCTACTGACTTTAAGGTTGTGTAGAACTCCAAAAATTTTCAAGGTCTGTCCCAGCATTATGCCAATTAGTGGAGACTTGACGCGGAATGTGAAATACATACAGTGACAAATTTCCTCTCAAAAACACAAACCCAAGATCAGGATGTAAGAAGAACTCATTAGGTAGTTGATCAAAAACAGTGCAAGCAATGTATTTCGTAATCAGAGTAAATGTCTTTCACATTATACAAGAATCCTTCAATTGTTTAAAACAATGCTACCAGAACAATTGTCTAATTTCGGTAAGGTGTCCTTTGTCATCTTCATACTTCATGGTTATCATTTGTTCATTCTCCACATAATCATCAAATATTGAAATCTGTCATCAAGTTAATCTGTCTGAATCAGAACTTTAACTTTAACTTGGATATTTAACCTGATTAAGAGGTTCTTTTGCTGTGGTTAACCTACTTAACTGGTGATTTGCTGTGGGTGTTGGTTTTCAGTCAATTAACCTATACTGACATCAGCGCATTGCGATTTTCTCCCATGTACACACACTGAATTGCTAAAACTAGTCACAATATAGGTAAGTTTCTATCTGCAATTTGATGTGGTATTTATGTTAGAAATTTGCATGTTTGATGTTGCATGTCTTTTAGAATTTTCTTTTCTAAATCCTGGATCATAGTGTGCTACTTTTTCCAGTGCTGAATAATTTAAATTTTAGGGTTTGAGAAGTGGGGGATGGCATGGTACTGTTGAAATTCTTTTTGAAAAATTTCAAAAATAGTCACTTTTTGTGGAAATTTTATGTAAACTCCCTTATCTCTTCATCGATTGTTTCCATTTTGCAAATCATTTGATTTTCAGCCTTTACAATGTGTGTGATCACATCAAGAATGTGTTGTGAATGTTTGCATAATTTATTCAAAGGAAATCCTCCACAACACACCGACAAGAAAATCATCCTCTTTTCCTCACAATTAGAAATAATAATGATATCCTTCATGATGAACACAGAAAAGGGAAGGTCCAGGTCTCTATGCTTCACAAACAAGTGAGACTCTGGAATTGAATAATTAGATAAACATGTTGGGAGGGACCATAATAATTATTACAGTGCATGAACAGGATGTGCAGCACAGTTTGTATGGTACTAAAGATTGTTATGATGTCAGAATGTTGTCTGAAATGCCAGATTAACAATGCAAGAGTGAGCATACTTAGACTTCAGAGGATCAATTTGTAGTGATCTTTTGTCTGCGGAAACTTTTCTGTCTTTAAGAGATAAAGCATTCTATTGTAAACACTTAGATCAGTTCTCTAGAGATTAAGTGCACTTTTTTTGGAAGAATATGAGATAACATCTATTAGATGCATGTTAGTGAAATGAAATTAACCGCAACTAAGGACACAATTTTAATAATTCTTGAGTAATGATGTATTTTATTTGATTAATATTAATTGAGAGGAATTTTACAGTTCCAGACGAGCCTACAAAAGTATCAGCAGAGGCCATCAACTCCACTGCCATGTTTGTTGACTGGCGACCACCAGAAGGTAGAGGCAGCAATGGTATTATCCGCGGATATTATGTGTACTACTACGAGACCAATAACAGAGATGAGATGGTCGGCCAAGAGATGGTATATGATACACACGATGGAAATCGGAATGAAGCTGTGATAACGAACTTGAAGGCTGATACTCAGTACTCGGTGCAGGTAGCGGGATACACTAGGAGGGGGGACGGCAAACGCAGTAAAAAACGGATGGTCAACACGAAGGGAGCAGGTAGGGTGCCTCAGAGGCCATGTAAGGGTAGATCACCTGCTCGCAATAGCAAATGGTTGTCACTACATGAGAGAAATAAAATTATTTACCTTTGACCTTTCTCTTTGAGATGAAATAGAAAAATAAAGGACTCGGTGACTCCCGTGCAACATGGAATGTAACAAGTAGTCTATTAAGATTTGATCACCTGTCATACTGTTTTGTAGCGGAAGAAAATTCTCAATTTATTTTGTTTAAAAATGATCTGTTGAAACACTTGTGATGAACATTTCCTCATGTAAAGGCTTATAAAAAAAAAAAAAGTTGAGTAATTCCCAGTAAGCATTAAGCAGTATGAAGGTTCAGAGGATGTTCTCTGGGTTCATATCATATTTAGGTGAGAGTTTACTCTTTACCCTTGGTTGCTAGGCAACCATTCACAACCCTATTTAAATAGAAAGTGATCACTGCACTAATGAGAGTATATTTTTATGAATAATATTTAGAAGACAAGTCCATTATTAAGTGAAGCATTAGTTAGAGTTGCAAAGATACTAATTGAAAGAACCGAATAATTTGTCATGTGAGTTATAGCAGTGTATAGATTTAAATATAGGAAATTTTCAGTTTTAGAGAATAATGTGTGGAGTTGTTTTTTTTTTTTCATTTTTTTTTCTCGTTTTTTTTGTACACATTGTTGCAAGAAACATAGGCATTGTACAACAAACAATGGCTTTTAACAGAAACTCCATACCATGTTTTGTAAACCCGAAATGTATTAGAGTGGTAATATTTCCTAAACGAAAATAAATTGAAAATGAAAAATGGTGGCTGCTACAGTAAATTGTAACTTTTCAGTAGTTCAAAATTTGGCATCTGTTTTTTGAAAACCAATTTTTAAAGGCATAATTTGACTCTGTTTGATTACTTTCTACTGCAGTAAGTTTAAAAGAACTTGATTTTTATGTAATTTATAAATCTGAGTCTAAATATTACATAAAATTGGTTTCCCTAGTGCCCACACCACCAAGGGACATGAACGCAGTTTTGCTGGATGAGGAACGCCCGCAGGTCCATTTGACTTGGAAGATACCTAAGCAGCTTTATGGAAACCTAATGGGGTACCAGGTGATATGGGGTCGTAAAGGAGAATCCTATCAAATGATCAATCTCCCAGTGATGAGACAAAGCTATATATCAGATGTTCTAGGTGTGTATTTAAGATAGGACAATATATGTATATGAAATTTTTGTAGTATGGTGTAGTTTAGAATTTAGTTACATCTTAAAATATGATTTTTATTTTTTTTTTAACTCACCTGGATTGGAAGTTTGATTCAGTTTGTCCATCTGCCTGTAAACTTTTCATATCTTTGGTTTCTTCTCAAGAACCGGTCAATTTCAGACAAATTTGGCTCCAATTACCCTTGGATGAAGAGAATTTTAATTATGATTTTTTAAAAAGAATAAATGAAATACCTTGCCTAAAGGGAAATAATAGAAAACAGGACCAAGTGTTTAAAAGATCATCTGTTCAAAGAACCAGTTAACCAAAACAAAAAAAAAGCCAAAGCTTGTATGGAAGCTTTCTTATGCAATGAAGATTCAGATATGCTCAAAGCTTGACCTTTGGACCCGCGTGGGCCCCACAGTAGGGGTTTAAACTTTTACATCAGTATATATATGAAATTGACATGCAGGCATCCTCATGAAGTGTAATGTTATTTCTGTTCAAACCGTGATCCTTGGGGCCACAAAAGGGATATTGATTTTGGATACAAAGGAATAGGGACATTCTTTATCAATCTTCTTCAGGGCCACAAGGATACTATTATTGATATTCCAATCAACATCATGTAGTATAGATTCAAGTTTGTTCACACTATGACCTCCAGGGCAATTTGAGGGCCACAATGGGGTTTAAAAATTTACATGGGAAAATGTAACTTTTCAGGTAAGTGATGTGACCCTTGGGCCTCTTGTTGAAAATGGACTGGATGATATAAGAGATGCATTCTTTTGCCCTATCGAAGTGTAGGACCCAGTGCTAACTCTCAAGTGTTGTTTTAATTATTTCATACCAAAGATAAACGTTAATGTTTAGAGCCATATATAGCACATACAGGAATTCTCATGTACTTTTCAGATAAGGGGGCTACCTATGAATTCAGAGTGAAGGCAAAAAATGAAGTGGGTCTTGGTGAGAGAGCATCAGCTGTTATTATAACCCCTGATGGAAGTATGTAACCATTGTACTGTCGCTGTTTGTGTACTTATTTTAGTGGGATTGATAGTTTAGCACTTTTGGTGGAGAAACAAGAACAATAATTCATGGTGGTGCTACAGTATGAAAATCTCTTTCCATTTATCATACATAGAAGAAATACTAAATCATGATTATGCCAAATAGGGCACCTGCTCAGATTATGCCAAATCTCAGATATGCTAAAATAAGTACACATAAGGTATTATTTGTCTGCAATGTACACAAAAATATGTTTATAAGAATTTATATCTGGAATGGCATGTCAGTAGATTACGAGCAAAAAATATCAAAACACATTTCAGAACTTATTGTATAATACATCAAGACCGATTATTTAAACTTATTTTTGTAAATCAACTTTATTTTATATTGATTAATTATGCGTGCCTCTGACTAAAATGTTATTATGTCTAATTCAGTTCCAGCAGGAGCCCCCCAAAATTTCTCAGCAGAAAGTCTAACAGAGACCAGTGTTGTGTTGGAGTGGGACCTGCCTGCGAAGCACCTGCAGAATGGAGAAATTGTCATGTACCAGCTACTATACCATAAATTGGCTGACTCCATCAACACTGAAGATCTCAACATCACTGAATTGCTGTATGAAGTGAAAGGACTAGAGATGAACACAGACTATGTGTTCCAGATCCGAGCTTTCACAAGTCGAGGAGCAGGCCCATGGAGCCCTCGATACCTACACCATACATACGGGAGAAGTAAGAAATTAACATTTTTGTGAACTAAAATTTCTTATCTCAGACTGTTGAATTTCAGATGACTCTTAAAAGCCACCCTTGTAAAGAAAATAACTTTAAGGGCTTCTGAAATCACACGGTAAATTTATGCATAAAAATGCTGATTGTGTCTGTCTTTTGTATTGAACAAAACATTATTTATCTTATTTTCAGTGCCAGACAAGCCACAAAATGTTGCTCTTCGACGTAAGAGTTCCCACAAGATTGAGGTCACATGGGATGAACCTAAGATGGCCGTGGCCGGATACCGTGTCTACTACAATGACTATCAATCTGGTGACATGGAGAACTGGTCAAAGATTGATATTGGTCCATACACCATTGCAGATATTGACGTCCCAGATGACAAGTCCACGTATGTAGTGAGGGTGCAGGCAAAGTCTGTAGATGGCAGATTTGGGAACATGTCTGAGCCAGTTATAGAAACGTTTGTCAATCCATGTAAGTAAATTGATAAATTATAGAAGATGTACAAGATTTCTAGGACAAGGTCATTTATTTAGAGTATCTTGACATACTTACAAAATTTAGTTTGGAAAAATTTTGTCCAAAAACAGAATTATTTCAATTTGATGTAAATACTGTTAAAGGGTTTAGTACAATATTTAAATGATCTACATGTGTATGTTGTGAGAAAATTAATGTGAACATGTATTTTCATACGTCTTCTTTTAGATGTGGAAGTCGACCAGGTGAAAAATTTCCAGGTGACTCTACGAACAGCCACAGATGTCCATTTGAGCTGGGATCCTCCTGAGAAACTTACCACAGTTAATTATTACTTGGTAAGTGTATACGATATTCTGTGTGAAGTGGTTTTCATTTCCTTTAATTTTAAAACATATTATGCACTTGTTGGATACAATGAAATACATTTATAACAAATCAAAATTGTGTATCTCCATCACTTGGCTATAAGCATGTTTTAGTGTACTGTGTAGACTCGTCATTTTTGGAGGATCTGAATGATAATACCTTGTCTTTACGGTTTTTATAGTTGAATTATAAGGGAGTCCAATCCAGAAGAGAGAAAGGTCAGCTGGTGCGACCCAGAATCCACAGACCAGAGCCCCACCAGATTTCAGGAAGACAAAAAAGCTGTACAGTTACCAATCTGTTACCAAAGACTCTCTACACATTCAATATCTCAGCCATTTTCCGTGACGGTCAAACTGGGCGGCCTCAGATGGTGAGGACATACACCCGCTTGTTAGGTAAGCAGTTTGGCAATCAACTATGAAGGAAAATAGCATGTCAGAGGGCGAGTGAATTTTGAGAGTAAAAAACAAAAGTCATTCTTTTTTATACTCCCTGCCAATGTTGAGAGGGTACTGGAATCACTTTGTCTATCTGTCTGTAGATATGATTTGTTCAGAGTTTATCTTTAACATCATTTAACTGATTTGATTAAAACTTTGTGTAAGTTTTCTGTGAATAATGAAGTTGTGCATTGGCTGTTATGATTGAGATTTTTGAACGTTCAAGGAAGTTGTTTTTTAAAAATTTTGAAGGGGAGGGTTATGTTGTCATCGTCTAGAGTATTTTTAAAAACCATATATTCTTAAATGAACACAAATTCACTATTTCTTATCATCCAATGTGCCCTGTGGGGGGTATTAGTCCTGTTAGGACAGTTGTAGTTCACTTTCTAGGTGTATAGCTGTGGATGTGTTTTTACAATAGTTTCTACTGATGTTTAAGGAATTGTGTATTTAATATGTCCATTTTTCTCTCATATTGTTAAGTGAGACTGCATTATTTCCGTAAATTATGTTTGTGAATTTTGTAGCTCCAAATGAAGTTCCTCAGCCACGAGTCAAAGGTTACAGAAAACACTCTGTGATTCTGGAGTTTGATAGAGCTAGTGAGGAGAATGGTGATTTGAGCTATTATTACTTAGTTGTGGTACCACAGAAGGTTGCCTCACAGAAGAGTCCACAAGACTTCAAAGAGGAAGAGGCAAGTTTCACCAAAGTATTTCATACAAAAAATTCTGGGGGTGGGAAATTTAATGTGATTTCATACATTTTCATATTAAGGTATGGAAATTCTGATCATGTTTTCTCATTGCATGCACACAACAGTTAGGGTTGAAGTTGAATGAAACCACTAATACGGTAAATACAAACGAATGCTGCTCTGGGAGCATTTCGTCCTGTTGTTAGGTTGCTCCTGTTGTCTTTCTCATATATTCCACATGTGTATGTGTTGTGGTTTGTAACTGTGGAGAACTGTAGGAATTTTTTATAGGCATTTTATAAAATGGTTCTGTAAAAACTTATTTTCACTTCACTCACAAATCAAAAAGGATTTTGTGTATTACAAGGGCTGTATATCTTAAAGTGAAAAAATGAAAAGAATATGTCACTGTAGAATGATAAATAGTATTGAAGTTTTCATCATTTGATATATGTAGCATGTTTCTCCCAGTTATGATTTCATTAAAGGTGAACGTTGTGCAGTACAGAATGTGATTTTCTTTGTGTACATGTATTAATGTTTTTAACACCGAAATGACCTGGTTTAAATACACATCACAGTAACTTCTTTTTTTTTTTTTTTTTCTTTTTTTTTCTTAATTTGTTTGGTGATGTTTGTAACACTACTCAAAATACACAGTGATGTTAAAATGCAGCAAACCTGTTCCAACTCCTGGAGAAGTTGAAACTTCCATAAAAGTATGCAATGTATAATGCCAATTTTCAACCATGAAATCTAATCAAATCTTGATTTACATCCAAAAATTTCTCTCACAACTGCTTTAATTTTTAATTCACTTTTACAACTTGAAATGCCTCTGTATGAATTTAATCTCATTAGTGCTCCAAAAATACATGATATATATACTCCCAGATGTCAAATGAATGGTTAATGTAATTCTCCTATGTTGAACATCACAGAAATCATGATAGATTACCATGCACTAGGAATTGTTAATTAAGAACCACGGGGTCTTGAGATTAGAATAAAAACTCTGCAAACTTATGGTTGTTTCCCAAAAAATTCCAAATAGGAGTCAGTTTTGAATGTCATAAGGAATTTTGGAGAAAGAACAATGTACATGTTTTTCATTTTATGGGGCATTTAAATTCCATGAGGTTTTTCTTCACAATTTTTAGTTAGAACAGGTATGATGCGACTGATGTACAATGGAGCAAATTGTCAAAAAAAGGTTTTTGTTGTCTTTACGAAATACTGTAAATTCCTAACTATACGCAAGGAATATATTATCATGTAATTTCGCGAGAAGCGTCACTCATGAAATAAAATTGTTCACTTTTATTTTTATGTTGCTAAAATACATGTAAAAAACTCTTGACCAACAGAGTACTCGTAAATTTATGTTCTCACGATTTGACGTGTATGAGTCATTTTTGCGATATTACTCCTGTACAGTAAGAAATCATAGTATAACAGACCTTAAATAATTTGTCACATGACTAACCCTAGCAGACTAGTTTGAATAGTTAGCCTTTGAAAGTATTTTACATAAGTGACCCTCAAGTGTCGGTTTTACTTGCATGACAAATTTCTCTGTTTACTCAAGAATGGATCAAGACAGAGCAGAGCTACTTGGAGGACAAAATGCAATCATTTAATGATTTTCCTTAAATCTGGTATTGAATTATTGTTTTAACTTTTTAGTTTTATGCGGATCCGATGCCATCAAATTTTCCTGCAAGAAATGTCTACATCGCAGCGAAGTTCAAAGCTGACCAGCTTCCAGATGAGTTTACTCTGGGTGACAGCGTGGAATATGGAGGCTTCACTAACAGGCCGCTTGATGTTGACTTCACATACAGAGTCTTCTTGAGGGCTTACACTGTGGAGAAGGTATGTTGTGTTATAATACATACTGATAGCCAAGTCTATAATGCTATTAAGCATCAAATATTTCGGTAAATTTACATACGCTAAGCATTGTTACACAGAAACCTTGGTTACAGAGAAATGCATATTGATAAACTTCAGATTACTCTAATTTTTTTTGGGGGGGGGGGGGGGGGGGTGTAATTTTTAGTATGATTTTATGTACTGATTATACACATTAATTTCAATGTTACAATGTACTGAATTTCAAAGTATTTGTTTCAAAATATTAAGGATGTATTAATGCAGAATACATTTCCTTTCAGTAGCTCACCCAAATGAGGATGAATTAAGTGTTGTAACCTTTCATTTCATTTTGAAATTTTCTGTTTCCATACAGAGCTCACATGAAGACCAATTAAAGATGGATTCTTGTCACCATTCAGACTAATTAATGCACCATATGTGTGTTTATTTTCTTCAGTTATGAACCATGATGGTCATGAAGCCACACATTACTCTTACATACAGTTGTAATATTTAATGCCAGAACAGGGTCTGGGGACACTTTTATTGTAGTACCTTCGTAGGGACTTTTCAATCAGTCCATTCATTCATTTGACAAAATCGGGGCCTCCGTGGCCGAGTGGTTAGAGCATTGTGCTCAAAATCACAGGGTCTCTCACCTCTAGTCGGCGTGGATTCGATTCTCACTCACGCCAATATATGTGAGAAAGTTTGCCAGTTTACTTTCGGAAAGTCGGTGCTCTCTTCCCGGGTATGTTGTATCTGGGTTCTCTCCTCCACCAATAAAAACTGGACGCCACCAGATAACTGAAAAATTGTTGAGTGTTGCGGGGAAAAATAAACAATCAATCATATGACAAAATCTCATGTACCGAATTTTGTCTCTAGTGTAACAAAATCAAAAAAGTAGTAACCGATGTAAGTAACAGGGCATCGTAAATTTGTACCAAATCTTGCATTTAATACCTCTCTGGAGGTCATTTTAAATGCCCTTACACCTAAAATTTTCCTCATTGAGAAAATAAATAATTTTCTTACATAATCCCCTGCTTTATTTTATTTCATCTTAAAAGAAAATTTGAAATGAATCACAAGTACATATGATTTAAATCTGCTTTAAAGGTATTTCAAGATATTTTAGTCTAAAAAAAAAAATAATAACCTTCACACAAAAACAAGAATCACACCATCCACTTTTCTGTGTCTCAGTAGTTTCGCATATGAAATATATCATCTCAACACATCCAAAGAATATGAGAAGAATCCATTCTTAAGAGAATCCCATAGCTTTCATTTTGAATAAAGACAGCCATAACCATTTATTTTCCAGACTTTGTACAAGTCCAGCGATTATTCTGTTTTGTTGCGCATGCATCCGACAAATCCCACCGTAGCAGGAGAGTCTGACATAGGCATTCATCCTGGCTCCAAAAGTGCTCAGGATACTGAGGACGATCCTGTGAAAGAAGATGTCGCAAGCTCTAAAAGTGTCATGATTATAATGATTGTAGCTCCGGTGTGTGCTGGTGTAGCCTTCATTATCATTAGCTGTATATTGCTGGTGTGGTACATGAGGTACGTTTATTTTTAAAATTGTCAAAAATTCTACTTACACTTGCCATTTTCTTTGCTTTTAACAGGATCTCTACACGTCTAGTGTATATTCCTATGAATTTCAAGGCGGACACGATGGAGGTTTTCCCACTAGTGAGCCAATGTCCCCGCAGGACGCACCCACCAATCCCAATTACCTGATTATAGTGGGGGGATCGGTGTGCGCAGGGCTTGTCCTACTGTGTTTTGTAATCTTTTTGGTCTGGCTTGGGAGGTCAGTAATCCCACAAGGAAATGCAAGGACAAACTGGTCCATTGATGTTGTGACAAATGTGTTAGAGATGACGTTGTGCTGCTTTTGTTTTCTCTACCACTATGATTCTGTCAGGCTCTCTCATACACAACTTCATCAACTCTGTGCGTGAAAAAAAAACAATTTTTTATTTCCTAGAATACACAGTGTTGGGAAGTTCACTGGAAGTGGATCTGTACTCTTGTTTTATTTCCTATGATTTTGTAGGATTTTGGTGTCTGTTTTGAGTTCATTTCCTTCTAGTTCTAAGACTATGCTTGATATCATTTCAATATCACTGTAATTCCTTTTGAAATCAATGCTTCCAAAATTTTGTTTGTTTCCATTTTGATACAGTTGTGGGAGATCAATCTTTGTTGTCAGTGGTGGTGTATTTAGTTTTCAATCTTGATATTGTCAACCAAAAAAAAAAAACTTTCATTTCAGCAGCATACCAATTCATATTCAAAGTTATATTAAAAATTCCATGTTCCTAGAATTATAGAAAATGTAACATTAATTTTAATGTCGAAACATGTAAATTTATTCTTTGATTTTTGTAACATGTGAGAATTTTTGCTGTTTTAAAGGGGAAATCTAAGTTTCAGTAATTCTATCAAGAATGATTGTAAATTTGTCAGAAATCCAACCTTTGATCACGCATAACTAATGTCACTTTTTTAAGATTCTGTATGATTTTCCCTGCATGTTATCAATCAGAAGTTGATTTTTTTTTTTTTTAATCAGCTGTCTGTTAAATAATTATTAGTATTATGAGACTCTCAGAGAAGATATAAGTATCAATAGTTTGGATTTGTAAGATTTCTTTCAAGGGGGTGTAATTGTTTTATGAAAGTTTTTTGTTTTTTTTCTTTTCAAAGGAAAGTAAAATTAGGTTGTTGTTGTTTTTTAAGTTTCAATATATTTTTAGTCTGAAAAGTGAGTAGATTTTTTGTGTTTTCAGGAGGAAGTCCAATAGGAAGTCTAAAAGTCCAGATCCATACCCTGGTAAAGTGATTGTGGATGTTCCTTCTCATCCATGTGATCCAGTGGAACTGCGCCGCCAACATTACCAGACACCAGGTACTGAATCACAGCAGTCGCATTTTCTCAGTCAACAAAAAATTATACTTAATGACATACTTCTTTTTGATCTATGCTTCTGAGCAATAGTGAAGACCCTGCAACCTCTCATCCACCCCCCAACCCCCAACTTCTAAAATGCAAGTCATGGAAAACTTTCACTTCTCGTGATACACAGGTATGATCAGTCACCCTCCAATTCCGATACACATGCTTCAGGAGCACATAGACAATCTAAAGTCCAATGACAACCTCAAGTTCTCACAAGAATACGAATCCATCGAACCTGGACAACAGTTTACTTGGGACCAGTCCAACTATGAGATCAACAAACCCAAAAACCGCTACGCTAATGTCATCGCCTATGACCATTCCCGGGTCATTCTGCAGCCGGAGAACGGCATTCCTGGTAGTGATTACATCAATGCTAATTACATGGATGGTTATAGGAAACAGAATGCATACATTGCAACACAGGTAAAGTACAACATTGAACTAGTGAATGAAGGTCTTTTATCAAAGGAACAAAATGGTAAATGAAGGGTTCTTAATAAAGAACAGAAAATATCTCCTGATTCATCTACATGTACTTATTTTCTTCAGTATAAGTCATTCAACTTGGAAAAAATTCACATTAACAGAGAAGTAACTATAGATTTATGTAATATTTCAGGGTCCACTGCCAGAGACATTTGGCGATTTTTGGAGGATGGTCTGGGAACAGAGGACAGGAACTGTCGTCATGATGACGCGTCTTGAGGAAAGGTCAAGGGTAAGAGATCGTCTTGTAAGGTTTGAATATAAAAATCGGGGATAAACGTATGGTTCATATGTAGAGATCTCACATTCATCTATTACATGTGTACAGATCCAAACATGACTAAGTGAAAACTTCAGCTGATTTCATTGTTTTCTGTGTTTAGATTAAGTGTGACCAGTATTGGCCACACAGAGGAGCAGAGACCTATGGTATAATGCAGGTTCTATTGGTGGATGTTACGGAGCTGTCTACTTACACCATCAGGACCTTCCATATTTCCAGGGTAGGCAATCAGGACACAGTCAAATGCTTTTCTTCTTCTTCTTCCATCAATGTCTTTCCTCAAGTGTCTAAACAAAGCAGTCATTTAATTACAAATAACATTACAAAATTACCCAAAACACTCATTTAATTACAAATAACATTACAAAAGTACCCAAAACACTCATTTAATTACAAATAACATTACAAAAGTACCCAAAACACTCATTTAATTACAAATAACATTACAAAAGTACCTAAAACACTCATTTAATTACAAATAACATTACAAAAGTACCCAAAACACTCATTTAATTACAAATAACATTACAAAAGTACCTAAAACACTCATTTAATTACAAATAACATTACAAAAGTACCCAAAACACTCATTTAATTACAAATAACATTACAAAAGTACCTAAAACACAGTCATTTAATTACAAATAACATGAGTATTCAGGTAATTATGAGTAACATTACTAAACAGAACAGAAACAGTCGCAATCATGTCATCACTGCATGTTATACACTTGTGCGATTCCTTTTACTGCAGTATGGTTATCCTGAGAAACGTGAAGTGAGGCAGTTCCAGTTCACAGCCTGGCCCGACCATGGTGTTCCGGATCACCCCACCCCTCTCCTAATGTTCATGAGGAGAGTCAAAGCTAGTAACCCTCCTGATGCAGGCCCATTGATTGTTCATTGCAGGTATGTAGGAAAATTGGTCTTGTATCATTGTGTGGAACTGGGTGTACCATATTGCAGAATATCATGTTATGCTCCACATGCGACTTGTTTTATTTTGGCAGTGCTGGGGTTGGTAGAACAGGTGCTTTTATTGTCATTGATGCCATGTTGGAACGCATTAAACATGAAAAGACTGTGGACATTTACGGTCATGTGACCTGCTTACGAGCCCAGCGTAACTACATGGTACAGACGGAGGACCAATACATTTTCATTCATGATGCTCTCCTGGAGGCAGTGACGTGTGGAAATACGGAGGTTCCAGCTCGCAATCTGTCGGTTCATATTCAGAAGCTGATGCAGCCAGAACCCGGAGAAACTGTCACAGGAATGGAGTTAGAATTTAAGGTTCATCTCCATATACACCCTATTTATGGCAGAGATCATGAAGGACAGTTAACAATTAACATGTATTTGATTGTATGTTTTAATTTCTGAATTTTTTTTTATTTTTTTTTTTTTTGCAGAGATTAGCAAATATGAAGGCCAGTCCCAATCGATTTGTCAGTGCAAATCTTCCTGTGAACAAATTCAAAAACAGACTTGTTAACATTTTACCATGTAAGTATCCATAGCAATGTATTTTTATGCATACAATGTTCGTTTAATTTTAACTGAAGGGTACAAGGGAAAATGCTATGTAATAAACAGTAAAACATCTTGCAATATTTTGCACTTTCAGTTGAATCCACAAGAGTAGCATTGCAACCTATCCGAGGGGTAGATGGCTCAGACTATATCAATGCAAGCTTCATAGATGTAAGTTT
This sequence comes from Ostrea denselamellosa, assembly GCA_024699665.1. Taxonomy (NCBI): domain Eukaryota; kingdom Metazoa; phylum Mollusca; class Bivalvia; order Ostreida; family Ostreidae; genus Ostrea; species Ostrea denselamellosa. Next base: position 10,062,456 of record JAMZEH010000020.1, on the reverse strand, counting down.
TCATTTTCAACACATATTAAAAAACATTTTACCTGATAGATTTATTGTGTTTACCTCTTGTGTTTATCCGTCATCCCAGGGCATTGAGTATTGCTTCATCATCATAGCGTGTCTCATTATTTCACCCAATCTTACAGTGTGTTTCTCATCTGTTTAGGGCTATAAATATCGCCAAGCATACGTAGCTACACAAGGGTGTTTAGCAGAGACCAGTGAGGACTTCTGGAGAATGCTGTGGGAACACAACTCGACTATCATTGTCATGCTCACAAAACTCAGAGAAATGGGCAGAGTAAGTGTCTTAGCAAATTTCTTATCTTTCTGCAAATTTCAAAAATATTTTTTGTGGATTAGAAGAGGGGGGGAAAAGAGTGCTTTTACCATGTGATTTCTTCTCATTTTTCAGGAAAAGTGTCATCAGTACTGGCCCAGTGAGAGGTCTGCCCGTTATCAGTATTTTGTTGTAGATCCCATGGCAGAATACAACATGCCTCAATACATTCTAAGGGAATTCAAAGTTACAGATGCAAGGGTAAGTTTTAGTGGTTAAGTTTATAAAGTGATAATTAAAACTACAACAATGTTGATAAATATGGTTCCTGTTTAACTGATACTCAATTTGTAGAGGAATTTCTTGTGCAAATAAGTAATCAGGTAACAAAATAAAAATTTTGGGTCCTTTGTGCAAGTGTTCCATTACAATGACATGATTATTATCTGGTTATACAATTATTAGGATGGACAGTCCAGGACTATTCGTCAGTTCCAGTTCACAGATTGGCCAGAACAGGGCGTTCCAAAGTCCGGGGACGGCTTCATTGACTTCATTGGTCAAGTCCACAAAACAAAGGAACAGTTTGGCCAAGAAGGACCAATCACTGTTCACTGCAGGTAACTTATCCAATCCATCAGCCAGCCAATATCAGTCAACAATGTGAATTCACAATAGAATAGGTAACTAGAGTTACACAGCTTTGGAGCATTATAAGACTTTGTATATGTACAGCTGTTTTTACCGTAGAAGCCCCCAGTCTTGGATTTCTCAACAAAATTTCTTTTCATTTGAGCAGTCAAAATTTTATAAAAACCTTGGACTCGCATGCAAGTTAAGTACTTAAGTTTTGTTGTTGTTTTTTTTTTGTTGAGAAATCCAGGCCTGAAATGAAATTGTGTTTGTTTACAGTGCTGGAGTGGGCAGAACTGGAGTGTTTATTACACTGAGTATAGTGCTGGAAAGAATGCGATATGAAGGAGTTGTTGACATGTTTCAAACAGTTAAGATGCTGCGAACGCAACGACCAGCCATGGTGCAGACAGAGGTACTATAATAATGTCATTCAAAAATCTATTTGGAGATTCACTATGATGATTTCTATGTGTATGAAAAAGTACTATTCATCCTAGAAAAATATTTGGTCATGTATAAGCATATACCAGTATGAAAGCTCAAGTATATTTTTCTGATCAAAGTTTGTCTCTGATCTGTGTCGGTCATCTCTTTCAAAACTTTTCACCCTTTAATTCTTAAGATTTCAACCAAATTAGCTTCTTAATAAACACAGTGTACAATTAAAACCATGACCCCTGATACCAGATAAAAGTTTTACATAGGGAAAATATAACTGTTCATGTGAGCGATTTGATGGACCCTTTGTTTATTTCTTTATAAACATACAATCTCCGATTGAAAGTTGTTGATTGGACTCCGCTTTCTCTTTGCAGGACCAATATCAGTTTTGTTATAGAGCTGCCTTTGAGTACCTGGGATCATTTGATCACTATGCAACGTAGAGACAACTTAATCATAGCGTTGTGAACAATATCAAGCAAATTGGTGTTCTGTGAAGGAAAAACCAGAACAGTTTGCAGGGTAGCCAGATACATGAGAACCTTGTCAGCTCTTTGTTTACATGTGCAATAACATTTAGTTAGAATTATCCAGACTTTCTGTGATGTCCTTGGTGTGCAAGTGGCCAGTACAGAAAGGTTGAGGAAAATGATGTTGACGTCTGTGTTGCCAAAGAAATAAACTGATTTCTGGTCTGTTTCTCTCTACAGTAGAGAAGACGAGTCCAAACTGTGATTTTTTTCATTATTAGCCATGGTGCTTGTGCATATGTGTTATTGTCTAGAGACTGCTTCCATAGTAACTTGTCAGAGAGATATGCATCGTATTGACACATCATTAGAGGACGGAGAACTTCAATTCTTCATGGAGTTAACAGAGTAATGTTAAAATACACGGCACAGATAACATTAACAGTTAATTGCTGTATGTGTGTGATACTTTATGTTGCAAATTGTCATGGCTTAGATATTTTATATATCTGCTCAATGTTCTGAAGATTCCAAAACAATTGCAGATGCATCTTTGCATTAAAGAATAGTTCGCATATGTAGAAATCCATGACTGTTTACAAGCAACTAAGATATGGAATTCAAATGTACAATGGTTATATTGTTATATTATTTTTTTTCCTGTAATCATAAATGTAGTGCTATGTCAGATAGTCATGCAAGCACAAGCAATCATCATGCATTCACACAATGACATTGTTCCTTAAGTGCTAAAAGAAAACAACATATATAGAACAAGTGAGTTGCTTTTTACAGAAAGATGATTTTTGGACATATTTGTTTCCATGTTTTGGATAAATATAATTTGCTTTTTATAAAGAGGACGTCCCTAAAGAGTAAGCATCTCTGTGTATAGGCATATTAATGGATTGGTGGAATTCAGTGGTTGCTCTCGTGTTTGTAAAATGGTAGTTTTGTTGTGCTTTTATGTGCTATTCAAAAGAATTCTCTCAACAAATCTTCAGATGTGTTGTCTACAACTACAGCAAGATGGAAAGGAAATTTTGTATAGTTTCCTTTGTAATGTCTACAAAAAAAAAAAAAAAGGAGCTTCAAAGTAGAGGAAATGTGGACTTGTATGTTGGACTGCTAAATATATATATATAGATATTATATAAGATACACATTGGTGAAGAATTCCCACCTAAGGATAGTATTGAATATGTATATTATTGTACAGATATATATACTTAATGAATTTTCATTTTTTACACAACATGGCATTATTATTAGACCAAGGATCATTTCATTCATCTTCATCAACAAGTCATTCAGCATCTCATATTCATAATGTTGACATTTTGAATGTTAAAAGTTGAACTGTGATGAATTCTCTTTTTGTCAGATAGTTTTCCTTTAAAATTTCAGGGACATGGTATTTTTGGTATTAATTAAATTATTTCTACACCAATAAATTTCCCCCACGCTAATGTATAATATACACGGAAATCTACTGCCCCTACTATGTGTTAAAAAAAAAAAATTCCCCAAGAAATCATTGTGTCACTGTAAGCAAGATTTCTTTTTTCTCTTTTTCGAGTTCTTTTGAAAAATGTGTGCTTCTTGTGGAGAATTCAGCATAGTGTTTGTTTATTTTTCCGGGGTTTGCATCATGTATTGTGTTCACGACAACGCAGTAACATTACACATCATATCAAAATAGAGTATGTGGAGACCTTGATTGGCATGTGCCCTTTAATAATTAAATTCATTGAAAACTGCAAAAGTTAAACAGACATATCAATTTGTTGAGGCTAAATTGTTAAATGTCTTTTATCGAAAATACTATGATCTGCAAGAAATGTAAGAACACCACTTTCAAGACCTCTTTCTGAGGTTGCTGAAGTTCAAAAAGAAAAAAAAACTCTAAGGTAAATTGATGTGCATTTGCATGTGTTTTACATTATCCATGATTTCATACAAAGAAATTCAAAAACATGACATTCAAGGTCTTTTTCCAAGATCATCTGAGAGATGTATATATATATATATATATTGTGAGAGAAAGAGAGAGAGAAGGGTCTGTTAAATTTCACACACCATTTATGTACATACTTAATGTCTCAGTGTATGTAACTGCTAGTTATCTTTCATTATATTTGCTAAACCAAGAAAGAGAATCTCGTTCTAAATCCACACATATATATACAACACATAACTATTAGAATATATACAAGTATTCTTAATGTTCTACAACAGTCACGTACCAATGTTTTTCATTTTTTTGATCTTTTTTTTTTCTCCCCTCACATTATAAAGTTGATTGTAAAATTAATGTGAATTAAACAGCTTTATGACAAGAACTTTTTCTTCTTGTATTTCCTCTTCACTATCTGTTGGTTCCAAACTTTATAAACTAGCGGTTCAGTCATTGTTAAGAACTAATCACTATATGGACATAGACACTCTCCTTTCCTGCCACAGTGATGTACATTGTTGTTCTTTACAAGCTGCTGAGATGTTGTGTTATACTAGATCTGATGTCAGACGTATTCAGTCATCAATAAAATCCTATTACTGAAACTGTCCCATGCTGCAGTGTTGTCTTTCCTTAGTGATCGGGTATTTTGATATATTGCAACTAAACTGACCAGCTGAGGCAGAATGTAGAAAATACCTGTCTGACGTGTTTCATACCAATTGTTAGGCCGTTCTTTACATACTGATAATGACAACAGATTACTCCGTTCAAGATATATAGCTTCTATCCAGATGTGAGCAGTCAACAGGGAATGCTTATTCCTCTTTTGCATCTGATCCCATCTCTGGGGTTTCCATGTTTGCCCTACTCTTAATTTTGTGTGCTTTATGGGATTAATCACTGTTATTTCACTTTTTCATCCCCCTTCAGGACTCTGTACAATAGGTTTAGCTCTCAATGATGCACAGTTTTGACTACTCAAACCCTCCCACTTTTCTACTGCAATATCTACAATTGTATTCGCTATACCCCATACAATGAGTCACAAAAAGCATCATGTTCTGTCCAGTCTTGTTGGCACAATTCCTATTAAACTGCTCAACAGAATTTTATGAATCATTGTGTTTTAACAGGAAATTCTGATTCAATTTTTTTCTGGGAGTTATGCCCCTTTTGAGCTTAAAACCCTCCATCGGTCCCATTCTTGTTGCTTCTCCGAAACTGATGAACTGAATTTCATGGAACTTGGTATTTGGGAAGGACATGCTGTATAAATGTGCACATTCAAAGGAAACTTCAATTATATATTTTTCTAGAAGTTATGCTCTTTTGAACTTTAGAAGTTCGATCAAAATCAAATATATTACTGAAGCAGCTAGTCAGCACAACTCCGATTTGCTGAAAAGAATTTCATAAAACAGTTGTTAAAAAGAACATACCGTGTAGATGTGCATTCAGATTCTTTTTTTTTTTCTGGGAGTTGTGCCCCTTTTTAGAAGTTTGACCAAAATCAAATATTTTACTGAAACAGTTTGTCTGCACAACTCTGAATGGTTGTTTGATTTACATCCTGTTGAGAATTTTTCACTCGTACTGAGAGGTCACCAGCTATAGGTGAAGTAACACAAATCTAGACCTATGCTTAGCATTCAAGACCGTAGCAGTGAGGGTTCTTTAACATGCCAACGCCTGCCACAACACAGGATCTCAGATTTCAAGGTCATGTCCAAGAGACCCACGATTCTCATTTCTAAATGCTGAGAATTTGGCAAAGGAGCAATAACCACTTATATTAACATCAGCCATGGCAAAAACAGGACTCAAACTCGCAACCTGCTGGTTATGAAGCAAACACTCTACCACTAAGTTACAGTGACTGGTCTGAAATCATTGAACAGAATTTTGTAAAACTTTGTAGTTAATAAGGACATACTGAAGAAGCAGAAAATTTCAAGGGGTTACAATTTTGTGGCTTTTTACTCCTAAATGATTTCATGGGGATGTAATTTCGTGGATTTCATGTTTATGTTTTTTCTGTATACAGCATATATACCATAGCAGAAATTTTCATTGGGGATTAATTTCATTGAAAAGTCTTTCCCACAATATAAATGAAATTGCAAATTTCTGCTTCTACCAGATATGTAGATTTGCATATCATAGGAAATTCAGGTTCATTTTTTTTCCTGGGAGTTATGCCCCTTTTTAACTTGAAAGTTTGGCCTCAACTCATATTTTACTGAAAGTTTGTCAGCACAACTCCTCTGAAACTGCTCAACACAATTTCATGACAGTTTGCATTTAAAAGATCATGCTGTGTAAATGTACATATTAGCAGGAAATTTTTTTTTCCTGGGAATTGGGCCCTTTATGAACGTAGAAGTACTACTTAATGCAACATTTCAAGTCATTTGTAAATTAAGATATTTCTGTTTTAATATTTTACACAGTGTACCTTTCTAAACAATATTATGTATGACTTGGGTGGTGCCATCTATTTATTGCAGTATGTAGGTAATGATAATACAGCATGCACAGAGGCTTTCGAAGTTGTTGCGTAGCATTGTCATTCATTATGCGTAGTAATGTCATTCATTATGCGTAGTAATGTCCTTCATTGTGCGTAGCATTGTCATTTATTATGTGTAGCATTGTCATTCATTATGCGTAGTAATGTCCTTCATTGTGCGTAGCATTGTCATTAATTATGTGTACCATTGTCATTCATTATGCGTAGTAATGTCATTCATTGTGCGTAGTAATGTCATTCATTATGTGTAGTAATGTCATTCATAATGCGTAGCATTGTCATTCATTATGCGTAGCATTGTCATTCATTATACGTAGTAATGTCATTCATTATGTGTAGCATTGTCATTCATTATGCGTAGTAATGTCATTCATTATGCGTAGTAATGTCATTCATAATGTGTAGCATTGTCATTCATTATGCGTAGTAATGTCATTCATAATGCGTAGCATTGTCATTCATAATGTGTAGTAATGTCATTTATTGTGGGAGGTGGAAAGTATGTGAGCTTGTTCATTTTTTCTTCATTCATAACAACAATCCTTAAGATGAACAGACATTCTTATTGTAACATAAAATGCTTAATGATGGTGGTATCATTGCCAAAAATAAAAACCTCCTTGTATCACATTCATCACCAGGCATGTTCCTACTTTGTTTATGCACCAAGAACTGCTCACCCACGTAATAACACCATATGTTTAAAAATGTTTATTTCATACACATTAACAAATATAAACTATAAAAAGTTGAATAGGAAAACATTTTTTGAAAATTTCCAATATATAATGAAAATAGCATGTGATAATTCCATATTTATATTACAAGAAAAATTGCACACACAACAAAGCCTTATTTCTTTTTAAAGAATGACATAATGGATTTCTGATTCCTGTCGGGCTCCACAAGACTCTTTTTCTGTAGACAGATAAAAAGGCAACATTTGAAGCATGATATGCTACAAAACAATCTCCACATTTATCTACAGTAACTGCAACATAAGGCTTTCACTCACCTTTCTTCCAGTCCCGGAACTCTCCAAAGATCTGAAAACCTGTTTAAAAGTATCACAGTGGTATTTATCCATGTAAGACTTCCGAATAGAAAATAAAATAAGGAATACACACCATCACAGTATTTCAAAAGGAAGCATATCACAAACAAACATTTGCTATCTGTTAATTCGGACATTTAAATTGCTAGACTATCAATCTGTTTCAAATCCCACTGGGGTTTTAATTTTTCTCTAAATGAATTTACAAGAAATGACAATTTTTCACAATATAAGGTCAATTTTAAGGTTAACAATACTGCATTTCTTATGATTTTCTTCCAGTACATTTTCTTTTCTAAGTTTGTAACTTAAATCAAAAAGTAACCGATACAAGTAGGACCTTTTTCATGGCAGTGGATACAGCTGCAGATGAGAATTCCTCCTTGGTCAGCCATCGACTGTTCTGTGTGTGAATTTGTGAACTGTCAACCTCACCTTCATTCACAACCAGGGCCTGTACAATGTAGGTCTGGTGGATGTGGGAAAAAATATGCTCCACCTTAAACACAGAATGATCATTCAAGTCTATTCAAATGGCACATATGACAATTTTTACATTTCCAACTATCTGAAGTTTAATTTATTTCTGAATCATATCTTACACATGAGCCACTGTTGTACATCTTTTTATGAAAGTTTACAACGACCAAAATATTCATATTTACCACAAATTTTAAAATGCCCCATAGTAAGTGCTAGAATAGTGTGTTGAATTAAGGCCAAGGTTAAACTAAAGGTCAAGGTTGTACATTTTGATTTGATTGAAGAGTTCCTGCCAAGATGCTTCAGTGTCAGCTGTAGAATATATATGAAAGAATAATGGTATTCAAGAAGATGAGAAAAATGCAAGAACATGAAACTAGAGATCAAGGTTAAATGAAGGTCAAAGTCTTGATTAGTTAGATGTCTTGTTACTGAAATGTCTCTACATTTGTAGGCCTCTTTCAAAATATTTAATAAAAAGGGCTTTTCTTCAATGTAGAGACGTATAAGACTAACCAAAGGTCACAGTCACCAAATTTTGACCCCAGAAACACAGATTTCAGCCTCTGAATATTAAAGGCTTGTACTACAAGAATTACAGTCACTCAACATCAAAACCTTGTATCACGTGGATTACAGTCACTCAACATCAAAACCTTGTATCATGTGGATAACAGCCATTCAACATCAAAACCTTGTATCACGTGGATTACAGTCACTCAACATCAAAACCTTGTATCACGTGGATTACAGTCACTCAACATCAAAACCTTGTATCACGTGGATTACAGTCACTCAACATCAAAACCTTGTATCACGTGGATTACAGTCACTCAACATCAAAACCTTGTATCACATGGATTACAGCCATTCAACATCAAAACCTTGTATCACGTGGAATACAGCCACTCAACATCAAAACCTTGTATCACGTGGAATACAGCCACTCAACATCAAAACCTTGTATCACGTGGATTACAGTCACTCAACATCAAAACCTTGTACCACGTGGATTACAGTCACTCAACATCAAAACCTTGTATCATGTGGATTAGAGTCACTCAACATCAAAACCTTGTATCACGTGGATTACAGCCACTCAACATCAAAACCTTGTATCAAATGTTTATATGATAATGAATATAGGAAAAGGGCTAAAATAAATTGTGCCTGCTGCCCAATCCCATTCACTTACTTGTGAATAAATATTGTTCAGTTTGATAATGAACATATTTTAAATTAACAAAACGACAAACATGCACTGAAATAATTTTGTATGTACGCAGTCTCATCTCGGTCTCATCTGTGATGCAGTTATCACTTTCCACAAAAACGTGTGTTGATACATTGTGACATCATCAGTTTCAGAGGATGATGTTACAGATTTAGGAAACCACAATCCAGAGATCACACTTGGTGAAATCAGCAGTATCAACACATGCAACATAATATCTATTATTACACAGTCAAACCTTGTTATCTCAAACTCGATGAGTTCATAATACACAGATGAAGAATGTAGGTACTCACATTGCCGATGGATGTTGATTGTGCAGAGAGTGGGACACGCAATCCACAGGATTTCCTGAGTATTTCTTGTACTGTGTGATCTTTATTTTCATCGTCTTCCTCCACCTTAAGAGAGGGAAATTCCCAAAGACCAGCAAGTAGACCTGACATAAAAAAAAAAAAAAAACACTGGTGAAATTTACAGAATTCTACAATGTGTACACTACATGTAAATCAACATTTAACTACTGTCTGTGCCATACTTCTTTTATGAAATTTACAATCTAATTGTACACAAAAGTTTTGAATGTTATATTTCAAAAACTATATAACCCCATGAGCATCTGGGTTGTTAGAATAGATCCTAAGCACCCCTAGCTTTTCGTAAGAGGCGGCTAAATGGGGTGGTCCTTCAGATGAGACCACAAAAACCAAGGCCCCGTGTCACAGCAGGTGTGGCACGTTAAAGATCCCTCCCTGCTCACAGGCCATGAGTGTCAAGCATAGGCCTAAATTTTGCAGCCCTTCACCGGCAATGGTGACGTCTCCATATGAGTGAAAAATTCTCAAGCAGGACATAAAACAATATATAATAAATAGATCAAAAACTATATAAAGAACTCAAAACAATCTTCTAAAACAATATTCATCAGTTCCTTGTCAGAAATTTTAATGTTTTTGGAATATTTTCCTTGATGTTTATTATCTCACCTTTCTGAGGTCTTTGTACCAAAAAGTACTGCATATCCTCTTTTACCGATTCCTTACACACAATACAAACACGTGTCCTTTCTTCTCGTGCAGCTTTCTTTCCAGATTTTCGGGGATAATTCTGAACTCCTCCTCTTAAAACAAGTCACTTAAGAAAATTAATTGTGTCACAAACAAAAGTGAAATTTAGATAGCCATTAATATCTTATATTACATTTAAATGTCCCTCATTTTTAAGTACAGTGTATCTTTAAAACAAGATTTTGTATATATATGGTTTTTAAGGTTTCATCTTTCAATTTAATCATTTTAACTAAACTTTACGTATATCCATTTACTTACGTTTCATCCCATGTTTCATTCTCTGGTAAACACAACTCGCATTTATCTGCAGCTAAATATAAAATAGCTGTTTGTAAACTCTGAACTAGCTTTCCATGAGAGGAAAAAAAGAAAAGATGCAACTAAATATCATGCATTCTGAGTGTATTGCAGACGATACAAAGTCCCCTACCGGTAGGGTAATTCTGTCAAAAGTAGGTCAAGCATAATGAAACTCAAATTTGATCTGTAACTATCCAAGACAAAGCCACATATCAAATTTCAATTGAATATTTTCATCCAATGCCGAGAAGTGTTTGGAAAACTGATTCTTGCAATTCATCAAGTAGCATAATTCAATCAAAAGTAGGTCAAGCATAACAAAACTCAAACTTGATCTGTAACCATCCAAGACAAAGCCATATATAAAAAATCAGTTGAATATCTTTATAATGATAATAATAATGATTGGTTTTTATATAGCGCTTTTTCCAGCAAATACTGCTCAAAGCGCTATACAATACATTATTACTCCAGCAGACCTTATAACATTCCAGAGCTTTCACAGTGCAAGCTGTTGTTAAGGTGCTAAAGCACTAACACTCTGACAATATCTTTCACTGTCTATAGCCAGGTACCCCTGGAGTGAGGAAATTTGTGTAAAGTGCCTTTCCCAAGGACACAACGTTGGCCCTGCTGCAGCCAGAACTCAAATTCACAACATTTCTGTCGAGAGTCTAACAGCCTCACCACTAGGCCACCGACGCCACAATATGGAGAAAAGTTGGGAAAACCTTATGCACTCATGGAGCATAATTCAATCAAAAGTAGGTCAAGCATAACAAAACTCAAACTTGATCTGTAACTATCCAAGACAAAGTCATATATAAAATTTCAATTGAAAATCTTCATCCATTGTGGAGAAAAGTCCAGAAAATTGATTTGGAATTGGAATGACAGACAGAGGGATGGACAAACAGTCAGACAGACCGAGGGTAAAGTAAAATTCTCCTTCAAAAAACCAGTCGGGGACTACTAAAACAGCCATTACCAAACAATAAAATCATTGTACTATTTACTCCTTTCACCTACAAAGCATAATACTACTTATATAATTATTATATTTTCATAATTGGCTGAGAAACCTTTAATAAAAAATGTTTCCATGTAAAAACCCATCCTCCAAGGTTATAGTAACTAGCAATGGAAAACATTACTTGGTAACAGATGTATAAATGATGTGCATATGATTTGGTGTAGATCTTTGAAAGACTTTGACAGTTTGAAATAGATGCTGCAAGCAGCGTGTTACAATGACACATAGAATGAAAGTGATAGATTAATAGAAACAAGTGATAACTGGCATACTGACAGGTATATAGGTACACACAGGTACTGACAAGTATATAGGTACACACAAGTACTGACAGGTATATAGGTACACACAGGTACTGACAGGTATATAGGTACACAAAGGTACTGACAGGTATATAGGTACACACAGGTACTGACAGGTATATAGGTACACACAGGTACTGACAGGTATATAGGTACACACAGGTATATAGGTACACACAGGTATATAGGTACACACAGGTATATAGGTACACACAAGTACTGACAGGTATATAGGTACTGACAGGTATATAGGTACACACAAGTACTGACAGGTATATAGGTACACAAAGGTACTGACAGGTATATAGGTACACACAAGTACTGACAGGTATATAGGTACACACAAGTACTGACAGGTATATAGGTACACACAGGTACTGACAGGTATATAGGTACACACAAGTACTGACAGGTATATAGGTACACAAAGGTACTGACAGGTATATAGGTACACACAGGTACTGACAGGTATATAGGTACACACAAGTACTGACAGGTATATAGGTACACAAAGGTACTGACAGGTATATAGGTACACACAGGTATATAGGTACACACAGGTATATAGGTACACACAGGTACTGGCAGGTATATAGGTACACACAAGTACTGACAGGTATATAGGTATACAAAGGTACTGACAGGTATATAGGTACACACAGGTACTGACAGGTATATAGGTACACACAGGTACTGGCAGGTATATAGGTACACACAGGTATATAGGTACACACAGGTACTGACAGGTATATAGGTACACACAGGTACTGGCAGGTATATAGGTACACACAGGTACTGACAGGTATATAGGTACACAAAGGTACTGACAGGTATATAGGTACACACAGGTACTGGCAGGTATATAGGTACACACAGGTACTGACAGGTATATAGGTACACAAAGGTACTGACAGGTATATAGGTACACACAGGTATATAGGTAAACACAGGTACTGGCAGGTATATAGGTACACACAGGTACTGAATAACTATCACTCATTCCGAACTTGTTAACTTTGAATTATTTTCACCATGTTGAAATTTTCTTGTCACACATTTCTGATAATGTACATTTTATTAAAAACTAAATCAGTTGAACTACATGTACTATTTATATACTGTGTGATTGTTTAGAGCATTCATGCCTTTATGTATGTAACTTACCACATTCTATGTCTGGAATAGATGTTGCTGTATTAACACCAAGTTTGTTACCATTTCTGAGCTTGTTCCGGTCTACCTACAAACAGTACAACTGGATTACAGATTCTGCCTTCTTTGTAACATTAACAACAAACCCACACACAGTGATTCAGTCAGTTTACGTCTACTTCTCAATTACACGTATAGTTGTTTACATTCTTGATACATTTTTAAAAACTCAAAACAAATCTAATAACATCAGAAACCTACCACTCTACATTTACGACTAGATACGACACCTAAAGTTTGTTGTCATGTGACATATAGTACCAGTCGCAGTAGCTCAGTGGTAGAGCATTTGCTTCGTAACTGGGAAAACACGAGTTCAAATCCTGTTCCTGCTGTGAACGTTTTAGCCCTAAGACATTGACATAGATAGTGATTGCTCTTTTGCCAAATGCTCGGCGTTTAGAAGCGAGAATCACGGATCTTTCGGATATGACCTTAAAAATGGAGGTCCTGTGTTGTGGCAGGCCTTGGCACATTAAAGAACCCTCACAGTTATGGCACTGCACACACATAGGTCTGAATTTGTGGTATTTCACCTACAGCTGGTGACATCTCAATATGAGTGAAAAATTCTCAACGGGACGTAAAACAAATAATCAATCAAGTGACATTTATGTTTGGTTTTACTGTGTGTTGCATCATATATTTCTAAACCTCTAGGGATCTATATGGATACATTAATTACTAAGTACTTGTGAACATGCATAAGAAAACAAATCAAACACACATTAAGCAATGACGTGCTCACAGAGAATGTGTCAGTAATTTACACCACTGGCCACAAGGGACTTAACAGCATGGCGTCTTACAAATTCACAAACTGTGACCAGTTTTGTGAGGGATTATTTCCTGTTGGTTAACAGTATATTTAAAAAAAACAGCTCAATGTCCAATTTTCAAGGGTGGCCAGTATTATGAAAATTTCTGTACAAGGGTGGCCATTATTATGAGAATTTCTGTACAAGGAATATGTAAGATTTGCTGAGACCTTCAAAAGCAGCTGATTTCAAGAAGACGGGAGGTTTTCCTGGGCAACAATATTGCAGTATTTCACTGCAGTTAATTAGTAGTCATATTTTGATCATTTTTCTGTCCCATTGTCCAAGTTTGGAGGCTATGGCTACTATGAGGTAAATCTTACAGTCCCCTGTGAGTTCTCTACAAACTAGTATTAACTATACAACAAGCCTGCACTATAGTACCTACCATTGCCTTAGCAAGACACAAACTCTGCACAGGACATGACCCACAGCCAGGAGATTTGGGGGTGCACACTGTAGCCCCCAGTTCCATCATTCCTTGATTAAAATCGCCAGGCTGATCTGCATCAACTATCTCATCTGCTAAACTCCTACAATAAATCATTGCTTGAATATCATAAAGCAACTGCAGGTTTTAAGGCAATTTTTCCAAAGAATCCCTATAAGTATTTACTTATTTGTAATGTGTAAACCAGTTGATTTGAACTAGACAAATTGTGGCTTATAATGTTTATCAAGACAGAGACTACCAGAGTTTGTTCTGAACTGGCTGACTTGTGGAGTTGGCGCCAATAATTCTCATCCTACACAACACCCTGACCACATTACCATCAACTATTCCTGTAGCCTACAAAAAAACAGCAACACATTTTTTCCAGTACAATTACACTAGTGTAGTACGTGTACCTAACCACCAGCAGTACACCCAACTGACTGTAAGCAATGGAGGCAATTGCCCCGGCAGTATACTCACCTGACCATAAGCTATGGACGCGATTGCCCCGGCAGTGTATCTGCCAACTCCTGGTAAGTGTTTCAACAACATTTCAGCTGTCTTTGGCATCTTTCCACCAAATTCTTTCACAACCTACACATGTAAATGGTTTCAATTGTTATGTGACCATTCTATTCAATTATTACCATTTTGTAACAGAATGGGAGAAATGAACCACTCTGGAATTCAACCCTCAGACCCCTAAATCTCCAGTCAGGTGCTCTACCCGCTGAGCTATCTGGTCATCAGCAATCAAACCTGTACGACCATTATGAATTTAAAACCTTAATGCCTCTAAATCCCGAAAGTAAAAAATACACACTAAGGTTTATATATCAAGAGGGAATTATCAATACACAGAATGTACCATCGCAGTGCTTTCAAAGTTCTCAGATCATTCTTTGCTAAAGTATCTATTGACAAAATGCTCATATTGAAATATATTTTGAAATTTTTTTCTATGTCCTGTATGGACTGTTAAAAGTTTTTATTGAGATTCACAACTTCAGAAGTTTCCGGCATCACCATTCATCCCCTCCATCCCACTAATCAAACTCACCTTTTGAGCTCCTTCTAATAATCTCCTTCCTCTGCTGTAGTAACCCAGACCAGCCCACATCTCGTTCACTTCCTAGGTGTACAACTTCAAAATTAACTTCAAGAATGATGCACATTTTCATCATCAGTTAGGGGTATCTTCAGATGAAAAGTAAGACTAACATAACTGGAAATGGGAGTGATGATGGACAAAGATGTATTGTGAACCATGAAAACATAAACCAGTTGTGAACCATTTTTCTACTCTAGTGCTTGACCATTTGACCTGAATTAAGAACAGGCATGAGAATGGCATAAAATTTAATTGGCATTGAATTTTTCTCGTACTTGGTGAGATGTTAGTATTGGAGACCCTCAATAAAAATATGTTCAATTCATGTAGGATTTCTTGGTCAGACAGTAATGGACAAGGAAGAGTAACCTCCCCTGAAAGTCTGGGAAAACTGATCAGCAGTATGTCATAGTCTCATTAAACTTTTCCTGAAATTAACACAGACTAATTATAACTATACATGCTACAAGGAATGGATACTCTTTCAAAACTTCAGATTTTTTTTGATTTAGATAAAAAAACATTTTAATATTTGATGAAAATTTACTACACAAAACCCTTTTTTTTCTCTTTCTACAGACACATTCATCTAATTTAATGAAAAAAAGTGTATAATATTTTTTAAAACACACTTAAAGTGTGTTTACCTTCATTACTGTTAATATGCTTCACCTTTAGACCCCAAAATCAATAAGGGTCATCCTCAGGTCATGACAAGCCTCTTATTAAAATTAGTGACTTCAGGAGAAAATGGAAATCACATAAAACCTAGAAACTGCTTCCTGTATCAGTGTCCAGCATACCTGACCTTAATCTTTGGACTTCAAAATCAACAGGAAGCACCTTCATCCCCGGACAAGTCCAAAATCAACAGGAAGCACCCTCATCCCTGAACAAGTCCAAAATCAACAGGAAGCACCCTCATCCCCGGACAAGTCCAAAATCAACAGGAAGCACCCTCATCCCCAGACAAGTCCAAAGGAAAATCACTTGATCACCAATCCATTTACAGAAAAACACAAAACCTGCACACTCCCCTCTCTTTTGTTGTGCGTGTGTGTGTGTGTGGGGGGGGGAGGTATAAAATTGTCTGTATGGTGTACCTCACAGCAGATGGAGAGACAGGCTTGTTTCTGCACGGCTATGTTGGAATCATACAGATATTTGGAATACAATATATAAATTAATATTCCAGTTCTATTCTACAAGTAGCTCTGGCTTAAAGTGTGAAAAATTTGATTAAAGTAAATTGTGGACATTGTCCTGTGAAAAAAATAAGTAAATACTGTTCTTCACCTCCAGTGATGCTTTAGCCAAGTCCTGCAGTGTTGGCCATTTCTACAAAGAAACAAAAATTAACAGTAATTCATTTCTTTCTTCTTACATTTAGCCATCAAAGCCATACTATTAGAAAGTGGAGGCCAAAAGCAAATGATTTAAAGGTAATTAGCCCTGCCACTCAGGACTGGGTTTTTCATTACCTTCATCCATCTATTGTAATAGTCTACGACTGTAGCAACTTGTGTTTGTTGTAGCATGATTTCAGACACCCACACTGAAAGGTAAGCATTTAATTAGTCAGGGTTTGTTTTTTGGTCCATAAACCATTCATCTCTGGAAATGAATTTAATCAATTCTTAAAACCGTCAGAAAAGCTAGTACATTATCTAAGTTCAAAACAGTGAGACAAATACCGACAACTCAAACAGCAAGACAAACACCGACAACTCAAACGGCGAGACAGACACAGACAACTCAAACAGTGAGACAAACAAAGACAACTCAAACAGTGAGACAAACAAAGACAACTCAAACAGTGAGACAAACACTGACAACTCAAACAGCGAGACAAACACCGACAACTCAAACAGCGAGACAAACACAGACAACTCAAACAGCGAGACAAACACCGACAACTCAAACAGCGAGACAAACACAGACAACTCAAACAGTGAGACAAACATAGACAACTTAAACAGCGAGAAAAACGACAACTCAAACAGCGAGACAAACACTGACAACTCAAACAGTGAGACAAACAAAGACAACTCAAACAGCGAGAAAAACGACAACTCAAACAGTGAGACAAACACCGACAACTCAAACAGCGAGACAAACACAGACAACTCAAATAGTGAGACAAACACCGACAACTCAAACAGCAAGACAAACACAGACAACTCAAATGGTGAGACAAACACCAACAACTCAAACAGTGAGACAAACACAGACAACTCAAACAGCGAGACAAACACAGACAACTCAAACAGTGAGACAAACACCGACAACTCAAACAGCAAGACAAACACAGACAACTCAAACAGTGAGACAAACACAGACAACTCAAACAGTGAGACAAACACAGACAACTCAAACAGTGAGACAAACAAACTCAAACAGTGAGACAAACAACAACAGTGAGACAAACAAACTCAAACAGTGAGACAAACACTTGACACCTCAAACAGTGAGACAAACACTGACAACTCGAACAGTGAGACAAACACTGACAACTCAAACAGCGAGACAAACACCAACAACTCAAACAGTGAGACAAACACGACAACTTGTTTTCTTTGGGCCATTTTTCTGGGAAACTTTTGACAGTGTTGACAAGGAATGTTGAGCAAGTTTCTGACACATTATGGAATGCCTAGGAAATTCATTCCTTATCCAGTGCACCTAATAGAGCATGACTTGTATGGTTTCATGCAGACCAGTGGTGTGACAGATTCATGGTGAAAACATGGGCACTTATTTACTGTCACATTTCCTCTTCCTGTTTGTGAGTGATTGGATTATGAAGACCATAACAGCAAACAGGAGCAACAAAATAGACGACACTAAATGTTCAACCACATGACCTAAATCACTGAACCTGCACTCCTATTGCACAACTACAACTTGAAGCAAGATACACCACACACTTAACCACACTATCACAAACAAGAGGGCTTACATCAGCAAAAAAAAAAAAAAAGGAAGACAGAGCTGATGAAATCAAACACCAATTCCAGCACACTGGCAGATTTTGAGGCAATTTTTGCCACAAGTTTTTAAGGCATTACTGACAAATATAGATGAAAATTCCAGATTTGGCACCTAAAATGGCCGAGTATTTTTGGCTAATACTTGACTTTCACATATGCCCCCCCCCCTTTGGAAATCCTGGACCCAACACTACAGCAAACCAATGTCCAACATTGCATTTCCTCAAGGAAAGATAAAAAAGGTGACATGCAATGACCTGGAGAGAGACATAGAGACAAGGAGAAACAGAGAGAAACCTCAGACCCAATACTGAGAGAGAAGGGTAGGGCACAGAGCCACAGAGACAAGGAATGATACGAGGAGAAACAGAGAGAAAAACTCGGACCCAATACTGAGAGAGAAGGGCCATGCTCCACCAGGAACCTGATTAAGTATCTCCAGTCAACAAGGTTCAAAAAAGAAAATACCCAATTTTTAAAAACATTTTTCATACAAATCGTCATCTTTCATAAACAATTTTCACCATATAATGACAAATAGCAATCACAATGAAAGATATTATATTTTTTTCATTCATTTTCAGCAAGATTTAGTGTTTGTTACATAACTGATAAAAATACAAATGTACCTGCATATGCCCTTTGATCAACATTCGGAATCGACAGCTGTTTTCTCCAAGGTAGGTCTCTTTGATTTTCTTTAAACCAAGCAACCAAGCTCTTCTGGAATTCCTTCTTTTCTTCATCATTAAAGTCATGAATTGATGGCTTCATCAACCCTATCACGATATCAATTTCACCTATTATTTCATAATAAACTTTACATATCGTTCTGCTTGAGTAAATTTGTCAGAGCCTAAGTACAGCAGTCAGCAAGTCTAGATCGATAAATCATGAAAAAAGTATTCACACATAAAAATCAGATGCTGAGCTTTATTTCAACCTCATCTCCTTTTAGCAGCTTATGAATACTTTCCCTTATATGTATATTTCATATATGAAAGCCCTTGCTCCAGATATGGCGCATCTTTTTAATGAGTTAAAAGATATTGTTTAAGAGTGGAGATGTTGACTCTTATTCATACCTCACTACTCCACTAGTACAGGATTTTTGCCTGGTTTGATTCCAATTTATTGATGACACACAATTAAAGAAGTTATCACTCAGTTTCCCCTCGTATTCTTTGTACTTATATATAAATCCATATACACTAGCCTGGTCAAATGTTCTTTGAAGTTTCATTTTGTTCTGCTCTTTTGTTGGGCAACACATTGTGATATAGGAAAGAAGAAAAATTTATGGCTGGACTGGGAATTGAACCTGGAACCCTGCATTACTAGTTAGGTGCTCTAACCACTAATTTATCCAGATTGATATCCATGGTCCATATAGCCTTAACCATTACATTTTCCTTCCTCCTTAATCGTCTTTGCTTCAAAGACACACAACCAAGATTCTTTCCCTGGCAGGACTTTCATCTGAAATTCAGGGTGGTCATTGGCACAAAAGTGTAACATAGGAAAGGAGAGCATTTATGGCTGGACTGAGACTTTAACTTTGAACTCCTGCATTACTAGTTAGGTGCTCTAATCACTGAGTTATCCAGGCCAATATCCACGGTCCATGTAGTCCTAACTACCATTGTAACAATTAAAGGACATATGCAACATTTCAGACATTTTCTCTAAAATTATTTTTTCATCTCCTCTTTATGACGAGTTCTTGTATGATTTCCGAAATAAGTTCAAATTTTATGCTGTATAGTAATATTACTCAACTTTCATCAGCCAGGGTAGTTCAGTGGTTAGATCACCTAACTTGTAATGGAAGGGTCCCAGGTTCAATACCTGATTGCTCTAAAAAGGTTTTGCTCCTTCTTTACTATGGTAATGCCCATCATTTATACAGTAAAGCTGAATTTTCACTTTTACTTGCAACTATCAAAATATGCAAACTCTAAAACAAGAGGTGCTAATATACTCCAAATGTTTTAGCAGAAACGAGATAGAATGCAAGTGAATTGTAAGTAAAATTTCACCAAAACATAACTACCAACTCAACTTTATGACAAACAGGATGATTTCAATTTCTCCATTGTCAAGTTCCCTTATTTATGTAGCAACTGATTCGATACACAAGAGCTTGTTCTGCATATGATCAGTTTATGAATTGAGGCAGGTTACTGATGACGAAGTTGATGATACAGGGGTTTGTACAGTCTCATCTAAAGTCAGCACTTAACAAATTTTATGGTTGTTATAATGATCTAGTTTGCAGTACAATCTTCCTTTACGTCAAATGCTGTCTGGCATGTTTCATACCACTTGTTAGGCCATTCTTGGCACACTGATTCTGACTACAGATTGCTCCGTTTACCTGATTGGGATGTACGGCTCACAGTGGGTGTGACCAGTAAACAGAAGATGCTTACTCCTCCTAAGCACCTGATCCCACCTCTGGTATGTCCTGGGGTCCATGTTTGTCAATCTCTCTGATTTGTATTTTCTATAGGATTTACAAGATTGAACACTGTTTGTTATCTTAGTCTTTTCATATTTTTGAGAAACATTGCATATGTCCTTAAAATGCAATGAAAATACCCCAACCGTTTTCATTCGGCAACATTACCCTGAACAACAAGTTTAACTATATAGGAAAAACAGAAAACTGCACTGACTGACCCCAGTTTCACTCTGCAATGAGAAATTCCGAATGTGCAATTCAACTATTGCGGCATGACACTGAATAAATGATTGCCAACTCCTGTGGTCCTATCGTTAGAGTGATACTGGTGATGTCCTGTCCCGAGACATGTAGTGGTGCAGTCCCTCACAAGAACATGTATAACGACGTCACATAAAAGACAGCAATGTTATAATTACCAAGAATACAGATGACATTCCACACCTGAAATATTCTTACCTTTATCAGAACTATCTTCCGTAACTATCTCCTTCAGTTTGCGCTTCACCATACCTGTTATGCAATGTTCCCGAGTAAATGCGGGATGGCGCCAAATCGTAACCATATGCATCCCGATCCCGATCCGTGTAGTTTTAACTGCATTTTCGAGTACCTTCAATTTTTATTACACATTTTTCGAACACACCACAAAAACTCTTTTTGATGTGATTATCATTTACAAGAGAGAGAGAGAGAGAGAGAGAGAGAGAGAGAGAGAGAGAGAGAGAGAGATTTGTAAATGACCAATCTAAATTCAAAAATATTTGTTGAATATAAACTTATACTTCAACTAACAAATGCTTATTTAAAATATACATTTTTATTTATTTTTACAGTTAAAGAACCCAATATCACTTTATGTGCTTCAAAGAATATTTTTTGCATTCAATATATCTCTTGAGTTGCACTTATTATGCACTTTACAATACTTTTCATCTTGTGCACGTGAGATATCATCTTGTTTGCTGTCAAACCAACACAGTCTATTAAGAAAGTATGCAATATTATATATGTACATTTAGCTCACAATATTTATAACAGGAATTTAATGAATTAGTAATTGCACAATTGAAAAAAAAATTCATGCAATAAAAAATCCTGAAGCGAACAATACTTGTCCATCTGCCACGTACATCATTTGATTTACTCTTACAATAATCTTTATCTTTGCTTAGCATTTTACAAGATTTTTTATTCCACAGCTAAAGAACTAACATCATCCTATGCCCCATTGTAAACCATACTTCATGAACTAGTATTTGTGACCTTCACCTTTGACTCATACATGTCTTCACTTAACCTGTGTTCTTTGTACAAAGTCTGCATGATGAACATTACATTTGATTATCATGTTATACAATCCCAAAGTCATTTTGTTGATCAAAAAATTTTGACCTCAAAATATATTTGTGTCTTCTTCTGTCCAGCATCCACTTGCATGCTGAATATTTTAAGTGTCAAATGAAAAACACTTGTCATACCACTTCACAATCCTAAAGTCCTGTTTTATTACGCTCTAGTTATACTGCTACACACTCCTAAAGTCCTGTTTTATTACGCTCTAGTTATACTGCTACACACTCCTAAAGTCCTATTTTATTACATTCTAGTTATACTGCTACACAATCCTAAAGTCCTGTTTTATTATCTTCTAGTTATACCACTTCACAATCCTAAAGTCCTGTTTTATTACGCTCTAGTTATACTGCTACACAATCCTAAAGTCCTGCTTTATTACACTCTAGTTATACTGCTACACAATCCTAAAGTCCTGCTTTATTACACTCTAGTTATACTGCTACACAATCCTAAATTCCTGTTTTATTACGCTCTAGTTATACTGCTACACACTCCTAAAGTCCTGTTCTATTACATTCTATTTATACTGCTACACACTCCTAAAGTCCTGTTTTATTACGCTCTAGTTATACTGCTACACAATCCTAAAGTCCTGTTTTATTACATTCTAGTTATACTGCTACACAATCCTAAAGTCCTGCTTTATTACACTCTAGTTATACTGCTACACACTCCTAAAGTCCTGTTTTATTACATTCTAGTTATACTGCTACACAATCCTAGAGTCCTGTTCTATTACACTCTAGTTATACTGCTACACACTCCTAAAGTCCTGTTTTATTACACTCTAGTTATACTGCTACACAATCCTAAAGTCCTGCTTTATTACACTCTAGTTATACTGCTACACACTCCTAAATTCCTGTTTTATTACGCTCTAGTTATACTGCTACACACTCCTAAAGTCCTGTTCTATTACATTCTATTTATACTGCTACACACTCCTAAAGTCCTGTTTTATTACGCTCTAGTTATACTGCTACACAATCCTAAAGTCCTGTTTTATTACGCTCTAGTTATACTGCTACACACTCCTAAAGTCCTGTTTTATTACACTCTAGTTATACTGCTACACAATCCTAAAGTCCTGCTTTATTACACTCTAGTTATACTGCTACACAATCCTAAAGTCCTGTTTTATTATGCTCTAGTTATACTGCTACACACTCCTAAAGTCCTGTTCTATTACATTCTAGTTATACTGCTACACAATCCTAAAGTCCTGTTTTATTACATTCTAGTTATACTGCTACACAATCCTAAAGTCCTGTTTTATTACGCTCTAGTTATACTGCTACACATGCCTAAAGTCCTGTTCTATTACATTCTAGTTATACTGCTACACAATCCTAAAGTCCTGTTTTATTACATTCTAGTTATACTGCTACACAATCCTAAAGTCCTGCTTTATTACACTCTAGTTATACTGCTACACAATCCTAAAGTCCTGTTTTATTACATTCTAGTTATACTGCTACACAATCCTAGAGTCCTGTTCTATTACACTCTAGTTATACTGCTACACACTCCTAAAGTCCTGTTTTATTACACTCTAGTTATACTGCTACACAATCCTAAAGTCCTGCTTTATTACACTCTAGTTATACTGCTACACAATCCTAAAGTCCTGTTTTATTACGCTCTAGTTATACTGCTACACACTCCTAAAGTCCTGTTCTATTACATTCTAGTTATACTGCTACACAATCCTAAAGTCCTGTTTTATTACATTCTAGTTATACTGCTACACAATCCTAAAGTCCTGCTTTATTACACTCTAGTTATACTGCTACACAATCCTAAAGTCCTGTTTTATTACGCTCTAGTTATACTGCTACACACTCCTAAAGTCCTGCTTTATTACACTCTAGTTATACTGCTACACAATCCTAAAGTCCTGTTTTATTACATTCTAGTTATACTGCTACACAATCCTAGAGTCCTGTTCTATTACACTCTAGTTATACTGCTACACACTCCTAAAGTCCTGTTTTATTACACTCTAGTTATACTGCTACACAATCCTAAAGTCCTGCTTTATTACACTCTAGTTATACTGCTACACAATCCTAAAGTCCTGTTTTATTACGCTCTAGTTATACTGCTACACACTCCTAAAGTCCTGTTCTATTACATTCTAGTTATACTGCTACACAATCCTAAAGTCCTGTTTTATTACATTCTAGTTATACTGCTACACAATCCTAAAGTCCTGCTTTATTACACTCTAGTTATACTGCTACACAATCCTAAAGTCCTGTTTTATTACGCTCTAGTTATACTGCTACACACTCCTAAAGTCCTGTTCTATTACATTCTAGTTATACTGCTACACAATCCTAAAGTCCTGTTTTATTACATTCTAGTTATACTGCTACACAATCCTAAATTCCTGTTTTATTACGCTCTAGTTATACTGCTACACACTCCTAAAGTCCTGCTTTATTACATTCTAGTTATACTGCTACACAATCCTAAAGTCCTGTTTTATTACATTCTAGTTATACTGCTACACAATCCTAAAGTCCTGCTTTATTACACTCTAGTTATACTGCTACACAATCCTAAAGTCCTGTTTTATTACGCTCTAGTTATACAGCTACACACTCCTAAAGTCCTGCTTTATTACACTCTAGTTATACTGCTACACAATCCTAGAGTCCTGTTTTATTACACTCTAGTTATACAGCTACACAATCCTAGAGTCCTGTTTTATTACACTCTAGTTATACTGCTACACAATCCTAAAGTCCTGTTTTATTATGCTCTAGTTATACTGCTACACAATCCTAAAGTCCTGTTTTATTACGCTCTAGTTATACTGCTACACAATCCTAAAGTCCTGTTTTATTACGCTCTAGTTATACTGCTACACAATCCTAAAGTCCTGTTTTATTACGCTCTAGTTATACTGCTACACAATCCTAAAGTCCTGTTTTATTACATCAAATATACTGCTACACAATCCTAAAGTCCTGTTTTATTACACTCTAGTTATACAGCTACACAATCCTAAAGTCCTGTTTTATTATGCTCTAGTTATACAGCTACACAATCCTAAAGTCCTGTTTTATTACGCTCTAGTTATACTGCTACACAATCCTAAAGTCCTGTTTTATTACACTCTAGTTATACTGCTATACAATCCTAAAGTCCTGTTTTATTACGCTCTAGTTATACTGCTATACAATCCTAAAGTCCTGTTTTATTACATTCTAGTTATACTGCTACACAATCCTAAAGTCCTGTTTTATTACGCTCTAGTTATACTGCTATACAATCCTAAAGTCCTGTTTTATTACGCTCTAGTTATACTGCTACACAATCCTAAAGTCCTGTTTTATTACGCTCTAGTTATACTGCTACACAATCCTAAAGTCCTGTTTTATTACGCTCTAGTTATACTGCTACACAATCCTAAAGTCCTGTTTTATTACGCTCTAGTTATACTGCTACACAATCCTAAAGTCCTGTTTTATTACGCTCTAGTTATACTGCTATACAATCCTAAAGTCCTGTTTTATTACGCTCTAGTTATACTGCTACACAATCCTAAAGTCCTGTTTTATTACGCTCTAGTTATACTGCTATACAATCCTAAAGTCCTGCTTTATTACACTCTAGTTATACTGCTACACAATCCTAAAGTCCTGTTTTATTACATCAAATATACTTCTACACAATCCTAGAGTCCTGTTTATTGTTGTATTGAATTTCACCTCTTATATCATAAAACTTCTCTTCCAACAAATGATTGAATTACCAGGAGGCTTCATTTCAGCCCAAACTGCATAACGTTGCACACATGCCAACCTTTTACCACTCCACTACAATATACACAGTACACATGAAAAGGTTTCATTTGCACCATAATTCATGTCCTGGTAAGAAAAAAGACAAGAACAATGGACTATTTTTTTTTTTAATTTGTTTATTAAATATATACACTAAATTAAACTAATATTTCAAATGTAAGAAACCACTTTAACAATGGTTCCTTCATTAGCACTTCTATACATCAATCAAACCAACATGTTAACTGGATATCCTTTTTCATCTGCCTTGTTTGATAAATGACCACAAAGCCATAAAAATCTTTCAATCTGAGCTTCACAGATCTGCGTTTGCTGACATTTTTACTCATTAAAAGCCTCTCTGACTTTGTTCCATCCTAATCCAATTTTAGTGTGATATTTGTCCATCTGTAAATGTAAAGTATTTTTTATAGATGTCAGTTCAGAAAATTCATAACAGATCATAAAGTCTTAATATTCTCGTAACCATTTGTTGAGACAGCATGTAAACATTACGCTTCCATGTTAAGTGATCAAAAATGAATAAAAAACACATAGACACAAAACAATAACCCAGGGAATTTTTTGAACCACAAACATAGTAAAAATTAATCCTGTAGCAGACCTTGAAATACTTGTAAACTTTGTACACTTACCGCCCCAACTATATCTGAGTAAAGTCCCATAATGCCATTGACTTTCTCTGCATGTGCACGCTGTTTTTCTTGAAGAACAGCCAGAAGGTGGTGTCGTTGCTCCTCCAAATCCTGCAGACCTTTCTCCTTTTCACTGAATTGTTGCATCATAAGAGACAGTTGCCTAAAGAAAAAGTTTGACAAAAATTCTCAAAAGAAATATGCTGACTTACTATGATTTAATATCTCTACTGAATGAAAAACATGCATTTGTGAGCAGTAGATTCTTGACTAACATGAATCATGGACAATACCAAAGTAAAGTTGGATTAAACACATACCAAATAAAATATTTGTTAAATGTTAATGGAAATATTATTCACTTTGTATTTCCCACAATTCTAAAATTTGCACACAAAACTTACTCCTGAAGTTGTTCTAGGGTTCGTTGCATGCCCTTGGTTTTGTTTTGTTGCTGTAGGGATAGTTTGTAGAGTTTCTCCTGCTTGTTGGCAGTGTTTTCCTCTACAATCTCTATCTTCTTCTTTAAATCTCTCAGGGAGTCTTTTTTGTCAACTGTCTTCTCTCTGTAAGCTGTAATCTCATTGGCCTTTGCTCTACAAATAATTTCCCAAATTTCATCTACAACCTTTCATAAATCAACATCGATTCTTATCTATATTACTGTGATCTAGGGGTGGATCACAGTGAATAGAGGGGTGTTTCGTTTTGCTTTAATTTTCCTTACTGCCTGACACTCATCTCTGTAGTTATGCATGTTCATTATTGCATGTACACTTTATGGACTTCAGCTTCCAGTTTACATGATGGCTCAAAGCTAAGCCTGTCTTGGACTGAACCCCCTTTTTAAAATAATGATTTTCTTTTAAGTTGTCGGGGGAAAAAATTTTGACAGCATGATCATAATACCTCAAAATACACCACTGAATGGTGGGCAAAGAAACGAGAGAAATATTGTTCAGCCTACAATCCTTGGACTTACTCTGCCATGTCCATGTCAACTTTTATGGTCTGTATCAGTTTGGTAGCCCTCTCGCTGTTTGCAATGGAGACTTTAAATTCTTCCACCTGCTGCCGCTTGGCCTCCAGCTGTTGTCGTTTCTTCTCCAGACTTCCTCGTAGCTCTAACAAATGCTGCTTCATCATCTCCTGTTCCACTTTGACTTTTTCTGGGGATTGAACAATCTTCTGGCTGAGTTTCTGTCCTTCCTCTTCAAACTGACTAATGGCTAATTTGATTTTGTCCTGTCACATAAAACACTATATAATATATCCATTTCTTCTTAACAATCTAATTCTACGTTTTTCACATTTCATCTAATTCAAATCAATTCAATTAAACTAATTCAAATCAATTCAATTAAATTTTAGTTTTTTTATTTGCCATTTGAAACTCAAATATATTCAAAACTATACTGTCTGCAATCTGATGAACTGAAAAGATATCTTAAAACATGAATCTATTGAAATACACATCTTAAATGTAATGCACCCTGTAAAAGTCTCACACCAATGATGAACATTATATGTACAATTGTAAATGTATCTGATTTCTTTCTCCTGGAAAAAAAACTGTGTACACCAAAATATGCTTATAATGAATTCATGCTCATTGAGAAGTGATATTTTCCCCTACAAGAGGAAAATAACGAAACTTCTATGGGATATAATGAAGTTTGAATATAACCAATTGCTTTTTGCTGGTCCTGGAGATTCATTATAACTGTGTTTTACTGTATAAAGAAGTTTGGTTCTTGCTGGTCCTGGAGATTCATTATAACTGTGTTTTACTGTATATTGAAGTTTGGTTCTTGCTGGTCCTGGAGGTTCACTATAGCCAGGTTTTACTGTATAATGAAGTGTGGTTCTTGTTGGTCCTGGAGATTCATTATAACTGTGTTTTACTGTATTATGAAGTGTGGTTCTTGCTGGTCCTGGAGGTTCACTATAACTGTGTTTTACTGTATATTGAAGTTTGGTTCTTGCTGGTCCTGGAGGTTCACTATAACTGTGTTTTACTGTACATTGAAGTTTGGTTCTTGCTGGTCCTGGAGATTCATTATAACTGTGTTTTACTGTATTATGAAGTGTGGTTCTTGCTGGTCCTAAAGATTCATTATAACTGTGTTTTACTGTATATTGAAGTTTGGTTCTTGCTGGTCCTGGAGGTTCATTATAACTGTGTTTTACTGTATATTGAAGTTTGGTTCATGCTGGTCCTGGAGGTTCACTATAACTGTGTTTTACTGTATTATGAAGTGTGGTTCTTGCTGGTCCTGGAGGTTCACTATAACTGTGTTTTACTGTATATTGAAGTTTGGTTCTTGCTGGTCCTGGAGATTCATTATAACTGTGTTTTACTGTATATTGAAGTTTGGTTCTTGCTGGTCCTGGAGATTCATTATAACTGTGTTTTACTGTATAAAGAAGTTTGGTTCTTGCTGGTCCTGGAGATTCATTATAACTGTTTTACTGTATATTGAAGTTTGGTTCATGCTGGTCCTGGAGGTTCACTATAACTGTGTTTTACTGTATTATGAAGTGTGGTTCTTGCTGGTCCTGGAGGTTCACTATAGCCAGGTTTTACTGTATAAAGAAGTTTGGTTCATGCTGGTCCTGGAGGTTCACTATAACTGTGTTTTACTGTATTATGAAGTGTGGTTCTTGCTGGTCCTGGAGGTTCACTATAGCCAGGTTTTACTGTATATTGAAGTTTGGTTCATGCTGGTCCTGGAGGTTCACTATAACTGTGTTTTACTGTACATTGAAGTTTGGTTCTTGCTGATCCTGGAGATTCATTATAACCAGGTTTTACTGTATAATGAAGTTTGGTTCTTGCTGATCCTGGAGGTTCATTATAACTGTGTTTTACTGTATATTGAAGTTTGGTTCATGCTGGTCCTGGAGGTTCACTATAACTGTGTTTTACTGTATTATGAAGTGTGGTTCTTGCTGGTCCTGGAGGTTCACTATAACTGTGTTTTACTGTATATTGAAGTTTGGTTCTTGCTGGTCCTGGAGATTCATTATAACTGTGTTTTACTGTATATTGAAGTTTGGTTCTTGCTGGTCCTGGAGATTCATTATAACTGTGTTTTACTGTATAAAGAAGTTTGGTTCTTGCTGGTCCTGGAGATTCATTATAACTGTTTTACTGTATATTGAAGTTTGGTTCATGCTGGTCCTGGAGGTTCACTATAACTGTGTTTTACTGTATTATGAAGTGTGGTTCTTGCTGGTCCTGGAGGTTCACTATAGCCAGGTTTTACTGTATAATGAAGTGTGGTTCTTGCTGGTCCTGGAGGTTCACTATAGCCAGGTTTTACTGTATATCAGTTATTACAAGTATACTACATGCTAAACATTCACAAGATTTGAAAAGCACTACATTAAGCTGTACCTTATTTGCGACCTTCTCAGCTAGTCTGACCTTGACCTCATTGGCAGCTTTTTGTTTTACAGCTTGCTTCTTGATTTGCTCCTGCATTTTGTCATTAAGAATCTCCAACTGTTCCTGAATCTAATAATGAAAAAATAAAAAAAAAACAACAAAATTCATTTTAAGTCTTTTGACACGAATAACAGAAATGGTACATAATAAGCCCATCACAAGCTTATGTAGGATGTTTTCTTAAGCCATGAGTTGTAGAACTTTACTGAAGGAAATTTCAGGCATCATCAAGCTGAGACATTCCTTCTTTTGCATCGTATGAATATAAGGTCCTGGCTTAAAAACTCTGGCAGGAGGTAGATATATTGACAAACCAAGCATTCTCTGTGTAAAACATTTCCCAAAATTGACTAGGTTCAACAACCTGTAATTTTTTCAAACATCAAAGAAATTTGTTGGGAATCAAAATTCTTGCAATACACACATCTTTAACTTGTTTGCAAAGGCCTTGGCTTGAAAACTATGAGGGGAGTTAAACAGATAAACCATGCACTCACTCTGTATTATCTCCTTAAAACTGAGTAAGTTCAACAACCTGTACGTTTCTAAAAAAAAATTTTAAAAATTAAATTCCTTGCCACATGCACATCTTCAATACCCATACGAACACTCTGTAAATTAAGAATACCCTCACTTGAAAATTTTGAGAGAAGTTATCCAGACAAAATATGTACCCTCCATAAAACATTAAATTTCAAATAAAGGGGACAAAACTCCTGCAAGAAAGGTTGAAATGGATCAAAATTGCAACATGATTTAAAGTGACCCACAAAAAAGCTACACAGCAAGTTTCAGCTTGACAGAGAAATGAAAATGGAAACAGAAAACCCCATACATATGGGTGAATAGACATCAATGCACCATAATCTGTCCTGTCTGAAGACAGTTATATAAAAAGGGCTGTTGGATTTGCATTACTGTTCTACACAAAATCTAAATATTCATCCAGTAATATTCACAATATCTAGGTATTATTGTTTTGATAGTTTAGAATGGCCATTCTTTTTAATATTTCTTAGTTGATGCCCATCATCCCCTTGAAGACAAAGATGATATCTGCAACCCACGGTTACTTTTACAAGCCACATTTAAAATCCTCAACTTCACTCTTACCCTACACATACATGTCTGTAGAAAAGACTATACGCCCCCAAAGAGTCTATGTACATCTCTTTATCAAATGCTCAAGGTGATACAAAAACTCCCATAAAATATGAGTTACAGTAATTAGTGTTACACATCATTTCCCAAAGTGACATTACTTCCTGAGTAACATTTCCCAAACTGATATTACTTCCTGAGTAACATTTCCCAAACTGATATTACTTCCTAAGTAACATTTCCCAAACTGACATTACTTCCTAAGTAAAAAACTAAGGAAAGCACCACTGACAATTAAAATGTTTCACATTTAAGATTGCAGACCTAAAAGATTTAAAGGCTGAGACTTTTGCACTAAGGTAAGGGACGGAGCTTATTTTATCAGGTATGGTGCCCGGTGGTGAAGACAGCCACGCAGCCTGATCATCCAAAACACAACACTATACACAGAAGTTGTGGTCTAAATAATGCAATAGAATGATAAACCAGGCCTGACTTGTAATTTGAATCATTTTTTGCAGATTTAACATGGAATGAGAGATTTAATGAAATAAAATTCAGAAATCTATACCATCCACTGATATATTGATATCTATATTGATAACTATAAATGCACTGAAATAATTTCATAAGCCTTCACAAATGTTTACAGAGTTGATGACACAGTTTACAGTGGTAGGTAGTTTTCTGTGTAGGGGTTGATGTTCAATGACATTCTCTGTTTCCTCGTAAACAAAATGAACCATGATCTCTGCTAATTTCTCCTCGCATAAATCTAATACATACAGTAGGTGATCAACCACGTGATCAACAAATGAGAGTAAGAAACATACAGTAATGTGCTTTAAAATATTCATAATGACCATCATTCTCATAATTAATCTATTATTTTAATCAGTGGACCACTTATTATAATCAGACCAGATAGAAAATGCTGTATTAATTGTCACCAAAACAATGAGGTGACCAATTCATGGTCATGCTTGGGTGGTTATATCAATCAATACTTACTTCATTGTTTCTCAACTTCAATAAAGTGAATTTTAGGACAGGGTTTAAAATCTTGACCTTTAACCTTTTTCATTTGTGTGCAAATTCATGCCTATATCAGATATTTACCTTAGCAAATTCTGGTTCATTGTTCGGTTTCTTATCCTTAAGTTCTTGGATTCTTGCGTTGGTTGCATCTCGTTTCTTAATCATGTGATCAAACTGATCTCGAAATCGGTCCTGTAGTAGAAAGGAAAGGTCTTTATGACATATTCTGTTAAAACCCATTTAATGTTCAGAATTTGAAACATGGTTGAAAAGCATATAAAACTTTTGCAATTGATGAAAAAGAATTATGTCCCAAAAATCTTCTTTATTCTTAAAGTAATGTACTTTATCTGTAAAATATTTTCAAACTAGAGAATCTGAAATAAATTCATTGCCTGCATGTCAATTTAATTCAGCAACACTAAACTTCAAACATTTAACCAACAACTAAATCAGATAAACTAAAATAGAATCTAATTTCATCATAGGCACGAGTGTAACAATATAATAATTGATGTCATATTTGTAATTCAATATAGTTATACTGAAATTGTAATTTGATATAGTTGATGTTGAACTTGTAATTAAAAATAGTTGTTGATGAATATGTATTTCCCCTCCTCTGTAAATCTGAAAATACATGAGGGCATGAACTGCAATACCTGCATACTGCATGATGTGCAAAATCTATACTAAGCTTGTGCATTGATTTAACATAACTTGTGGTTCTTTAGATTTTTATTTAAAAAAAAATTATCTATATATTACACAGATGTTTTTATGCTTGATGTTCAGAAGTAAAGATGATATTTTTAAAAAAATTATTTATATACTGTTTTTATGCTTGATGTTCAGAATAAAGACAATTTTTGAAGAACTTATTTATATATTACACAGCTGTTTTTATGCTTGATGTTCAGAAATGAAGATTTTGACAAGTCTCAACAAGAGAAATTTTCTTAAAGCCTCCATCTTTTTCATCAATTGAAAAGTCCTACTTTTTATGCCTTTCAGTGGAGAGTGCCCCTCTCATGAATTCAACAAAATCAGTGTCTTGTGAATTCAACCAAACCAAGTGTCTCATGAATTCAACCAATTCATGTGTATGAGAAATTCAACAAATTAAGTGTCTCATGAATTCAATCAATCCATGTGTCTCATGAAT
The DNA here is from genome assembly GCA_024699665.1 of Ostrea denselamellosa. Classification (NCBI taxonomy): domain Eukaryota; kingdom Metazoa; phylum Mollusca; class Bivalvia; order Ostreida; family Ostreidae; genus Ostrea; species Ostrea denselamellosa. The sequence goes on along the minus strand of JAMZEH010000020.1, from coordinate 10,029,077 downwards.
TCAACAAAATCAGTGTCTCATGAATTCAACCAAATCATGTGTCTCATGAATTCATCCAAACCATGTGTCTTGTTCAACCAATCCATGTGTCTCATGAATTCAACCAAACCATGTGTCTCATGAATTCAACCAATTCATGTGTATGAGAAATTCAACAAATTAAGTGTCTCATGAATTCAATCAATCCATGTGTCTCATGAATTCAACAAAATCAGTGTCTCATGAATTCAACCAAATCATGTGTCTCATGAATTCATCCAAACCATGTGTCTTGTTCAACCAATCCATGTGTCTCATGAATTCAACCAAACCATGTGTCTCATGAATGCATCCAAACCATGTGTCCGTGAATTCAACCAGACCATGTGTCTCATGAATTCAACAAAATCAGTGTCTCATGAATTCAACCAATCCATGTGTATGAGAAATTCAACAAATTAAGTGTCTCATGAATTCAACCAAACCATGTGTCTTGTGAATTCAACCAGACCATGTGTCTCATGAATTCAACCAAACCATGTGTCTCATGAATTCAACAAAATCATGTATTTATTGACAATGTTCACGAAAATTTTGTCATTGCAATATATATGCACAAAACTTTTTGGATGTTCTTGATTTTGTTATTGTGTTCTAAGATTGTTAACATTGTCCAATGCAATGTATGGCACCTGATGAATTCTCCCTCATCAGCCATCAATCAATCAGTCAGTCTGTCATGTAAATTTCATATTCATTTCACTTACATTTTCCTCTTTTAAATCCTGATACAATTGAATTCTGCCTGATTGAAATTTGATCATATTAGCTACAGCACACATGATCTTAAGAACTCTGTTGGCAGCTGAAAATATAAATAAAATCATTTTTATTTTATTTTCTTGGGAGAGGGGGTGGGAGGCAAGAACGGGAATCTGTTGGCTTAAACATTAAATTACAAGAAAAGTAAGAAGTCTCTCACATGGTTCTTTGACATCCTTTACAGAAAAATCAGATATTCCACAAGATGACAGCATTCTTTTCCTACAAAATCAACAGATGAAAAGGTGTGCACCACGAAGGTTTTTTCCACTCAAAGCAAGTCTGACCAATGGAAGAGCCTGACTTCTGACCCATTGAGATTGGACCTACCCATGAATGTTATAGGCCAAATATTTCAAGAAAATTACCACAAATGAAGAACATTTTAAGTTCTCATCTCTCGCTCTCTCTCTCTCTTTTTTTTTTTAAACTTATGATTACCAATCCATTTACTATCAACCATTTTGAAACAAGTATCATAAACTCATTGAAAAAAAATCTGACAAATCATACTAGTGCTGACCTACTTTCTAATAGCCCTATCAAACTTTCACTGGTGTCAGGGCACTGAGCAAAACACAGAGATAAAATTGTCATTACAAAGCCAGGTGTCATGTTTACGTAAAATGCTTTCCATTACTACAGCTAAACTAGTTACTGTCAAGATTGAGAGTCTTTACAAAATCACAACCACATAACTCTTATACGTACAATATGAGGGAAAGAACCACAATTTCAATGGCTTCTTCGTAGAGCTCTGGGTACTCCATCTCATCAGCAACATACAGTGTTTGCTACAAATATATATCTCATCTTTCTATAGACTATTACAAGGGCATTCATTACAGAATTACCTATCAAGATTATTAATGAAAGGCTCTCACATGTTAACTTTTCTGCTTAAATCTTTACAAAATAAACAAAAAGAGAGAGGGGGTGGGGGAGGGTTCTAACATGTAGCAAACTTGAATCTCTATATTTATTTACTTTATACAAATGCCAAAATATTTAATAACGGTGCTGAGGATTAGAATACTGTACAATATGATATTGCTCTAATTTGCTCTTTAAGGTGTTTTAAATTTTTGTGTAATAAACCACCTTAAAAATATGCCAATACAGCATGGGAATTATCATATAAAATTTCTGGATATCACCTTTTATCATTAAGGTATTGAATTTTAACATGTGAGACACTCTGTGGCATTATATCTGATTATATTTAAAGTAACATGATTAAGTGATCGAATTGTGTATTAGTGGCAAAACAGCAAAGATATTAATCAACATGATCAATAAATGAACAAAATACTCTTTTGACCTTTTTCTGAAAAGTAAAATACTCATTGATTTGAAAATCTGAGAGTAAATACTCTTTGTAGTAAAACATTATGTGGACTTCTGATATTTGCCTATTTTTATTCGATATTTGCCTATTTTTATGCACTTCAAGTTGCAAAAGTCTAAGTGTTAGTCCCTACTATAGCTTAGCCCCCCTTCCCCCAACCACCCCCCATAAAACTGTGCACAGGAAAGAACCTACTCCCTTGGGAAAAAATTCTGCATCCTTGCATGTGTATGTAGATGTGTTTACCCTGACTGTAGCACTGTCAACATTATTAACTAATCATTCGATTAATGTAATATTATTTCGATATGTTTCAGGTATCAGTCATCCTTAGTTAATTAAAGATTTACTCAGTGGATGATGATTATCATTTATGACTGATACCAAGTCATTGTATCGACGATACATAACCCTTTCAATGCAGAATCCAGACGATAGATAATTCTTAACATGCCGACGTTAGAGTGCCCTGTGTAAGGATGTGATTGGCAGTCCCAGGACCTGGATGCAGCCTTTGCCGCAGCAATGACAGCAGCCCTCCAGATACATGATAGAACTGTTCACCAGCCACAGGCCCAGCCAGCAGCTGCCGCAGCTCCCAAACTGAAGTTGGACCCACCCACCATAGCTGCTGGATGTGATCCAGACCAGTGGTCAGCGTTCACTCGACAATGGGAGATGTACAAGGTAGGTATGGCCATAGCACAAGGCGTCATACCCACTGCTCTGTTCTACTGTTGCGACTCAGACCTCCGGACCAACATCATGCGTGACCAACAAGGTAAGGTAACATCACAGACATGCCAGAGGCAGACCTGATGAATGTCATCAAACAGCTTGCTGTGAAGGATGAGAGCACATTGGTACAACGCATCAAGCTCAGTAAGATGACACAAGCACCTGGTACCAGCATCAGAACGTTTTTAGCCAGTCTTCGAGGTCAGGCGTCACTCTGTCAGTACAAGGCCACATGCAAGGAAGAAGGATGTAACCATGTTTACGACTACAGTGATGAGATCATAAAGGACAATATGGTTAGAGGAATTGCAGACCCTGAAATTTTGTTTGACCTGCTCGGTGATCCTAAGACAGACAGAACCTTGGAAGAGACTGTTTCCTTCATAGCACAGAAGGAACAAGGCAAAGTTACACGTAGTGCAGTTGGAAATTCAGCCGGTGCCATGTCGACTACGACCCAAAGCCAAAAATCAGTACAAGGACCTGGAGGCACGTGCTGGGCATGTGGTGGCCCTGCTCACGGACAAAGAAACAATCATCGAGCCAGACAAAGAAGCTGCGAGGCCTGGACGTCTACATGTCCCAAGTGTAAAGTTAAGGGTCATTATACCAAGTCATGCAGCAAGTGTTCAACGTGTGGTGCCTGGGGACATTGTGATTCATTTTCAAGGGCGTGTACACAGGGACGAGGACAGAAACTCCGAAATCAGGGACCATCACAGGAACAGACGAAAGATGCCGACGACAAGGTTGGTTATGTCTACGACCAGCTATGTACCACATCAGGACAATATCAGAAAACAGCACGTCTTGAACATCACATCTTCGAAGGACAATGGATAGCTAGGCCGTCCAAACCTCATCTGATGCTACTGGTTAATATGACACCTTTGGCCGAAGACCATGCGTCATTTGGACATCCCATCAACAACACTACCGCCTGGCTTGGACGCTACTGAAGAAAATGTGGCTGCATTAAAGGAATGGCTACTTGATTACTACGGTGCTACAACTTTTAACGTATGCGAACATCAACCTTTACCTCTGATGAACTGTGAGCCCCTCAAACTTCACATAGATCCTGATGCCAGACCAGTTGCTGTTCACAAGCCAGCACTTGTACCCATCCATTGGCAGGATAAAGTCTATGCTGACCTGGAGAGAGACGTAAGGATTGGAGTCTTGGAGAAAGTTAGCCAGAATACCCCTACAACTTGGTGTTCCAGGATGGTAGTTACAGGTAAAGCTGATGGTACGCCCAGAAGGATGGTAGATCTTCAACCACAAAACCGTCACTCCGTACGCCAGACCCATCATGTACTGAGTCCGTTTCATCTAGCAGACAGAGTTCCTCAAGGGAAGAAGAAGACCGTTACTGACGCTTGGAATGGATACCACTCCGTACCTATCCGAGAAGAGGACCGTCACTTTACCACTTTTATCACACCATGGGGACGGTACAGATACAAGGTAGCTCCGCAGGGATTTATGGCCAGCGGAGATGCTTACAACCAACGATTTGATGCTGTCATTACTCACTTCAAAAACAAGGTCAAATGCGTGGACGACACTTGTATGTGGGTAGATTCTGTGAAAGCAGCATTCTTCCAGACGTGCGAATGGTTAGACCTCTGTGCTCGGAATCGTATTACTCTCAACCCGAAGAAGTTCCAGTTTGCTCAAGATATCGTAGATTTTGCCGGACTCACAATTACTCCTACAAATATACGACCAAGCATGAAATTCCTAGATGCAATCAGCAACTTTCCCACACCATCCGACATTACCAGTGCAAGAGCATGGTTTGGATTGGTCAACCAAGGTGCCTATGCGTTTGCCATGACTAAACAGATGAAACCGTTCCGGGCTCTATTGAAACCCTCTACACCGTTCCATTGGACAGATGAGCTAGATGAACTATTTACAAAGTCCAAAGAGGTCATTATCCAGGAGATGAAGGAAGGTGTTCGTCTGTTCGACCCAGCACGCATGACCTGTCTAGCCACAGACTGGTCCATTGATGGTATTGGCTTCTTCATGATGCAGAAGTATTGCCGCTGTGCCAGTAAGACCCCAGCATGCTGTAATGATGGATGGAAGCTTTGCTTGGTCGGTAGTAGATTCACCCACCCAGCAGAAAGTAGATACGCTCCAATCGAAGGTGAGGCCTTGGCTGTTGTGTTCGCACTCCACCAGACAAGATACTATGTGCTAGGATGCGAAGATCTCATTGTCGCCACTGACCATAAACCACTATTCCAGATATTGAACGACCGATCACTCACTGAGATAGATAACAGACGTCTCCTAAACCTGAAAGAAAAGACCCTTGGATACAAGTTTACGGTGGTTCATGTACCTGGGAAGAAGAACCTTGGTCCAGATGCAGCTTCCAGGCATCCAGCTTGCCCCCCAGATTGACTGGTATTACCTGGTGATGCCACAGCAGACGAGTCTCTTGACAGTTGCTCTGCCAGTTGTCGTGATACACCCACCAGTTTCAGCCTATCTACTGAGGATCGAGATCAAGCTGATGATATCTCCATAGTTGCTGCCGCTACAACCACATTAAATGCCAACATCACGGTTGTAACCTGGGATATGGTACGTGAAGCCACAGCATCAGATTCTACGTATGTTAGCCTCCTTCAGCAGATAGAAAAAGGGTTCCCAGAAGATTATAGGGATTTACCACTGGAGTTGCACCCATTTCATCGTTTCTCTGCCAGCTTATGCTTTGTTGATGGTGTGGTTCTCTTGGGACAGCATATAGTCATCCCACCAGCCTTACGTAAACCAATACTCAACGCACTTCATGCAGCACACCAAGGAGTATCTTCGATGCGTGCCAGAGCCATGGACTCAGTGTATTGGCCAGATATCACAGTAGATATTGCCAGAACGAGGGACCAGTGTGGACATTGTCATCAGATGGCTAAGTCAAACCCCATGCAGCCACCTACTGATATAGTTCCCCCTGAATATCCTTTCCAGAAGATTTGCAGTGACTACTTCACCTACAACAGCAAGGATTATGTTGTTATTGTGGACAGGTACTCCAATTGGCCCATAGTATACAGATCGGAGTCTGGAGTGGATGGACTGGTGAAGCGCCTTCGTGAGACATTTGTCACATTTGGTATCCCAGAGGAGTTAACATCAGATGGAGGTCCCCAGTATACAGCTGGAAAGACAGGAATTCCTGAAAGCCTGGAGAGTCAGACATAGAATCTCATCAGTTGCAAATCCACATGCCAACTGCAGAGGTGAAGTTGCTGTGAAGACGGTAAAACGTATGCTTGCGGACAACATCACAGCCAATGGTTCCTTAGACGTGGATAAGTTTCAGAGAGCTTTACTTATATACAGGAACTCCATTGATCCAGAGACGAGGGCGTCCCCAGCCTTGATCCTGTTTGGTCGTCCGATCAGAGATGCTATACCAATCATAATGGGTAGATATTCACCCCATGACACATGGAAGGAATTGATGTCGGGTAGAGATTTAGCTCTTGCCAAACGCCACTCAAGAGAGCATGAAAGATGGAATGAGCATACCCATCGGCTACCACCACTGCAGGTTGGAGACCATGTGTATATCCAAAATTTAATGGGCAACCACCCAAGGAGATGGGAATGCACTGGAGTTGTTGTTGAGGTCCGCCAATACCACCAGTATGTTGTACGTGTAGATGGCACAAGAAGGGTCACGCTAAGAAATCACCAACATTTGAGGAAATTTACCCCGTTTTACAGCGATTCACCCAGTGCGATTGAAACGATGCCGAGAATGCCACATCCTTCAGAAAAGACTGTTACAGATTGTTCATGCTCGACTCAGAAAACATTGACTCGAAATCCAGTGGAATGTAGCGCACCACAACCTCTGCATGTGACTCCTAGGATGGATGGCTCTTCTGTTATACCCCCTGTTAACCATGGTTTACCTGCTACTTCTGGAGAGGTCTTACCTGCGGTCTTGACTCCAAAATCAACAGCTAAGTCACGGTTATCGCCGAGACGACTATTGACGGACAAGGACGAAGTTGCTCCTCTGACAGAACATGAAGACAAACCGAAGTTCACACGTTTACCCCGTGCTCTGGCTCGTCTTCAGCCGCACAATGCAGCTGGAAAGAAAGAGTTGTTGACGCCTCGAAGACCACGCCGCAATACTAGACAGGATTCCATGGAGTCTGCAGAGAATGACTGATTAATGGACAGTTTAACTGATCTGTAATTACTAGTGATGATGTAAATTGTGATATGAAACATTCCGTAATTTGATTTTTGATTTCTACAGACCTTCTAAGTTTTATTAGTGCCTAAAAAACTTGTCCCCGGTGGGGAGGAGGTAACTAATCATTCGATTAATGTAATATTATTTCGATATGTTTCAGGTATCAGTCATCCTTAGTTAATTAAAGATTTACTCAGTGGATGATGATTATCATTTAATTATAATAAAACAGCACAAATTGTACAATCCTTATCTACACACAATATGCAAGGCTCACACCAATCCAAAGTTAGACATGTGACATTTGAAAAATTGGGAGGAAAAAATATAAAAAAAATTTTTATTTGTAGCATCATTATTAATAAGTCTTCTTACATAAATGTACAAAGACTTCTGATTATATGACACAAGTTCATTCACAATGTATTTGAATATATGGTCTTGATAAATGACTAAGTGAAGAGCCACAAAATAACAATCTTTCATCAAGTTGTTGATTAACTGCTGAAATATGTACTGAGCTGCTTTGCCATTTAAAATACCTGTATAATGCTCTCTAATGAAACTCCTGAAATCATCTCTACTAATCGACAATAAATCTTCTGCCATCTTTGACTCTGCAATATAAGAATATTTTGTGTAACAGACCCAATGCCCTGTCTCTCAGTATTGTCAGTAAGATTTGGCAATTGCCAGCAACATTTTCTTACACTGTAAGCATTACAAAGGTTTTCTTATTTTTAAAACAAGAGGCCCATAGACCATATTGCTTACCTGTGCATTGCAAATTTCATCTTGACAAGTGAAATTTTAACCCTTACCTTGACACCACAGGTCAAAGTTTGTACAAACTTGAATGTACACTGTGCTAAAATGCTTGCATGTTATTTTGAAAAGTTTCTTGTTAAGATGTTTTTAAAAACTTTCCTGTATATTCTCTATGAGGCAAAACAAACAAAAAAAAAGACATATATTAGCCTTGACCTTGAGTAAAAACTTACAGACGGCTGTTTGAAATCTTTCTCCTCCAAATGCAAATCAGCTATTACATAAAGATCCTGAATTAGTTGATCAGCAGGCAGCAGTGGAAATGAGTAATGGGTTTTATCTACAGAAGTAATGAATACATAATTAAATAACATGCCTTACTTAGATTAGATTACTTAGATTATATATTTCAAAAAGGAAAAGAGAGTTACAAAAGTTGTACACTGCCTAATTACTCAAAACAAGTTAATTAGTAAGTGATCATTTGTTTCATTTGGATTGACATTCATCACATGCTGGTCTGGTAAAATGCCCCAGTTCCAATCAAAAATTGATTGGATTTTTTTTTCTGAAATCAAAATCTATTCACTTCTTGGGACTTTGTATATCATAAGTATTTGTCTTTGTGGATAACTGATTAATTAATATTAAACTAGAAAAATGATCAAATAATTCATTTCAAGTTTTTTTTTTCTTCTAAAACTCAAACTTTTAGAATATTATTGTTTGTTTACTGGGAAAAATTCAATCTCACCATGATAGATGGATGTGATGTCATGATAGTTATATTTAAGTCATAGTGCATACTTTGAAGTGGCAGATCTAATCCCATGTTGTTTTTGTGACTCAGCATTTTCCAGTTTATAGAAGTAAAAACTACTCATGACACAGTATTTTTAGATTTCTTTCACCAAATGGACATCAAAATTTAACATAAGGTTATGCAAGGAAGTGAAATTCATGTATGATAAACCTTTTTCTATAATTCACTAGATACATCAAGAAATTTAAACTTTTTGATATATCCGGCCAAACAATACAATTGTTTTTGCCAGGCCTTTTATGACAGAGAAAGCTGACATCAAAATCACTTACAACATATTCAAATTCCATACAAAAAAAAAAAAAAAGACAACAACAAAAATAAAAACACACACACACAAAAAAAAAAAACAAATTTAAAAAAGAGAAAGTAATGCTGCAACATGTGCAACTGAAATATACCTATATCTGACTCAAACAAGATTATATACAGTTGAACTAAGGTATCTTTAATATCAATATCTTGAATACCATGGATATATCGAAGTGATTTTGAATTCCAACCACTTATTCTTTAAGTATTTTACCTTCAATATCTTGAATACTCGGATATCTCAAAGTTTTTCTCAGTCCCATGGAGTTTGAGATAATGAGGTTTGACTGTATATATCTATTACACTTCTATTATTAATTCTCAAATCTGATTGGTTTATGGTGAGTCTTTAGAATTCAATATTGACTCCAGCACTTAATAATGACCTCTGAATCACTGCACGTGCATAACACTGACCAGTCATTTTTATTAATGACTGCTGAATTTGACAACGAACGATTTGATTACAAATAACATTGTAAAAGCAATGATTATGTTGAGTAAATCAAACCTCGATCTTCAATCTATACTTCCAACTTCCCCTTTGCTTATTATACAGACACTGTGTCATTATATTTTTACATGTATAAAACTATTTTTTGCACAATTTGCATCATGTCTGGATCTTTATTCTAAACAACTACGCAGGCTACAGACAGTTCCAATATCTTTATACATGAAATGTTACTTTCATCAGACATAGAATTATATTACATTACTGCAGTAAACCAATTTTCTACTTCTAAGACAAAATTATTTGAATTATCTTTTGAATTTTTTTGGTGCTCAATCCCACATCCATAGTATATCTCGACATGAAATGTTACTCTCATCAGACATAGAATTATACTACATTACTGCAATAAACCAATTTTCTACTTCTAAGACAAGATCATTTGAATTATCTTTTGAATTTTTTTGGTGCACAATCCCACATCCATGGTAGATCTCGACAACAACATACGAAGAGTGCAGAAATCTACATGCAGGTTACAAATGCAGGATATATATATATATATATATATCAGTTGGGGTTTATGTATATATCGATACAATAAAACAATTAATCAACCATGATTATTTCAACATGGGAAATGAGAACCTTCAACCAGATCCACTCAGTGACCTGACTGCTGTGTGATCTTGCTTGGTCAGATCCCCTTGTGGACCCAGTCTCGTATAATAAAAGCACAAAATTCCAACAAAACCCTAAAAGTGTCAGATCTACATAGTGGATACAAGGTCAAAAAAAAAAATTATATAAAGCACTAAAATGACCAACAACATGAATAATTAGATAAATCCTCCAGACAATTTATCCCTTCCTCAAGAGTTAGGACAAATGAAAAAGTTCTGCCTAATAAGAATACAAATGAAACAAGGGACCAACACAGACCCCTGGACACACCAGAGGTGGAATCGGGTGACCAGGAGGAGTAAGCATCCCCTGTTGACCAATCACACCCGCTGTAAGTCTGATAAGTTGTATGTAAATTATATTTAGCACTGGAGAAATTAGATTAAAGTGAGTTAATCAAAATGGGACTTAAATGAATTGCTGTTTAAGAAGGCTAAATTACATGAAAGATTCGGGAGCAATACAATATTGGTATGATTCGAAACTCAAGGCCAAAACGAAGTAAACTGAGTGATCCATTGAATTACTGTTTTAGAAGACAAAATTAGGTGAAAGAATATGAAACAATAATTTTAAATTTGACATTAATTTGTTTTCCAAACTTCAGTGATATTTTCATTGTGGGTATATGAGTTTAGCAGAAAGATTTGTGTTTGATTGATTGATTGTTGTTTTTCGCCACACTCAACAATTTTTCAATTATCTGGTGGCGTCCAGTTTTTGTAGGTGGAGGAGAGAACCCAGATACAATGTACCCGGGAAGAGACCACTGACCCTCCGAAAGTAAACTGGCAAACTTTCTCAAATATATCGGTGCAAGTGAGAATCAAACACGCACTGACTAGAGGTGAGAGGCCTTGTGATTTTGAGCGCAATGCTCTAACCACTCGGCCACAGAGGCCCCAAAGATTTGTGAAAGATATAGAGTAAAGCTGATGTCATAGTCATATCAGAGTTAAATACAAAAATTAAGAGAAAATACATAATATTTGTAAATTATTAGACATTGGTCAAAATTATTAAAAATGTATGAAATTCATTAATAAACAGTATCCCAGTTTAACAAAAAGCTTTTATCAGCACTGGCTAATCGAATCACAGTATCTGATTGTTTGCTGGACCAAAGAGAAATTTACAGGCCCAAATCAAACAGTATCTCAGTGTTGAAAAGAATTTTGAAGAGAGAGTTCAAGAGCACATTAGAACACTTATGTGTTCTACAATTTTTACTTTTGAATACATGGAAATATAATTTTAACAGAAATTTCATAATAATGATGAAAACAGGCCTGACAGTCTTGTATGAGCAATAATTTTAAAGCCCAACCCTAATTTTACAGGACTTGGTCTTCAGGCCAGTTTACAATACCTGTATTGATGTAATTACTTACACAGACTTCATAAATATTATGTCTAAATGGGGAAAGGATTTTTAATTAGCTTGGGTATATTCACATAGTTGGCATGGTAAACTATCAGCAATTAGCAATGAGAATTAATTGGCTTGGGAATCAGCATCATGAAAAGGCCACAACTTGTTCTGAAACTGCTCCGCTATGGAGAAAACTTCTAATACATTTTGTTCAATTAAAGTTTTATATCTTTCTAAATAAATCTGTTGGCATATTTCTGGTTCTACTTCTTACAAACTGGCAACAAAATTTGGCACCTGGCGATTTTTCTGGCATTAACTTTGCGCCTAGCCTGATATTTCAAATATAAGAGCATATGATGGAGTTTAAAATGTCTTTAAGGTTGCTTTAGAACTAATATTTCTAGTGAACAAACATGGGAGATACAAATGAGTACTGTACATCACATATTAATGATATTTCATTTTCAATCTAAACCTTATTAGGAAGATGAACGACAATGCTTTATGAACCAATCATGTAAAATATTGCTTCCTCAAAACATGGCATGCCTCTCAAACAACACATACCAAAACAATTATAACCCTATATATCATTTTTTTAAAAGAAAACCTTCACTTTACCCATCCTGATCCTTATGGCTAATGATTCTTGGTTGTTTGTTTTTTTCTTTTCGAAATACGCGGTATAATATATGTGTACGATTATTTTGAAAGAAAAGAATACAAGATTTTTCTCTAATATTTCAAAAGTCGGTATTTTTCGGCCATAAAAATATTATTTTTACATCAAATATTTTTATTTTGATGAAAAAAGCCATTTTATAATTTTATGATAATTCCATTTATTTGCGTTTTGTCAGAAAAATAAAATAGAGAAAGTGCCTGCTGTATACACAAAAAGTCTATATTGCAGTATCTTATTATATTGGTAACTAGGCCGGGTTATTAGGGAATAAAATAATTCTATATCATTTATGATTTATGGTGTTTTGATACAAAACAACATTCAATATTTAGAAGATTAAACATATGAACATAAAGATGTTTGGTGTTCATTTCATCGGGCTTGGTATTACATTAAAATGAAAGTAAGATGGAAGAAGTAAATAATGTGCTAGATATTTCAAAAGATGACAAGCTTTTCGGCGATGTGATAACCTTGGCTGACTCGTCTGCAGATGGAACATTTCTTTTACATCACTTTCTATCATTTTTCCTCAGTAATAATGTTGATCGACCAGTCTGTTTTGTATCGTTGTCGCAATCGTTTAGTCATCACAAGTCGGTGTGTCAAAAACTTGGAGTTAACTTAGCACAGAAAATTGAATCATCTCAGCTAAAGTTCTTTGATTGTATGAAAACTTTTGGAAACCAATTTCTAGATATACAAAGCGATAATTCAGATTATGCGAGCAGTTGCTGTGTTGATTCTCTGCAGGGTCTCTACGAGGCAGTTAAAGCTAACTACATAGACCTACAGACCAATCATGCCACCTCTCCTGTTGTAATAGTCGATAGCTTAAATGTACTTCTAAATATTGGACACCAAGTGAAAGATATAAGTGCATTTATTCAATATCTCTGCCAGTTCATCTTGCCACCGAAACTTGGAGACAGAGGAACCCTTGTTGTGTTCATTAGTACAGGAGAAGATAACAGTGATGAAGAAGCCCATCTGCTGTGGAAGAGACTTTTACATATGAGCAACTTAGATGTTCATGTATCAGGTCTAGAAAGTGGTTATTGCAGAGATGTACATGGCAAGGTGAAATGTTATATGCATGCATTGCTTATCTCCTTGTTATGGATAACATTTTACTTTTGTAGATGGAAATTTCCCTTGATATCACAAATGTGAACACTATAGGCGACATATTTTCCCTTTGGAACAATAAATGTAAATTTGTTTACAGTTTCTTCAATCTGATTCAAAGGTGTTTGGAACTTGTGTACTTTGTCCAATTCTTTCAGTTAAAAGGACTGGTCCACAATTTTAAAAAAAAAATGTTTTCATTATTTTATATTAAACATTAAAAATATAACTATTTATAGTTGATAACCAAAATTTGGACCTTCCAAATGCAAGGATTAGAGCAAGATTCAAACCATAACTCTTTGTTATGTAAACAAAGACTCAACTCTTTTTGTGTGTTTACAAACAAACCAATGAAATGTTCCCCGTGGGGATCCGGGTTAGAATAGATCCTCAGTACCCCTTACTTGTCGTAAGAGGCAACTAAATGGGGCGGTCCTTCGGTTGAGACTGCAAAAACCAAGGTCCCATGTCACAGCAGGTGTGGCTCGATAAAGATCCCTCCCTGCTCAAAGGACCTGAGCGTCGAGCATAGGCCTAAATTTTGGAGCCTTTCACCGGCATTGGTGACGTCTCCAAATGAGTGAAAGATTCTTGAGAGAGACATTAAACAATATACAAACAAATCAAACAAACCAATGAAATGTTAATGTTTCAAATGGTACATTTTACCTAAAGAATACTTAGAATGTGATTTATATACAAACTTAGATCAATAACCTTACATTTTGAAAACTTACTAAACATTAACATACCTCAATCTTTGTTTACAAAACAAATAATGAACTCTCTACAATGAGCTTTCGTGATATTGTATAACCATGATAACATTTTTGTTAAACTCTTTACACACATTAAATAGTAGATTTTGATCATCAAAAGTAAAAAAAAAAAAAAAAAAAAAAAAAAATTGGGGGGAAAATCGTGAATCAGTCCCTTTAAGGTAACTCCATACTCACATTATTATCTGATAAAAGTTTAAAATGTGTATTTATTTGAATTTATTAGAATTAAAACTAATAAATTATGAAATAAAATATCTAGATCACCACAATTTCTAAGATGCAAGACATACATATCAAAGTCAGAAAATTGCAAATTTCCTTCAACAAAATTTCACAAAAATTGGTTGAAACTACGTAATAGCATTCATAACAATTTCATAATACTGTTTCTTTACAAAACTATTCCAAATTTCGGTAAAAAATAGAGAGAATCTATCGAATAATGAACTTGATAAAGGATTAAATGAAAACAGAGTTATTGCTCTTGGATTCAATATATTGATACATATTATTGATTATTTATATATAACTTAGACTTTTGAAATATTTGATGTTTAACAAGATTTTCCCCATCAACCATTGGAAAAGATTCCAACAAAATTTATGGTAATATCATGCATAAATTTAAATACATTGCTGATTTTGCAACATCTTATGATGTCACAGGAGGGTGGAACTGCTTTATTATCTTGTGTTTTCATTTTATATTCACTCAAGCATGTATTTACTGGACAGCTTTAACATATTTTTATTCACAATTAATCATACTGATGATGTTCATGTTTTATGGTTTCTTTTGTCCTTTCTGTGTAGATGTCTGTCATGGCTAACAGCTAGCTTATATTTGTAGTGGTCAGGCAAGTTTGATCATTGGTGGCCAGATAGCTCATTTGGTAGAGCACCTGATAAGAGATTCAAGGGTCCTTGGTTTGAATCTCAGACTGGTCTATTGCATTTTCTCCTTTCCTGTTACATTCAGTGCTGCAGACCAGCCCCTGGAACTGACAGGTGAAAATACCTGCCAGGGGATAAAGATTCTGGTTGATGTCATCAAGGTGTGAAGACATTAAGGGAGGGAGGAATGTAGTGGTTAGACATTTTTGATCATCAGTTGCCAGGTAGCTCAGTTGGTAGGTAGAGCATCTGTCAGGGGTCAATGTTCAAATCGTGGTCTATTGCATTTTCTCCCTTTCTGTTATATATTCACTACAGTTTTGATTGACAGTTTTGGCATAAAGTGAAAATATAAAATCTCAGTAAGACTGTAACTGTCCAAGATTTATCTGCTTTAGAGTGGTAATCTGAGTTTTATCTAAAGATATGAAGGTTATTGATATTGCTTTTACTAAATGAAAGAATGTTTATAGCCTGCTGAACAGATTGTGGGTGTATTTGTAGCAGTAACACTGAAGTTTGTAAATGTGTTCCTCAGGATACTCATACTTCATCATTTTTAGAAAACAATGAACATTTTTCTGTTACCTTTATCTCCTTGCACTTCGTTGTATCTGTAATGTTGGTTATGAAAGAAAATTAAGCATACCAAAGAGCATGAAGAAACAGATGACATTATTTAGATTAAGAATTTGATCAACTTTAGTTATATTAAAATTTGTACAAATGTGTAAAATTTCAGTCTATCTGGAGTAACAATAATAATAGTACATCATATATAATAATAATAATAGTACATCATATATAATAATAGTACATCATATATAATAATAATAATAGTACATGGTATATAATGATTGATTGATTATATATTGTTTAACATCCCGCTCAAGAATTTTTCATTCATATGGAGACGTCATCATTCCCAGTGAAGGGCTGCAAAATTTTGGCCTATCCTTGGCACTTATGGCCTTTGAGCAGGGAGGGATGTTTATCGTGCCACACCTGCTGTGACATGGGATCTCGGTTTTTGCGGTCTCATCCGAAGGATTGCCTCATTTAGTCGCCTCTTACGACAAACAAGGGGTACTGAGGATCTGTTCTAACAACCCACATCCTTATGGTGTGATATATAATGATAATAATAGTACATGGTATATAATAACAATAGTACATGGTATATAATAATATCAGTACATGATATATAATAATAATAGTATGTGATATATAATAATAATGGTACATGATATATAATAATAATAGTACATGATATATAATAATAGTACATGATATATAATAATAACAATAATATGTGTATATTGTCAATCTAATGAAATCAAATCTTTTCTAATGGCTCCAATACTCTACACTATACAGTGCGGACCAATTAGAAAAGATCTGATTTTAATGAGATTAGTATATTGTACCCGCCATCGTGTGTAACGGTATTACGAAGTGAATCAGTAGCTAGGGAACAATGACCAGGACATTGTAGCCTTTCTTTTTTGTTACAGCATACATGTACTGTTATAAATTTTCTGTTTTTGTAATTCACATGAAATTCAGCATATTGTGAAGTTTATGAAAATTCTTCTTGAAAATAAAGAGGGTTTTTTTTATTATTATTAAACTAAAAATAGAATTGAACTTAAAACTACAACCTTTTTAAAAGCTTTTAAAATACTCTATAGTATTTCAGTATATATGGTAAAAAAAAAATTATGTTTAGTTAATTTCAACACTTTAGCGTATTATTTTTCAGATTGAAGTCAAAAGGAGGAATTGTGTGAGAAAGAAGACATCAAGAAGCATGCAGTTTAAAGTTAGTGACAAAACTGTGACCTTCTTTGCCTCTGGGATGTCCAAAGCTGTTCTTGGATAAATGTAATAAAATGCCAATTAGCAACAATAGTCAGTTCTTTTTATGTGGAGTTTTCACTTTTCGTGTGGTGTTTTCACTTTTTATGTGGTGTTTTCACTTTTTATGTGGTGTTTTCACTTTTTATGTGGTGTTTTCATCTGTTTTATAACATTGAATTATGATCAAGCAGTTCATTTATTTTTTTTTGTTCCGGTCAATGATATTGTAGTTAATGTAGCTTGAGACAGGAAATGACTTAAATCCCTATCAACTGCAAGAGGACATTCTCCTCAATCATTTTGTTTGTTTCTCCAAACAAACTCTCACACAGAGAATGAGATTCTGTATGACTCTTGTAATCTTATACATCAGCAAAAGTTAATGGCAACCTCAAACAAGTGCTGCAAATGTATTGTGTATTTTTTCTCAGAAGATCTGTAATTCACTAGCATGAAAAGACGGTGTTCTCCAGTGCAGCAGAATTTCATAATCTGCTGTGGGAATTTTTATTCAAAATGAAAGTTGTTCTGTAATCTTTGCTAAATTTTGAACATTCCATGGTTTGATAAGGATCTGTTAAAAAGCTAAACTCCTTACACAATTATTTTATTAAAGCACTTCGGTGTCAGAAAATTTTTTGTTTTAAAATTGTGATTTTCTATTTCGGTGACAGAAGAAGAAAAAATATTACGGTTTACAAATTTTTGCTACGAACATTTGTGTTAGAGAAACCTATTCAGAGATTCTGAGTGAAACCAAAATAAAAAGTTTCCCATACAAAAGTTGATGTCTATATATGCTCAAGAAAAAAAGTTAAGGGTCATGACAGCATATTCCTTTCTTGAATGCATTCATTCAAAACCAAGAAAATTAATTCCATTTAGAATTTGAATTTTTCTAGTATACAGTCTCATATATCCAGTATGAAAGTGTAAATTATACAGATTTCAAATGTCATGAGATTTGATCAAATTCATTGTGCAAACGCTTTAATATTTTGTGTGACCACCATAACAAAATGACAGTGCCTTGGAAAACTCCGGATAAGAGTTCTGATTGTAAGCATTGGGATCCTGCTCCATTTTTCACGGAGAGTAGTTTCCAGCTTCTGTACATTTCTTGGAGGGGCATCGCGCTGCTGTACAAGTCACTGAAGGACATTCTAAATATGTTCTCTTGGATTTAAGTCGGGTGAACATGAAGACCAAACGTTGCATTCATTCAATTGTTTCATTAGCAAGATATTGTTCAACAACTCGAGCCCTGTGTGGTCTTCCGTTATCATCCATGATAACAAAATCTTCACCAACAGCACCTGCAAAAGGATGAACAGCGTTGTGAAGAATCTCATCTCTACCTAAGACCAGTTAAAGGACCATTCTGAATGAAATACAGTTCCGTAAGGCCAATGAAACACATCCTACCCCAAACCATGACAGACCTGCCACAAAAGCAGTTATGCTCAGCAACACAACACAACACGCTGATGGCCAACATGAATGTCCACACAAAACTTTGATTCATATGTGAACAGAATCAGTCTCAAATGGCATAATTGCCAATGTTCATGGTGTATGCTAAAATGAAGATGAGCATTGCAATGTCTTGCAGCCAAACGTGGACGAATTGTTGGCTTGCGGGCATGCAAATTTGCCACATGAAGCCTCTTTCTTAACGTCCAAGTGGAAATATGTAACCCATGATCATTCCTACACTTCCCATTCATGGCTTCAGCAGACATGAACCGATTTTGTTTTGCCAAGAGCACAATTTTGCGATCCTGATGAGCTGTCGTACTGTTTGACCTGCCATTACAAGGTTTATGTTGCATTCCCCCTGTGTTCTGGAACTTTTCCTATAACCTCCAATTACACTTTGACTAACGTTAAACTGGCATGCCACCTGATGTTAGGGCATGCCCATTTTAAGCATGCCTATGGCACGACTGCTGTATATCCATATGTTGCCTCTGTGGCATGTTGTCATTAATGAAGGTGAGCAGTGGTCAAATTTCAAACACTGTAGAAATTCTTGAAAATTTAAGTCTTTTAGACAATATTCATTTACCTTCACCTCCAACAGCTGTTTCTCAAATTTGGAGGGGGGAGATATTGTAAAAGTCCTATATGCACATGGTTTCGGTCATTTGCTAATCAAACACATGCAGATAAAAGCAAAATGTACGGCAGCCACTTATATATCATTCTCACAAAGAAAACTTTTGTATTGAAAAATAAACGTGAATTTAATTTCATGACCCATAATTTTTTTTGTCGAGTATATAATGCTATATATTTGAAATCTTTATTTTGATAAAATTTTGATATTTGTTGAATTTTTATTAATGATTTTGCTAAAAGTTACATACACAACTATCATAATAACACATTTTACAACAAAATAAAATGTTCAGATTTAGAGCTATTATTACTTTAAAATTAATTATTCGAGAAAATTTGAAAGCAACAAGTATATTGTGAACTCTCTTACCTTGCAAATTTTTATTTTATTTGCTTGTCAAGATTTTCTTCCAACTACCCCCTTTCTCTTTGAAAAACAATTTGTGCCTGTTGCCTCCATATATGTTTTGAAATAATTATGAAATGGTTATATCAATAATGCTAGAAGCATTGCAACGTATATTGCCCTTGAAAAATCTTTGCAAAATGTTGTTTTACTTTTAGCACAGGTGCTTGAGGACAGGAACAGCACCTACCTAACCAACAACCTTCCCCCCTCCCAAAGAATGTTGACCCCTGGGCCTCTTGTGACTATTTTGGTCAATCATTGTTTTGCAACTTTTTTCTGGTCCATCTTATGCCATGACTCCAAAAAATGAAACCTAAACATCCAAAAAGAGAATTTTAGAGTAATAACAGGATGGATCAGAAGTATATCATAAGTGAATGATGGCCTGGGGGTCAGCATATTGGGGGGGGGGTGCTGTCCTCAAGCATCTCTGATTTTTAGGGGTCCGGGTAGTGTAATGGTTAATGGGCTTGCTTCCTTCTATGAGGACTTCAGTTTGATCCTTGTGTGAGAGGGTAAAGTAGTCACCCATGAAGATTTGTAGGTTTCCTCTCATGTGGCATTTATGTCTCCCATCATTAATCATTTATTTTACTTTCTACTTCCACGTGTTAGTTGCCAAGGTCTTACCCTAGCACTGTTCCACAAAGATGAATCTACACTATATAAGGATTACATGAGCTTGGGTTATTTTGCAAATAGTATTAACAATGTTAAAATCGGAAAATGTGAGTAAAAACTTAATACTTTTAACTGATAAAATTTGCCAATTTTGGGGGGCTTTAAAAATTTTATTTAAAATTTTATAATATGCTTTAATTACTCGTAACAAGCATATTTGAAAATTTTGTAAAAGGTTTTTACTGTAAATATTTTCATTCCAAAAAGTTTCGGTAAAAGGGAGATAACTTATAATTTTGTATCTGCAATGCACGTCTCAAAACAGCGTAAACAAAGAGTATGTGTGTGTGACTTAGCAATAATTTATCATTTTTATTGTAAGTGCCCACGATGCGTTATAGTTTCTCCTCATGCTGGGGGAAATCAGGAGGTTAGGGGACCAGTGGAATGCTCCGAAGCTAGGTAGCGTACATTCATAATGAGGAAGAGGGTAGAGTGATATGTTTTTAGAGAGGCATGGATCTGGTTTGAGCTGAAATTTTTCATATTTTATTTTTCCATTTTTAACGATTACAATGTTTAACTAAGGTATTTCTATAATGGTCAGCAAATATTTAAATGTCAGATGCCGGGTTACACGAGAGATAGCGAGCTCACAGCGCTTTGTTAAGTGTGAACAGGGCTCGTGTCATGTTTTGTTAACATGGTAAAGGTGTCGTTTAAAGCAGATTTCTTAAATTTACAATTCCAAACGGAATGAAATCGTTTCTAGTGTTTGTCACATCTCATTTTATTTTAAATATGATATTTTCTATCAAGAAATTTATATGTAAACAAAAAACATGGCACGAACCTTGTTTACATAACGAAGATCTGTGAGTGCTGTATCTCACTTGTAGCTCAACAACCGATATTCAGATTAGAAATACTTAGTTAAGCATTGTAAACATTAAAAATGGAAAAATAAAATTTGAAAAGCATGTCCATGTCCCTTTAAAGGCGAAGCCTCGGGAAGCTTCTAGGTTATTTTATTGTACCAATCTCCTTTATTTTTATTTTTTCAAGAACCCGTCTTTGCTTCTCACGTTATTATTATCAGCTGTGAAAGGGGGGATTTCAAACGTATTGTGCTACAACCAGAAGTAGTGCAAATTAAATGTGGATTCTGAAATATTCTAAAGAACTTTTAGTAAATTTGAAATCACAACACTTTTCTCAATTCAAAAACATCAAAACGTATTACTTTTTAAAACTTTACAAAACTTCGCGATAAATTAAAGACTAGAGTTTCTGACATCACAGACAGTCGCTTCTTAAACAAAAATGGAAAGGGGAAATACTCGTATCTAGCGATCAGTCATTCAAAAAATTACTTTTTTAAACACCAGTCTAATTCTACGCACAAATACACTGAAGCTGGTATCTAAAAGATGCTGGAGTTCCTCATTAACAATATCTTCATTGTCTTTGGTGATCAGGTCTTCCAACAGTCTGCTGGAATTCCGTGGGCACGAGTTTTGCTTCATTAGTTAACCTGCTTTTATATTTTTATGAGGCAAATTTTATTCAAAAGCTTATGTATAACACGGGGAAAAAATCCCGCTGTGGCCTTCAACTCAACATCATATCGACGACGTTTTATCATTTTCATTCTTATGTCGATTCGATATACCCCAAGTCAGTGAACACGAAATAAGACATCACGGAGTCTTCCACATTTGCATCGTACTTGGATATTCTATTGAACGTAGATGTTAACGGCATACTCACTTCTCAACTTTATGATAAAAGGGATGTCTTCAGCTTCTCTATCGTCAACTTCCCATACTTATGTAGCAATACTCCATTATCACTGCATATGGTGTTATGTCTCTAAAATGATTTGATACGCAAGAGCTTATTTTGCGTATGATCAGTTTTTAAATCGAAGCAGGCTACTGACAAACATGATGATGTTACGGGAGTTTTAACAGTCTCGTTTAAAGTCAACATTTCGCAAATCCTATGATCGTTATAGCGATCTTGTTTGCCAACACAACCTTTCATTGGGTCAAATGCTGTCTGATGTGTTTCATACGAATTGTGAGGCCGTTCTTGGCACACTGATTCTGACTACGGACTACTGCGTTGACCTGATAAAGATATAGGGGTCATGGCGGGTGTGATCGGTTGACAGGGGATGCTTACTCCTAGGCATCTGATCCCACCTCTGGTATATCCAGGGGTCCGTGTTTCCCCAGCTTTCTAATTTGTATTCTATGTAGGATTTATGAGATTGATCTCTGTTTCTTATCTTCGCCTTTTCATATGAAGGACCATACTCCCTTCAAAGGGGGGAACACTTACGATAAGGCAAAATAGGGTGGAGTAATTTAAAAATTTAAAATACATTGGACCAGAATGAAAGCGTCCTGACATTGTGCAGATTCAAGTTTTGTTAAGATCATGGTCTCCGGAGATAGGGTGGGGCCACAAAAAATCTTCTGCTCAAGGATCACTGGACCAGAAAAATTTAAATTTACAGGAAAGCTTCCAGACATTGTGCAAATTTAAGTTTGTTAAAAACCCATGGCCCCGAGGCGTAAGGTGGGACCTCAATATGGAATCAAAGTTTTACATGCAAATATATAGGGAAAATCTTTTAAAAATCTTCTTAAGATCTATTGGGCCAGAAAAGTTAACATTTATATTAAAGCTTCCTGACATAATACATATTCAAGTTTGTTAAAATCATGGACCCCGGGGAGAGGGTGGGGCCTCAGTAGAGAATCAAATTTTTTTTATGTGAAAATATTGGGGAAAATCTTTAAATATATCTCTTGAACTACTAAACCCAAGGCTTTCATATTTTGTATATACATGTACATTCTTACGGTATGACCTTTCGTGTGATGCAATAGTGTGTGACCTCAACGTGGAAGTTTGACTTACTTTGGATAAAAGTCTGATCTATTCAGCGTGTCCTGAATTATTTAAGGCAGATCTCTCTCTCTCTCTCTCTCTCTCTCTCTCTCTCTCTATATATATATATATATATATATATATATATATATATATATATATATATATATATCTGATGACAATACCTTTCATTATATATCATGACCTTTGATCATATGACCTCAATCTCGGGGTTTGACCCACTTTTTAGAAAATATAACCTATTAAATACATTCGGAACTATTTTAGGTGGGACTTTCATATTTTGTATATAAATTCTTCAAGGCAACATCCTCTGACATAACGTTGTGTGATCTTTTGACATTGGCGTTTGCCCTACTTTAAAAAAAATACTGACAAATCCAATATCGCATGGACTCTTTAAGGTAGGATTTGTGTATTTTGTATATAGATTCTTTATGGCAAGACTTCATTATTCCGTGTTATAAATTTTGACTTTGTAACCTTGACTTTAGACCCACTGTTTAAACCTCATACCTATCTTGTGACAATATCTCCTGAACTATTTAAGGTAGATATTTCATATTTTGTATATAGATTTCTTATGACAAGAACATTCATTTTATACCAGGAACTTGGACGTCTCCATATGAGTGAAAAATTCTCGAGCGGGACGTAAAACAATATACAATCAATCATATACCAGAAACTTTGACCTCGTGATCTTGGAATTTGACCTACTTTTAAGAAAACGTAACTTGTTAAATATATTTGGAACTATTAAAGGTAGGGCTTTCATATTTTGTATATAGATTCCTTGTGATACAATCGTGTTTGATCTTATGACCCTGACCTACCTTATTTTAAACTTGCCTAATCAATATATCCTAAACCATCTAAGGTAGAACTATCATATTTTATGTATAGATTCTTTATGGGAAGACTTTGTTATACCTTAGTGTTTTACTTTGCGACCTTGACCTGGATTGTTGACCTACTTTTAATCAAATCTTACCTATCCAATATCTCCCGACCTATTTAAGATTGAGCTTCCATATTTTGTATATAGATTTCGTATGGTAAGATCATTCATTTCATACCATGATCTGATACCTTGTGACCTTGGTCTTACTCAGAATAGTAAGATCATGTCATATTGACATGGAGGCACCTCTGTGTTATGTGGATTCATTTTCAGTTATATTTTGATCCTTTTAGACTAGGTTGGGGCCACAATATGGGATCAATTTTTTTTATGGGAATAAAGGTTGATAAAAAAGTTTTTACAAATCTCAGCAGCCGAACAACGACAGGGCTAATGTAACTCAAGTGAGCATATGGTCCATAGGCCTCTTTTGTTGGGGGGGGGGGGGGGGGAGGATAAGTTACTCTACGATGCACAAGAAAGCATGCCACGCCCTGGTGATGACTGGTACTACCTTTATTAAAGTTCTACAATTCGTGACATTTTTTGCCATGGCGGCTAATCAATGTCACAGAAAACTAACTCCTGAAGAAAAACACCCCACATAAACTTGCGACGGGCGAATTTTTCAGTATGTGCTATTTCTGGTATTTTGTCAAACTTGTTATGGAATATCTCTTCGGTAGATGAACTAGGATTGTGGCTGCATTGGTCACTGTGGTACGGGGCAAGGTTGTATACAGAAATGATGCAGTATAAAAACTATCGTTAGGGGTTATAGTGTTAGAGTGGGGTTTATATTTCATACAGTGAAAATGCATTGATGATTTAGAATCTTCTTAAACTGCATACGCGGTTATGAGGAATGAAAAACCGTCTACCAAACTTATGAAAATCATGACCTCTGGGTCAGGGGTTCAAGTTCTAGGGTGGAACTTAAATGGATATAGCGAAAATATGCATCTCATATATATAAATACTAGGACTGTCTTGGTTTCTTGTATTGTGAAGAAATACTGCACATCTGTAGAAATTTTCAGATGTATGAGATTGTGAAATCCTCTACCTCTTGGCCAGGTTTAAGGATGGTTCCCAAATGAGTATACATGCATTGTAAAAGCTTTTGATCTATGAAAATTATCCTCTCTACTTCAATAGATATGCGTGGTTGGGAAGAGTATAAGCCCATCTACCAAAGCAGTTGAAGAAAAATATAGGGACGCTTTTTATGTTTTATGAGACGTATAAAGATCCAGCGATGCTTGTACGTCCATCCGTTCATTCGAGGTTGTCCGTTTCTATCGTTTCCCTGTCACACATTAAGCAGAAACCTGCTGTATAGTTTCTTTGTGGGTCTCTCTAGATCAGATCGCAATTATTCACTTGCAGGCATTTTCTCCCTTTACTTGGAATTAATGGTACATGGTTTGCCCGTCTAACCTCTCCCCCAGTTTTCAAGTTGGGACCAGCTTATTTTACAATGTCTTATTATTTTTACAGAGTCTTAGATGGCAAGGATTTTGCATTTTTGAAAAAAATGACAGGTTGCTGGACTTAGTAATTATTATTTTTTTTTTGGAAATAGTACACAGAGTACAACATAATTTGTCCGTCTATTTTCTCTCAGAATTTTCAAGCAAGGACCTTCCGGTTTTACAGAGTGTGAGCATTGAATGTGTGCATGTGGGAAGGATTTTGATTTTCTTGGATTTTATTAAAAAAAAAAATAACGGAATGTTAGACTTAGATTTGAAGAAATATATTACGAAGTGGGTACATGGTTTGTCCATCTAACGCCTCCGACAGTTTCCAAATTAAGGCCTTTGTAAACAAGTTGAAGATGTGTTTATTGCGAGGATCCTGATCCTAATTGAGAAAATAACAGGTTGTTGAACTTTGTCAGAGTTTGGGAAATATTTTACACGCAGAGCTTCAATGGTTTGTCCATTTTCCTCCTACCCATAGTTGTAAACTATAAGATATTTCATCTTATACAGCTTGCGACATTTGAAATAGAACAAAATAACATTTTTGAGTAAAAATTTTATCCAATGGGTGGGGTGTGACCCCGATATGACCCTCCACTCTAGATACAGCGTATTGACTCTTATTGCTTTGACGGAATCTCCAATCATTAGCCCGAAACCTCCAGTTTAAAGACATATCTGTGTTCGCCAGTCAATTTTAATTTATCTAACAGCCAACAGCCCTGCATACTTCATTTGAGCTTGATTGGTTGGTGTGGTGTTGCGGTGTCATAAGACATTCATAGTCGTATGATTGCCTCTTATAAGTTCTACTGCATAAAAATGTAAATCACACACACACATATATACACACACACACGCGCCGCGAGCGCGCACCACACACACACACACACACACATATATATATATATATATATATATGCACACACACACACATGTATATAACAGCATTGTCTATTACATAGTGCCTGTACCTTCTTTAAGAGAAGATAGTCTGTAAGAAGAGATTGTAAATACGACTACTTTTAGAATCTTGTCAAGATTTACTCAAGGAGAAAAAGCCTGTAATTAATAGTTTACAGCGGAAAATGCGGTAGCTCTGGTAAACAATGTGGCCTAATCACACACACACACAAGCACACACATACATACACACACACATACATATACAGAGAGAGAGAGAGAGAGAGAGAGAGAGAGAGAGAATGCTTACTAAACAAAATGTACGTCACAATTATGTTATTATGAATAATACACACAATTTAACGTCACAATATATTGTATAACACGGTAGATTCCTATGACGTCAATAACTGTCCAGATGCTGACGTTGTTCTATTGTGATGACACAGTTGCAAAAATCAATATCCAAGGAATCGAGTTGAAAGACACATTACATTTCATATTTAGCATGGACTTTTTGCTATTTTTCGGATTTCCCATCTTTTGCGGTGTTGCAGCATATTTAGGATGCAAATTTGCAGAATTTTCCGGCGAATGTATTTCATGTCCAAGACTAGGTGAGTGGAAATTAAGCCCCAGTGTCCATCTCTGTCACTTTCGACACCGGGCAGAGAAAGTGGTTGAGAGAGAAGAGGCAGCTGTATCAAGTACAGACACCGCATGCGTCGTACCCGTCATTTCTAACTCGTCTGTTGACGAATATTCCAGCGTTGTCACTATCCTTGAATGTCCTGGTCTGTATGGAACATATGGGATGAAAAGGGATGAGGAGATCGTTGTTTGCAATCCTATGTTCACGGAGGAGTAATATTCCGTGGTTGCTGAGGAGAATGACTGACGTACACGCGAAAGGAGTTGCAGGGGTTGCGCTGCGTCGTGGTGTGCAACTCTACAGAACGATTTGAGTATGTCGAGACATCTCAGATTACCAGGAAGTGTTGAAAAAATATTGACACATCTGTTATCACAATCCCAAGCAACGTGAAATTTATATGCTAGTGTTGTGTGTGTATGTGTATGTGTGTGTGCGTGCGTGTGTGTGTTACCCTTTCTTCGAATTTTTTTTTTTTTTTTTTTTTTTTTTTGGACATACAAACTTTTATTGTCAACAATCGTGCAACGTTGATTAAAACGTAAAATTATCAAACAGTGTCATGTCTACATTGAAATAACGCACTTGGAAAATGAAGGATTGTTAACGTTGAGAATGCTACATCGTGAAGTTAAAGTGGCAAATTGATTTCAAAGTTGAAGCAATATCATTTTGATTTTCCTTGTTGAACGACATGACGAGGTTTTGCTGCTAAGGAATATTTTGAATTTTGATGGATATGATAATTTTGTATTAATAATTAATGCTTTGTGAAGGGCTTATATTTTACTGAAAAGTATCAGTGTTATTATATATATACCGGTGTATCGCCGCATAGTTTTACCTGTGTTTTTGTCAATAATAAAATACAAATATATTGTATCATTGTAATTCATTTCTTGATAAATACACCGACCTTTCAACTCGACATAATATAACCAGGGGAAAAAAAACCCCAAGTCGTGTGTGTGCGTGTAATATAGAAATGAGCATAGAAAATAATACCACAAAGCCGATTGAGTATACTCCTGAAGAATTGAAGAAACTAGTCGAGTATATACTCAATCGGTTTTGTGATAATTCCTGCATAGTCGACGAACTGCACGTCAGCGTAGATTACAACATTTCTACTTTATCTAAATTTTCAAAAAAAGAAAAAAAAAAGGGTTTTATCACATTGAAAATAATGATGAATCAACGTTGACATGTCTGTACACGGCACAGGGCGTGCCACAAAAATACTCGTGAAAAACAAACAGCCAGGTATTGTTATTTAATGAACCCGATTTCCTTTTATTTTAAACTAAGCCATCTGAACTGCGGACCTCTTTTCACAGATCAATATATTTTTCCGCCGCAGTTCCTGTAAACCTTCCTTTTCAATATTGTATCAGAGAATACAAAACAGCATCGGTATTGCCGAAGTCAACGTTTGTTAGCTCATCCATATGCAATACATTGAATGTAAAATAAACAAAAATATTGTTAAATCATGAATGGTTGACTCATGAGGCGAAAGCCGAAACTGACAAGATTTGACAAAAAGCTGTAATTACATCCCCCACAAATTAATATAGACGTATACTACAACTCGAAACTCAGTTTCAATCTGTAAATTATAAATGAATTATTTGAGTGTTTTGATACCATCGCGACGCACCAGAATCTGTCTGTGTAATAGAGACATGCAGAAACAAGCTCCGAACGATGAAACAATTCCTTGAAATTTTATAAGATAAATGAGAAAATTACCGCTATATTAGGTAAGTCTGAATTTTAAAGGTTATAGAATCTCTAATTCGTTGCAAAACTATGACCTAATTTCAGTTTAGCATGTTGACGAGTCATAATCTCCAATTCAAAGTACAATTTTCAACATTTTATCTCTAACTATTACATACAAAGACGCCGAAACGTGGGGAAAATGTTTCTGGTAATTACTATACTTAAATGTCAAGATTGTAGATAGCATGTCATGGCCATTTGGGTTTCTAACTGGATAAGTTTTTCAGTTTGGACACTTTGGGTCTTGTTTGGAGCACTGTTCTGCATGTTATCTCGAAAAACTAGCAAGTTTATTTGTTTCTCGGTGTTTATCGATCTTTCCCGATATTTATCTATCTTTCCCGGTGCTTATCGATCTTTCCCGATGCGTATCGATTATTATTGAAAGGTATCGGTTTTACTAAAAGTATAACTTGGTTCGGGATGATTTACGAAGGGGTCTATTAAGCATACTAAAGACACCCTATTGTGATATTTCAAGGTACCAATTAACCACTTTTTAAATTCCATATTGCGATAGTACAATACCTTTTCAATGTAAAGTGAATCGGACACCAAAGTACTGCTCAGAATTCACTATTTTGCTTCATTCTAACACTTTCCTGTAGGGGCAAGCCCCTGGATCCCTTAGAGGGATAGTACCCTTGGTATCCATTTCGTCTTTACCCCCCCCCCCCCCCCTTTTTTGGGTTTTTTTTTTTAAAACGCTGGATCTGCCACTGTTTGCGAGATGGCAATGAAAGCGAGAGTGACAATTCCGTCATTGTTCAGCAAATTCATTGTCCTGTTTTCACAGTAGCAATGACCACAGGGAATTGTGGTTTTTCCGCTTCGTCGGAGAGAGAGAGAGAGAGAGAGAGAGAGAGAGAGAGAGAGAGAGGAGAGAGAGAGAGAGAGAGAGAGAGAGAGAGAGAGTTCTATTGTATGCTTTTGATGGTTAAAGAGTGCACGCTTTGGAAACTGGACTATAATGCATGAGAAGCAATACATGCAAGTCTGGTTGGACGGAGATAGAGGTATTATATGGGTATTCTGGACGAGAAGGGTAACGGTATCTTCATGCCTGTGCCTGATCTGCGATCATCTGTTTTCTCTTCTGTTACCTTCAGTCTGTTATTGTTATTTCTAAAAAACTGTTGGAACCATTAATTAGATAGGTATATATATAATTTTAGTAACAAGTTCTGACAGGAATATGGGCAAGCAAAGTAGCAAACTGAAACCAGAGACGTTACAGGACCTGAAGACACAAACAAAATTCAGCGACACGGAACTACTGGAATGGTATAAAGGATTCTTATTCGAATGCCCTAGTGGCGAATTGTCTGTAGAGGAATTCCGTAAAATGTACAGAAGTCTTTTTCCTAACGGGAATGCGGAAAAATTCGCCGAACACGTCTTTCGAGCGTTCGATGAAAATCGGGATGGGACTTTGGATTTTCGTGAATTCATGTGTGCTCTTAGCGTCACTTCGAGGGGGACGGTAGAAACAAAAGCAAAACTGGCTTTCAAGATCTACGATTTAGACAAGGATGGATTCATAACGCAAAGCGAAATGGTGGAAATTCTAAAGGTAAGAAAGAAGAAATTGTTGGCCAATTCCATTCTCCACAGAAGTTATAACTGAAGTATCAATAAGCGAACGAACAACTGATTTATAATTTTTAGACGCAGCTCTTTAAAATTCGCTTTCGATAAGATTATGTCATACAATTTTCTCTCGGATTGTTTCAAGTTCTAAACTGAGTCTATCTGCAATGTCTTTTACTTGGCGCACGAAATCTTTCTTTGTTTTGTTTTTTTCTGTGTATTTTTAGATCACAGTTTTCTCCGAGTTTGTCAGTGACCCCCGATTTTAGAGTTTGTCTAATTTCTGTTAGAATTTCTTACTTCAGTTCTTGTTTCAACCCTGATTTCACTCAAGTGATTATAGCTACGACTTCCCTGATTATAGCTAAGACTTCTATGATTATAGCTAAGACATCCGTGATTATAGCTACAACTTCCGTGATTATAGCTACGACTTCCGTGATTATAGCTACGACTTCCGTGATTATAGCTACGACTTCCATGATTATAGCTAAGACATCCGTGATTATAGCTACAACTTCCGTGATTATAGCTACGACTTCCGTGATTATAGCTAAGACTTCCGTGATTATAGCTACAACTTCCGTGATTATAGCTAAGATTTCAGTGATTATAGCTACGACTTCCGTGATTATAGCTAAGACTTCCGTGATTATAGCTACGACATCCGTGATTATAGCTACGACTTCCGTGATTATAGCTAAGACTTCCGTGATTATAGCTAAGACTTCCGTGATTATAGCTACTTCAGTGATTATAGCTACGACATCAGTGATTATAGCTACAACTTCCGTGATTATAGCTACAACTTCAGTGATTATAGCTATGACTTCAGTGATTATAGCTATGACTTCCGTGATTATAGCTACGACTTCCGTGATTATAGCTAAGACTTCCGTGATTATAGCTAAGACTTCCGTGATTATAGCTACTTCAGTGATTATAGCTACGACATCAGTGATTATAGCTACAACTTCCGTGATTATAGCTACAACTTCAGTGATTATAGCTATGACTTCAGTGATTATAGCTATGACTTCCGTGATTATAGCTAAGACTTCCGTGATTATAGCTAAGACTTCCATGATTATAGCCAAGACTGCCAAGACTTCCATGATTATAGCCAAGACTTCAGTGATCATAGCCACGACTTCAGTGATTATAGCTAAGACTTCCGTGATTATAGCTACGACATCCGTGATTATAGCTAAGACCTCCGTGATTATAGCTACGACATCAGTGATTATAGCCACGACTTCAGAGATTATAGCTAAGACTTCCGTGATTATAGCTACGACATCCGTGATTATAGCTAAAACTTCAGTGATTATAGCTACAACTTCCGTGATTATAGCTACGACATCAGTGATTATAGCTAAGACTTCCGTGATTATAGCTACGACTTCCGTGATTATAGCTACGACATCAGTGATTATAGCTACAACTTCCGTGATTATAGCTACGACTTCAGTGATTATAGCTACGACTTCCGTGATTATAGCTACGACATCAGTGATTATAGCTAAGACTTCAGTGATTATAGCTACGACATCAATGATTTTAGCTATGACTTCAGTGATTGTAGCTACGACTTCAGTGATTATAGCTAAGACTTCAGTGATTATAGCCACAACTTCAGTGATTATAGCTATGACTTCCGTGATTATAGCTATGACCTTCGTGATTATAGCTAAAACTTCCGTGATTATAGTTACAACTTCCGTGATTATAGCTAAGACTTCAGTGATTATAGCTAAGACTTCCGTGATTATAGCTAAGACTATTTATTCCCTTTACGTCGTTTTTATTTACCATAGTTCATTGGTATTCAAGTCCGAATGACCTGCCCTCTGTTTCGTTTGTGGTTGCTTTTCTGAATTAACTTAGCAAGTCTCAGGAATTTGTCATTTTGTGGACTTTTGATTTCTGGTTATCCCTGCAGCTATTGAAGAGAAATTTATACATGAACTTATTAATACCAAAGAGTTGGAGATCAATTTTGAGGTTTGTAGACCTATTGTTGAAATATTTCATATGGCATCATTATACTAAAGTTATTTCCTTTTGCCACCATGTTGGAAGTCCAGAGGGTAATTTTTCTAACCGAATTTAAACTTTTGAAACAAGAATATTTGGGGTATAAAATCATTACTTTATGAAAATTATGAATTGGAAGTTCTAATTAAGGTAACTTCATTATTATCTGATAAATGTTTAAAATGTGTATTTATTTGAATTTATTAGAAATTAAAATTAATAAATTATCCAATAAAATATATACATCACCACACTTTTTAAGATGCAAGGCATGCATCTGAAAGTCAGAAAATTGCAATTTTCCTTCAACATCATTATCAAAACGTCACAAAAGCTGGTTGAAACTACATTATAGTATTCATAACAATTTCATGATCCTGTTTCTTTACAAAACTATTCCAAATTTTGGTAAAAAATAGAAAAAAATCTATCAAATAATGAACTTGACAAAAGGATTAAATGAAAACAGAGTTATTGCCCTTGGACTCAATATTTTGATACATATTGTTGATTATCTATACATAACTTAGACGTTTGAAATATTTGATGTTTAACAAGACAAGATTGTATCATGCATAAATCTAAATACATTACTGATTTTGCAACATCTTATGATGTCACAGGAGGGTGGAACTACCTTAATGTAAAGCTTTTGGAAAACATTGATTTATACCTCTCAGTGGTTAGTATAAACAGTTGATGGAGTTTCAAGTCGAGCTCCAACATGGTGGCCAAAGGGAAGTAACTTCACCAAAAAACCCCAAAAAACAAAACTGTCTACAGTATATATCTTGAACATTGTAAATTTCAGAGGTAAAACATGTTAATTTTTTTTGGCTGTTCCCACAGCTACTAAATTGAAAATGCATCAACTTCTACAACTGGGTTATACATCAAGTTTGAGATTTGTTGACCTATTTTTGAAAAGAGTTATGGACCTTGCCACAAAGAGGGGTCCTTTTGTGATGCCCTTTACAATGATATATAGCTTTTTCCCCCCCTTATTTTTTATCTCCACCCAAAATATATCAATAACCTTGATTTGTGCCAAATGACCAGAGTTCAACACTGACTTATAAATCTAAGGACACTTTCTTATATCTTTTGTATGCCTTTCTAAATAAGCTCATTGAATGTGGAATCTCAAATTTCACAAAGTCTTCTTCTCTTTTCAACTCACTTTGTAGGCAATGAACAAGATGACTCCCGGAATCAATAGTGGTCATTCAGCTGAGGAGAAAACTAAAGAAATCTTTCTGAGAATGGATAAGAACCAAGATGGAAACCTATCAATGTCTGAATTCATCAAGGGGGTTCAAACTGATGCCTCTATCATGCACCTCCTCACATCTGCCTCCAGTACCCACTGTGCCATGTAGATCAATACACCTCCTCACATCTGCCTCCAGTACCCACTGTGCCATGTAGATCAACACAACACACCTCCTCACATCTGCCTCCAGTACCCACTGTGCCATGTAGATCAATACACCTCCTCACATCTGCCTCCAGTACCCACTGTGCCATGTAGATCAACACAACACACCTCCTCACATCTGCCTCCAGTACCCACTGTGCCATGTAGATCAATACACCTCCTCACATCTGCCTCCAGTACCCACTGTGCCATGTAGATCAACACAACACACCTCCTCACATCTGCCTCCAGTATCCACTGTGCCATGTAAATCAACACAATACACCACCTCACATCTGCCTCCAGTACCCACTGTGCCATGTAGATCAATACACCTCACATCTGCCTCCAGTACCCACTGTGCCATGTAGATCAACACAATAAATATTTCTGTGGTCAAAAACATTTCAGTTGAAAAAGTAAATCATAGAGTTTTTTGAGTTTCATATCTCAGATGATATAATGTGATGCAAATAATAAAAAAAAAAAAATAAATAAAAAAATTTAAAAAACAATAGCTAGATAATGAAAATCCAGTTCAGATTTTCAAAATTGTTTGAAAAAGAAATAAGTTGCCTAGAATAGACCTTAACCATAGAACCTGATTTATATTGAAATTTATTCTGCACCCTCTTTTGTTTTCTTGGAACAGAGTGATTATTTAATTCATAAGACATTCTGAAAAATCGGAGTTAAAGACGGAAATATGGATCCAGGATGTACTGATGTTGACTAGAACAACGGGAAATATAACTGTAGCTGAGTGGTTTGAAACAATCTTCTATCACAAATGGACAAACAAACAGAAATCTTGTGCTCCCCTTTTTAAAAAAAAGCTTTACTTAACAACACTATTTTACATTCATGACAATACAATTGCATTAAAAATGTTTGATTATTGCACTTCAATAAATAAACACTGTAAATGTTATTCGTTTACACATTGAAAGCAGAACATCACATGATACATTATACTCCGTACCTAATTGCATGCTCTACTGCACAAAAACAAAGCTATTATGCAACTAAATACGATAATGTACCAAAATGGATGCTCTGCTAAAGGAATCTAGACAGAATATTTAATATTCATTTGGCCAGTCGCTCTCATGCCCTCCATACTTCATATTCTCAAGAGATTGTAAAATTCTTCAAAGAGGATCAGTAACCAAGAACCTTGTTCTCTGGATGCCTGTCCTTGATTTTGTCTGACACTCATTATCTTTAGCACCAGCACATGTGTATCAATGTCACTGATTGGAGTCATTGTAAATGAATACAGAGGCTAGCTCGTCATGTTCGTAGGTTCTTTTCAGGAAATTATCTGTTATCCTCAATCCTGATATTGTCTAGAAAGAGAAAATACTCTGTTAACAAAAATTTGTAAAACAATCAATTCCTTGTAATGCAGTAGTTTTTATGACTGATAAACGAGCCAGATTTGATAGAACCATACTCCTAGTTTTGTAACTTTGATTAGAGATTTATAATATGAAATATTTTCAAACACAAAAATCTGAAATGCAACTTCACCATTCATTTATTGGTACATGTAATGATGTACACATCACCTGTAATCCTGGGATGGTGGCCATCAGACTGAGTTTAAGGTCCAGATTTTCCTTTGGTACTAATTTACCCAGTTGTCTCCCTGAAATTCCTGTCCACAGAAGTCCACTGAGCTGGCTGTTTTGGAGGGTCAAGGTTAAATCCATGGTTCTTTCACTTAAAAGTAATTGTAATCCACAAATCCATGTGAATTTTATTTTACAGTATAGAAATCAAAGGATTACATGGTATTTTAAACATATGTGCTTAAGCTTTTATAAAGTATAAAGCACCCCCTCCCCTTTTTATATACATATAAACTGTTCTAAAAGAATTATCTAAGTTTTATTATTGAATATTCACTAGAAGAACATACCAACAATTTGTAATCCTACAGATGATGCTGAAAGATGACTCCAACACAACAGAATCAGGAGTCTCTTCTAGGCTTACTTTAATGTCTCCATAGCCAGGAGCCTGTTTAGAAATAATTACACTGATGTTTCAACAATGATTACAATATTACATCATCACACTAAACTTCAGTTTTGAACTAATGCCCCATAAGGAAAAAATTCATTGTGGGCATATACTACCCAAAAACGTTTCCCCATGTTACAAATCAAAAGTATAGAAAGTACAAAGGATGATGTCAGTCATTCTGGGGCTCTGTGAAACTCCAATATTGAAAGCTTTACCTACGCTTAAATGAGCCATTAAATAAAATTTTAGTGTGATGAGCTACCTTAAAGAAAGGCTAAATCTTCTTTTATTTCATAAAGGAGACTGTTCAATACAGCTTCATACGATATAGTAAAACACAGTTACAGTGAACACGCTTATAACGAATTCACTCCTACAGTAAAACAAAGTTACTGTGAACATGCTTATAACGAATTCACTCCTACAGTAAAACACAGTTACAGTGAACACGCTTATAATGAATTCACTCCTACAGTAAAACACAGTTACAGTGAACATGCTTATTATGAATCCATGCTTACAGTGGAGTGATGTTTTAAAACATTATGAACTTATTGGATAAAACAAATTA
Source organism: Ostrea denselamellosa (assembly GCA_024699665.1). Lineage (NCBI taxonomy): Eukaryota > Metazoa > Mollusca > Bivalvia > Ostreida > Ostreidae > Ostrea > Ostrea denselamellosa. The sequence goes on along the minus strand of JAMZEH010000020.1, from coordinate 9,992,732 downwards.
CGTTTACAGCTAATCAAAATTGTTTGTCCTCAGCACTTCGCTATAAGTGTGTTTTACTGAATATATTTACACTAATTTGGCACACAAAGCATTTTAAAGTGACATAATTTCTCAGTTTTCATCAAATTTCATTAAAATGCTCATTTTTTGTAAATGTTTTTCTTTCAGAAAACATACTGTGCATCTTTTAATAAAATCTCTGTCTATCTCATATATGTGCTAGAAAGATTAATCTATATCATGAATATAAAGTTCATCCAAGCCTACATTTGACGTTTCCAAGAAGAAAAAAAACATATGTGAAAAGTAGGTATTTTATGTCAAAACATATTAATGACAAAACATCATGTCGCTATGTCACTGTATTGCAAATCTTGAAGAAAATACTTTTCATTTTGAAACAAGAGGCACATGGGCCACATTGCTTACCGAAGTCACCCTGGCCCATATTCAAAGATTTTCCATATATATTCATATATAAAAATTCGAACCCCCTATTGTGGTCCCACCCTACCACTGGGGGCCATGACTTTTACAGACTTGAATCTGCACTATGTCAGGAAGCTGCCATGTAAATTTCAACTTTTCTGGCCCAATAGTTCTTGAGAAGAAGATTTTTAGAGATTTTCCCTAAATATTCACATGTGGATCTTTGATTCCCTATTGTGGCCACAACTTACCCCCTGTAGTACTGATTTTAACAAATTTAAACCTGCACTATGTCAAGAAGCTTCCATGTAAATTTGAACTTTTTTAGCCCGACGGTTCTTGAGAAAAAGAATGTTAAAGATTTTCCCTCTACATTTGCATTTAAAACTTTGATCCCCTATTGTGGCCACACCCTACCCTAAGGGTAATTATTTTAACAATCTTGAATCTGCACTATGTCAGAAAGCTGACATGTAACGTTTCTGGCCCAGTGGTTCTTGAGACATGGAGGAAAGAATATAGCATTACTAACGGGGGAGGGGTTCAAGATTGAAAAAGAACCACAAGACTGATGATCACAGTTTGCATAATTCTTTGGCATTGAATGTGGAAGACCCTATTAATTATTAAATGAACTTAACCTATTTTTGCATTGTTTGTGATTATCTACCCTTTGAAGAAAGTATGGTCTTTCATTTGAACAAACTTGAATTCCCTTCACCCAAGTATGATTTGACCAAGTTTGATTGAAATTGGCTGGCTGATTCTGGAGAAGATTTTTAAAGTTGTCAGTGAATTTTTGCTATTATCTCCCTTTGGAGAAGGGCATTAAATTTCACTTGAATAATCTTGAATCCCCTTCACCCAAGGATAGTTTGTACCAAGTATGGTTGAAATTGGCCAAGTGGTTCTGTAGAAGTCAAAAATGTGAAAAATTTAGACAGACAAACGGATGTTGGATAACATGAGCTGAAAGCTCAGGTGAACTAAAAAATGGACACACATTGATTTTAGTGTGGAGCCACAATCATAATTTTTAAAAATTCATTTTATGAACTTTTGACCTGAAAAAAGGGGGTTATGAACAAATGTGTTGCATATTTGTAACCTACATAGAGAGGGACAAAGAGATCAACACAGTCATGTTGATTCCAAGATATTGATATCCCATAAATTCCTTACACTTCAATATCCCATAAATTCCTTACACTCAATATCCCATAAATTCCTTACAAGATAAGATATTGATACCAGCAGAAACTTTTTCAGGGGCATTGCAAAATGTTACAGAATATATTTGGGAACTAAAATGATCACCCCCCTTCCCCCCCCTCCAAAACCTTGATTTTTAACAAATACACTCTTTGTTTATGATTCCATATCTGGAGATATAATAACTGCCATGCACTGTACTCACCACTCTCTGCAGCTGACTTGTCTGCAGCCTCCCACGCTCTCCTATGTTGGTCTTCCATACAATGTCAATTTTTCCAATGTCTGTCACTCCTTTCATGACCTTATTTTGCTTTATGACTTCGGGCTTTGGAATCAGGCAGTACAGATACTGACGAATATCCATGGGATTTAAGTAATTAACCTTGCCAAACACCATCTCTTTTCTGGAGGTATGATAAATATATTGTCAGATAAATGATTATATGGCACAATTTATGTGTCTCTTACAGAAGGAGGAAGGAATAAAACAGTCACAAAGACTTCTCCAAGACAACTACACATGCTGAAAAGGTTTAATTTGCTTAAATTAGATGCATGCAATAATCAACTTTTGTCCTTCCAAGAGAATTAGAGCGCTGTCATATTCCCTTTATTTTGCCCTCTGTAAAAGGTTACAGAAACACTTTGACACACTTTTTTTTTTTGGAACTGAAGTTTAAGCTATGAAGGACAACTCTTTAATACCAAATTGTTTTAGAAAGCTACACTATTCTCTTAATGACTTGATCTAAGTACATATAATATTTTATCTCTTGTTGTAGCTGTTTTCAATTGTATAATGCTGATCAATTTAATAAGTCTGGATCTCGGTATTTTTCTTGCACATTAAAGTAGATGAACATTAATATTTGTTGCATAAAATTTCTAACCATATTTTTCATCAAAACCACTTCCACACCCAGAAAATAATCTCTGGTATAACACAAGTTCAATACCTGATATAGTCCATTAACTTTAATGCATTAAGTGAATTCAGACATTTTAAATTTTGTTAGTTTTAATATATATAAAAACAAAAACTCCAAACACTTTTCTGAAATATTTCGACCATGTTACCAGTCTTCGTCAGTCGTGTTTTTATACATATATATGTATAAAATAAAAATATCACAAAGCCGATGGAGTATATACTCGATTAGTTTCTTCAATTCTTCAGGGGTATACTCAATCAGCTTTGTGATATTTTTATTATACTACTACTTTTGTAGATTTTCTATACTTATTTCTGAATTATATATATATAATATATATATATATATATATATATATACACACACACACATACACACACACAAATACATATATATATACATACATTGAAAAAAAAAATAAACAAAATTAAAATGATTGAATTCACTTGATGCAGTATTCAATGAAATGAATAGCAAGGCAACATAACAGATGAATACTACTGTAGCCATATCTGTGTACTGAGACAGGTAAAAAGCATTTAGTTCAAACTTCATTTTTCCTTTTTTTTAACATGTATTGTTGCATCACTTTTGTATTTGCATTCATATCTAACTACAGAATGTAAAATTTATTATCAGGATTGTACATCTATTATTTGCAATATATTTCACAAATGAGAGCGAGCTTCGGATGAATGGAAATTTCATTTGCCATAATTTATCTATACAAATACACTGCAGTTAGATTTTAATCTGACTTTGAAATAGTATAAAATGAGTATCTCTGGATACAACATTTTCATTGCTGTAAACACTAAGATTTTGTAAAGAATTTTACATTTTAAAGAGTATATTTTATTAAAATGATTTCAGAATTAAAATCTCAATTATGGAAAACATGTCATTTTCATATGAAACACATAGGGAAAAAAAAATTTAACTTTTTTGTGCGGCTTTGAAAGTGTTCAAGGCAACAGAAACTTTGACCAAACTGAATTCCGCCATCAACAAATTTCAATAAGTATCAATATTCATGGATTTGTCCAAAAACTATTTTTTGTTAGTATATATACTGAATTTTTTGGACAGCTACTTTGTTTTTCCTTAACAAGCAGGAAATGCACTTTGCTCATCACTTGATTTCATGTCCTTGCACAATCACGATAAAAAGCCTAATTTGATACTGAACCAAAACTGAGCATACAACAGTATCAAATGCAGTCACATCTCATTATCTCAAACTCAATAGGGAAGGGGGTCAAAAAAAGAAGAAAAAAAAACATTAATAACTTAAGATACCCAAGGGTTCGAGATATTGAGGTTATATCCATAACTCTACTGTAACCAGTACCCACTTACAAGCTCAGTTCAACTTATTTCAAGTTATTTCATGGATTTTACCTACTCACTCACTCTGACAACACAACATACATATACCCCGTACTGATCACTCTGACAACACAACACATATACCCCATACTGATCACTCTGACAACACAACACATATACCCCATACTGATCACTCTGACAACATAACACATATACCCCGTACTGATCACTCTGACAACATAACACATATACCCCGTACTGATCACTCTGACAACATAACACATATACCCCATACTGATCACTCTGACAACATAACACATATACCCCATACTGATCACTCTGACAACACAACACATATATGCCGTACTGATCACTCTGACAACACAACACATATACCCCGTACTGATCACTCTGACAACATAACACATATACCCCATACTGATCACTCTGACAACACAACACATATACGCCGTACTGATCACTCTGACAACACAACACATATACCCCATACTGATCACTCTGACAACACAACACATATACCCCATACTGATCACTCTGACAACACAACACATATAACCCGTACTGATCACTCTGACAACACAACACATATACCCCGTACTGATCACTCTGACAACACAACACATATACCCCATACTGATCACTCTGACAACACAACACACGTATACCCGTACTGATCACTCTGACAACACAACACATATACCCCATACTGATCACTCTGACAACACAACACATATAACCCGTACTGATCACTCTGACAACACAACACATATACCCCATACTGATCACTCTGACAACACAACACATATACCCCATACTGATCACTCTGACAACACAACACATATACCCCGTACTGATCACTCTGACAACACAACACATATACCCCATACTGATCACTCTGACAACATAACACATATACCCCATACTGATCACTCTGACAACACAACACATATACGCCGTACTGATCACTCTGACAACACAACACATATACCCCATACTGATCACTCTGACAACACAACACATATACCCCATACTGATCACTCTGACAACACAACACACGTATACCCGTACTGATCACTCTGACAACACAACACATATACCCCATACTGATCACTCTGACAACACAACACATATAACCCGTACTGATCACTCTGACAACACAACACATATACCCCATACTGATCACTCTGACAACACAACACATATACCCCATACTGATCACTCTGACAACACAACACATATACCCCGTACTGATCACTCTGACAACACAACACATATACCCCATACTGATCACTCTGACAACACAACACATATACCCCATACTGATCACTCTGACAACACAACATACATATACCCCGTACTGATCACTCTGACAACACAACACATATACCCCATACTGATCACTCTGACAACACAACATACATATACCCCGTACTGATCACTCTGACAACACAACACATATACCCCATACTGATCACTCTGACAACACAACACATATACCCCATACTGATCACTCTGACAACATAACACATATACCCCGTACTGATCACTCTGACAACATAACACATATACCCCATACTGATCACTCTGACAACATAACACATATACCCCATACTGATCACTCTGACAACATAACACATATACCCCATACTGATCACTCTGACAACACAACACATATACGCCGTACTGATCACTCTGACAACACAACACATATACCCCGTACTGATCACTCTGACAACATAACACATATACCCCATACTGATCACTCTGACAACACAACACATATACGCCGTACTGATCACTCTGACAACACAACACATATACCCCATACTGATCACTCTGACAACACAACACATATACCCCATACTGATCACTCTGACAACACAACACATATAACCCGTACTGATCACTCTGACAACACAACACATATACCCCGTACTGATCACTCTGACAACACAACACATATACCCCATACTGATCACTCTGACAACACAACACACGTATACCCGTACTGATCACTCTGACAACACAACACATATACCCCATACTGATCACTCTGACAACACAACACATATAACCCGTACTGATCACTCTGACAACACAACACATATACCCCATACTGATCACTCTGACAACACAACACATATACCCCATACTGATCACTCTGACAACACAACACATATACCCCGTACTGATCACTCTGACAACACAACACATATACCCCATACTGATCACTCTGACAACACAACACATATACCCCATACTGATCACTCTGACAACACAACACATATACGCCGTACTGATCACTCTGACAACACAACACATATACGCCGTACTGATCACTCTGACAACACAACACATATACCCCATACTGATCACTCTGACAACACAACACATATACCCCATACTGATCACTCTGACAACACAACACATATACGCCGTACTGATCACTCTGACAACACAACACACGTATACCTGTACTGATCACTCTGACAATACAACACATATACCCCGTACTGATCACTCTGACAACATAACACATATACCCCATACTGATCACTCTGACAACACAACACACATACGCCGTACTGATCACTCTGACAACACAACGCACGTATACCCGTACTGATCACTCTGACAACACAACACATATACCCCATACTGATCACTCTGACAACACAACACATATACGCCGTACTGATCACTCTGACAACACAACACATATAACCCGTACTGATCACTCTGACAACACAACTCATATACCCCATACTGATCTCTCTGACAACACAACATATATAACCCGTACTGATCACTCTGACAACACAACACATATACCCCGTACTGATCACTCTGACAACACAACACATATACCCTGTAATGATCACTCTGACAACACAACATACATATACCCCGTACTGATCACTCTGACAACACAACACATATACCCCATACTGATCACTCTGACAACACAACACATATACGCCGTACTGATCACTCTGACAACACAACGCACGTATACCCGTACTGATCACTCTGACAACACAACACATATACCCCATACTGATCACTCTGACAACACAACACATATACGCCGTACTGATCACTCTGACAACACAACACATATAACCCGTACTGATCACTCTGACAACACAACACATATACCCCATACTGATCACTCTGACAACACAACACATATAACCCGTACTGATCACTCTGACAACACAACACATATACCCCGTACTGATCACTCTGACAACACAACACATATACCCCGTACTGATCACTCTGACAACACAACACACGTATACCCCGTACTGATCACTCTGACAACACAACACATATACCCCATACTGATCACTCTGACAACTCAACACATATACCCCAAACTGATCACTCTGACAACACAACATACATATACCCCATACTGATCACTCTGACAACACAACACATATACCCCGTACTGATCACTCTGACAACACAACACATATACCCCATACTGATCACTCTGACAACACAACACACGTATACCCGTACTGATCACTCTGACAACACAACACATATACCCCATACTGATCACTCTGACAACTCAACACATATACCCCATACTGATCACTCTGACAACACAACACATATACCCTGTACTGATCACTCTGACAACACAACATACATATACTCCGTACTTGGTGATCACTCTGACAACACAACACACATGTACCTGGTACTTACTGATCTTTGCCCTCAGCATTGTTTAGCTGCGTACATATGTACTGTGGTGAAGGCTCTAAGCTGACATGTTCCATGTAAATAGGGCCTGGTGTTATATTCTGTATTTGAGCCTCGAGATAAACTTCGTCTGACTGTCAACATCAAACTCAACATTTAATAATACCATCAAAATCTAAAATAACATGGAAAACAATCTACACATGTACCAAGTCCATTTGACCTGTATGGCCACAAAATTTATTCACAAAATTATCTCCCTTTCCAAGCAGAATAAGCTAATTTGCACACAAACAAGCATTGAAGATTGCTTTAATATGGCTACTGTGTGATCAATTTTCCAATATTTTTCCATAAAGTATTACTTGAAAATTACAAAAACTTTACATACCTAGAAATAAATTGCCAAGTCTCAAAAAATACTTAAATCTAGCCAGTATTTTATTATGCTAATAATAGAACTTCTTACGGAATAGATACAATGCAACTGTCATATTAATAGTATTTAAACTGCAGTATATTGCTTTGTGTGAAGCATTAAGTATATAAACCTCTTAAGCGGCAGCTGTGTTACTGAAAGAAATCTTGACTTTGATTTAAGGAAGTAGAAGATCACATTATCTTAGGAGATGTAAGATACACTAACATAATATGATAGCCTGGAATGAGATACTACTGGAATATGCATAACTAAATAGTACATCTTCATTTAATTTACTATTACTCAAATACTGTAGATAAATCTGAAATAAGATGTTCCCATTTGTAAGACATCTGTAGCAGTACATTGTATGGAGTCTGCATTGTGACTTCATTAAAATCAGTTTATTTTAAGAATCTAACAACCCCCCCCAATCTGGTAGTACATGTATTATTCAATAACTGATTGGGTACAATGTCACACTCTGACAGATAGCAATACATGTACACAGAATTAAACATGAACCACAGCAGAGAGGACTTCCTACACGTGTCTCAGGAAGAGTTGCTATGTTAATCAATCGTTTATAATAACATTCATAATTGATATGATTATAATTATGAAATATTATCCTGATGACAAAAAAGTGATATTTCTTTCAAGAAACCATGCTGCAGCTGGTTGAATGCCTCTTCTCAAACATGACTCATAACAGCTCTAAATAACTCCATGATGAAACTTGGCCTTGGCATGTCAAGTCATCCATTGTTACACTGTACTGTCCTTCAACTTAGTTACTTAATGGGCAAGACTGCTGGTCTTTTTACTATCTAATGTGACCTTGACCTTAGTACAAACACTCTAATTTGCTTCTGAATATTCTGCAAAATAAACATCCTCCGTCAATTAAGTGTGTGAGGAAAATTAAGTTGGGGTAATAAGGTTGTCCAAATTGCAGAAAGTCCATAGATTATCTAGGACAAAGGTAGAGATGTGATTACAACGTTTTCAGTGAATGATAGATATTGTCAGGTCAAATGGGAATTAAGAAATCTCTGTGTAATATTTATGGTCATGACCAGACAAAAAGCAAGAAGTTCACAGAGAGAGAGAGCAATGAAGACAACTACGATACATGTATGAGATGAGTAGCACTAGAGGCGAGGAAGGAAAATGTGCAAACTTACTACATGGTCCTGACATGAAATCATAAACAACCAACATGATATCTACAACAGTTCTTCCTCATGTTCGAAGTGACTTTAGTAGGCAGAGAGAAAAACAAATACTAATGGATTATATGTTTGTGTCTCCTACTTGAAACATAAATCAACTCTTTCATCTTTATCTATTGAATTTGAAAAAAAAATGTAAAATATATATATATATATGTATATATATATATATATATATATATATATATATATATATATACACTTATACTGAACAATTATACTATATTAAAGAACAAAACCAGAAGATTTTCTTTTGAAATATGAAACCATAATGCATTCTGCAGAAAATGTTGCTGTATACAAGTCCCATTCTACATGCTTTGTGCAGTTTTTACCTCGGCATTATAGAATTTCGTTTTCACATCCAGTGGCTTTAAGACCTGCAAAAATCAAGGCATCCAACTGAATGCGATGTATCTAATGCATAAATAAAACTGATACCATCAATTACAAACACACTCTATGCACTGACATTACACGTTTTTGCTTCTGTGGAAACAAATTTTAAAATTTTCAAGAAAAATTTGGGTAAATTTTTTTGTCTTGAAGTTTTCACCTGGAATTTGAAGAACTTTCTAAATGCCATCTTTTCAAAATTGCTAGTTGTGTAACTGACTGCACATACAAGTCTGAAAAGAAAATTAAGAGACATCTTTTTAAAATCTATATTAAATGCCAATTTCAAATATTCCATTTTATGAACTTTTAATTAAAAGCATCTTCACTTCTACTATGTAAAAATATACATGTACACAAAATATGAAGATAGAATAAAAATATATCTTTTAACTTGCATTACTAGCATTAAGAAAAAAAAACCCACCCATATTTCAAAATTGTAAGTATTTACAATGTTATGACATATTTTAACATTGTAAGTATTTGCGATATTATAAAAAATTCCTATATAAATGTTTAAGTTAACATGGTTCAGAAATTCAGGATTTACACAAAACAGTAAATACACTACATTGATTTATTGGAATCAAGAGAATTTGCCAATAGGGATAAGTTTGATACATTAGTGGATGGCTGAGTGGAATAGGGGATACCCTCTTCCCCCCCCCCCCATTCTGCTTTACCTCCCTTTGATTCTCCCCCCCCCCCCCCCCCCCACACATTAGTACATTATGTAACTTTACATGTGAGTTCCAAGCTCTTTGACTTCATGGTGTATGACATCGTCAATACTCTGGTCTGGCCCTAACTCCCCGGTTGCTGGCACATCTGCTCCTGACAACATCAGTCGCTGGGATGTTGTCTGCAGGTCAACCTGGAAAAAAAAAATCACTACATTGTCTGCTGTCATTAGTCATATCATTAATTAATATTCAATGTCTAATCATATTCACAAATATCACAAAATCAATTAAACAGGTGACATTGTAAATGTCAGGAGTTGTAAAATCATATCTGGTGGATAATATTTCATCAATAATTCAAGGAATCATTAATATTCTACCTCCTAGATTTGGAGAAAGATAAGATGGATATATGTGTATTTATCTAAACATTTCTAGAGGTTACCAATACTTGCCATCTGATACTCTATACTAAAAGCATCAAAACCTATCATATTTCAGGTTTTCTCACAAAAACCAGTTTGAATGATAATTCTATACCTAAAGTAATATTACCTCTAAATCTGAAAATTTCATTTTGTTGCAAAAATGTGCGATTATGATAGTTTTGTATGTAACTTTAACCATTATTATCAATGCAATTAAAACTAAGGTTAAGATTTTATCAAAAATGAAGATATTAGTTCTGTTGAAAATAAGGCATATTATATCGAAATCAATTTTTGCACAGGAAGACACTAATATAATTTTGCTTCATTCCAAACCTCTGAATAGGTTTTTCAACAAAACATTAATATCAAAAATTTATAAACCTTAATTTTTTTTTCTATTATTGAAACAATAAATAAAAATTTTACAACAAAAACTTTCAACACCAAACTGACAGCTAAAGTTGTTTTAATTAGATGTCACGGAAAAAAATTGTTATGTGGTCAAGAAAAAGTAGATGTTTTGCAATTGCTATCTGTTTGCTCATTAATTATGCAGGTCAATCAAGGTCAGCACACTGTTTTATTCTGAAGAAGACCAAGTATATTTTTGGGAATTTCATAAAATATGGTTTATTTCATATCAAATACTATGAAAAGGATTTACCTATAATGTTTTTATAAATGACAAAATAATGCCAGAATTTCACAAACTATGAGGTCAAATTAAGGTCAATAAACAAACAGCACAGCAACTCGTGTGAATTACTGTTGAAGGCATTTTCTAATGGAAGTGTATCAGTTATTGCACATTTACTTTTAAATTTACCATTTTAATTTCATCACATAAATTTACAATCATTTTATTTTTAAAAGTATGTTTACAGCTCATAAATTACTTAAATATCTTAAAATTTTTGTGAAATTGCAGTTATTAAGCCATTATTTAAGCCATTTATTAGAAATGTTTATTTTCTTTTTCATCTTTTATTCATTAAGAAAAAAAAAAAAGCACCAGTGACTTTTGTTGAAAAAAGTTCCTTACCAGTAGCCATGTCCATAAAAAGAATTCTACAACCTCGATAAATAGAATTCTTTAATGGCACTAAAGCACATGTAAGTGTTGTTAGCCATGAAATGCAATGGTCTAATTCTTCAAAGGTTTAATTTACAAAGAAATCAAGATGTTTAGAACCAAATAGTTTATTTGTTGTATCACAGTTAATATTCAATTTTCATTGTAATTGTTTTATAAAATTCACCACCATTTTTTATTTTTATTGATTAACTTTGAATATGTTAGTATATATTTCAATACTGTTACGGTATTTTATAGTAAAATTATGGTCGTCTTGTTTTCCAAAAATAAGTGAATCTACACATAGCATATCCTTCTGCAAAACACACAGTAAACTTGAGCCGCCATTAAAAATGAGCTAAGGTTGGTTACTAACTGTCATTTGTGAATGCATTTCCTGAAGATGTAAAGTTGATTAGATCGGTGGGCTAGAATCGGTTGGATTCTGATCACTAAAAACATCATGCATAAGGTATGACTTTTTAGCTGACAACCATTTTCCTATTAAAAATTCAAAAACTGATCAATATATGTTTGGAAGGTATGAAAACTGGTAAAACCTTTCCTGAACACAGAGTAGATACATCAGCCAAGAGATACAAAGGCAAAAGTAAGAACATCCATGGCATTTAACAATATTTATGGTCGGCAGATTTTTCTTCCTATATCTCTAGTCAGCAGTAGATGTATTTATAAATAATATTTTTAACCTTCTAGATAATTAATGACATAGTCCGTCAATCAGCCAGCTGCAGTATGCTAAATCTCCTTGGAATTGTGTCTTTATTCTTGCTATTTAAAAGATCAAGTCTGATTTAGAAATTTCCTTTAATCTTGTACAGGAGAAATAAAACAGAAAAGCTGATTGGGGATGCTATCAAAAATTACTTATATATAAATTGTTCTAATTACATGACCTTGAAACTGAAAATACACGGTTACTTGCTACATTATTAACGTGTGCACTTGAAAACTCCACAGACAAAGCATAAAAAATAGAGCAATAAATAATAAAATATAATTTCTATACTATTCCCTTTTCTCCAATTAAGCAAATTATAACATAGGTGACCTAGCTTCACAGTGTTTTCAGAAAGAAAAAAAAAATCCACAAAGGATGGAAAACCTTTTTCCACTCATTCATACTCTGTGAACTGAAAAAAAACAAAACCACCAAACATAACAGCACTTGATAACGTATCAGTTACATTAGGCTCAAAATGTTCATTATCTGTTTCTCAAACCTACTGCCTGTGTGTAAACAAGAAAGATAATGCATGCACAAATTCATAGTTCTTTTTAAAAATATCAGGGTAGTCACTTTTTTTCATACCATTCTGTAATAAATTCCATCATCAATTTCAGTTAAATACCAGGGATGCGTTTCATCAACCCAACAATACAAGTATTGGCGTCATGGTCAGTAATGAAATGCATGTTTCTAAATGGCAATTTTAGCATCATTGTCAGTAATGAAATGCATGTTTCTAAATGGCAATTTTGGCGTCATTGTCAGTAATGAAATGCATGTTTCTAAATGGCAATTTTAGCATCATTGTCAGTAATGAAATGCATGTTTCTAAATGGCAATTTTGGCGTCATTGTCAGTAATGAAATGCATGTTTCTAAATGGCAATTTTAGCATCATTGTCAGTAATGAAATGCATGTTTCTAAATGGCAATTTTAGCATCATTGTCAGTAATGAAATGCATGTTTCTAAATGGCAATTTTAGCATCATTGTCAGTAATGAAATGCATGTTTCTAAATGGCAATTTTAGCATAAATGGCAATTTTGGTAAAACAAGTCAGTCGGCAAGGTAACATTAATGGAAAGCAAACTTAATTTCCATGGCAATAGGAGATCCAAAGAAAACTTGGAACAGTTATCTGACTGACAATTCTAATTTAACCAATTGAACATAAATATCTAAAAATTTTATGATATATTCAAAGGAAAATTTGGTCTATGATAATATATAACATGTTTAATTCAATTTCAGTTGTAACACGCCACTTGGTTTGTTGATTGGCATTCATCAAAATAGTTTGTACCATATAAACAAGATAAACTCTGTGTCTATTGAGCTGCACCATTAGATGGCAGCAGATGGATTTTCAATGCTACTATAAAAATACTGTTCCATTTCACATTTAGTCCAGAATTTTTGAGCTGATATGATTACATCAAAACAATTGAAAAATTCAATTATAAGGAAGGAAATTATCTTTTGATCAATATCATATGATAGAACCTGGTTTGGTACAGTTTGCAGCTTTTATAAAACCACTTTGCAGTTTATAAAACATAAATTGTCCCAAACCAAGTTATATATCATACTGAATTGGTAAGAAATTAGCTTCAGTCCTTAAATTATAAACTGTTTGTCTTTGTTATATTTCTGACAGGGAAAATCTCTCTGATAGCAGAATGTGACTCTAGAAATATATGACTTGCATATTTTAATCATTTGTTATCAAAATAGCAGTTCCTTCGATATATGTTATTATAGATGCTGCGGTACTAACATGTAATGCAATTGTCCCGCTATCCGGGGCCCTGTTTTGCAAAAGCACTTATGACTAAGACTAAAAATGTTACATAGTTCTAAAAATTCACCAACTTAATTAATTTTGTGAGATTGTACTTACATAAAATTACATAACTAAATGCTTATTCATATCAGAATCATAGGAAAGAGGGGGGAGGGGGGGGGGTGTGTGGACAGAGAAAGGAGAGATTCAGAAAATTCTAATAAAAGATCATACACTGAAAATTATACTTCCCTCGAGCTTAAACCCCTCAACTGGGCCATACCCCAAAACCTGTTAGGGGGCATATGGCAGACTCCCTTCACTCAAAATACTGGTCATGTTCAGTACTTTGAACATACTCCAGATGTATGGAGGTGAGTAGATGGTCTTGGCTGTATGTACTATATAAATGATTTTAAAAATCTCGGATATTGTGAACATGGTGATCTGAAATACTCTGGTTATCGCTAAAAGGATTTCTAAGTCCCAAGTGCTGCATTTACCTGGGTTATAATGAAGTCAGACCAGTTTTCCTCCCTGTCAAACATAACTTTTCATTCGATGGTCATTTTTCATGAATGATAATTTTCCCTGTGTATCTCAAGGTCTGTTGAAATTAACATCTTTTACACTCACTGATCATGTATTGATGGAATAAACAAGGTGACTTTTTAATTGACCTCAAATGAACTCACTAATCAATGGCTCATTTATTGATAGACACCATAGGTAAACTCACATACAGAGGACAGATTAATTGATAAACACTAGAGTCAGTACATGATTAACAGAGCTGGTACCGAAGAAGTTGTCAACATCGGAAGTTTCACAAGCCTTAATAACTTGAAAGTTCTCCCAAACTGGGTAGAAATGACAAACAACTGACTTTATTAAGTCCACCATATTTAGTTTGTTCTCGATTTTTATAATGTGTATATGATCCTGTTTACATTTTTTATCAAAACTGTGGCATCAGATATGCAAAAACTGAGTTGATAACACTATAAAACACAAAGACAATGAATATAACTGATATTAAATAGCTCACAATATCATATGCTGTTTCTGGCATGGTAGCTTTATTAATTCTGAATACTATAATTCACTTGAAAATTTACATACATACTGAGTTAAGTGCATGTAAGACGTGATGAAAACATCAAAAGGCGATACTGGAGCTAAACATACCACAAACTCCTAGATGTCTCGCAATTTTTTTATAAGTCCTAGGATTGTGACATTCAAAGGTTCGTGTGTACTTCATACCTTTAAAATGTACTCCTACACCTGTTCATGATTGCCTTCAATAGTCAATGCTTCAAACACATTTTAGGTTTGTTAATCTCATAACTTGGGCAAGTTCTTCCAAACAAATATAGTTGCACATCCCATTATCAAACAACATGTCTGTATTTATAGTTTGCATTGTCATAAACAATTACTGCAATAAACTGCTGGCATCCTTGATGATTTTCACATCAATTCATAATTTTACACTCTTCCCCTTCATAAAACTATAAGATAAATCTGAGGGGTACAGAATTAGCTGCACCTGTATCATTGCAATACTGATGGCAATGTCACCTCTACACCAAATATCATAACACCCCCTCCTCTCACTACAACATGTACAGGAATATATATCTGCAGTAATTTTACCAGAAAAATCTGCTCATTCACTTTTATGAGAGTTTTTTTTCCCTAAACAACTGAAATACAGAATGGAAAGAGAAACAGTGTAGGCATAACAGAGAGCTTTCAGGCATAATTGCACAGCAGGGAAAATCAACGCCTGTAAAAATATATACTGCAAATAATGCAGGAATGGATTATAAGCCCTCCTAAAAAACAATAATTTCTTGGATCTGACAGGATCATGCTTTTCACAGGCGACACCATCTGCATCTCCATCCATTAGATTACAAATTAACAGCTTTCTAGCATAGTGCTCTATTTCATATCAGTAATAAATAGGGCAAAAAATGTCTCGCACCATTTTCACTGAGCAAGTGCATTGGAAACTTTGGATAAGATGAGGGCATGTGTTTTATATTAAGTGAAGACGGTTGGTTATACCTTTAAAGTGATGTCCCGACACTGTTGTATACTGTCATTGTGAACGCTGATATAGCTAGAAAAGGTCTCTCCAAGGAAGATATTGCTGTACAACAAATAATAACAGGTAAGAAGCACAACATTCAAACTGAAAAGTGACAATCAATTTGTATTAATATTCAAATAATTCTCTAAAAGAAATCTGTTCATATAATTCATCTGAAAATTTAAATATCAAGTCTGTCTTAATTAAACGTGCATATTGCCAAAGGAATTTCATGACTTTTAACATATATGTTAATTAAATACTCTAAATTTCTTTTGAATTAAAAAAATGTCTTGCATAATTGCTATTGACTTCCTTGCATACATTTATTCTTCTGCCAAACTTTACAGTTACTCATTAACCCTAAGAGCTTGGTAGTTTAAAAATATCTGTAATTTTCAATTCACACTATCCAATATATCATAATTTCTCCCAAAGTAATTCATTTGAAGTAATTCAACCCTTCTATCCATATTTCATTTCATTCATTACATTTAATAATAAAATATACCCAAAGTTTTGTGGCAAAGTTAATAAATCTCCAAGTCCAAAGTAAGGAACCCCATCTGGCTGTGCAATGTCTGTCTGTTGAATTCCTTGGAGTAGTTCCCCTTGTAAGTCCCTGGTGTCACTAATTAGGGGGTGGTATGGCATGAGAGAGGGTTTAGTAAGCCTCATAACTGAAATGACAGGAAACATACTGTGCAGTCATTCTAAAGCTTGTGAATATAGAAAAGAATGTCCATGTTCCAAGTGTTCTGGTGCTACCTCCAATGACAACATTTAGAATTCTGAACATTTCTGTCATTCATTACAGCTAATGACAACAAACAGTTTCAAGTACATAAAAAAAAAGAATAAAGAAGCCAAGACACAATTTTACTTTATCAATTTTTTAACTCGCATTGTGGATGCTGATTGTACTGGTGACAAAATCATTACTAGCTAAACTCCTACTGATATATCTTGACAACCATGCTCATTTATATGCGAATATGGTTCACTGTCTGTCAGGGAGTTAAATGTGTCCTTGACATCATTCACATAACCCTATACGAAGCAAGAGAAAGAACAAACATCATTCAGACTTTATGGTTACAATATCATTACAGGCTAAGTTTCCCATCATTTCTGGAAATGCATGGACTACACATGCATTGCGGTAAGAAAAAAACTGAATTGAGACTTGTAATACTATTAAATAGAATAGGGGGTTGTCTCATGTACATGTCCTTGACTGACCTTGTTTCAAATCAAATTCTTCTGCAATAACATTGAAGATCAATCATTTTGTATAGGTATCCATGTATATATTTTATAATAACAATGCTCCCCCCCCCCCCCCCCCCTCCATTTTTATTTTGGATGAGCCCACATCACACTCATCAGCAATGATTTTGTGAAGAATGGGTATCACATTAGGATATTTCTCTATAAGAGTTTGTTAAAATCTAAACAAGAATTTTGTCTACCTGAGTACCTTAGGCTTAGACTTTGTTATGAGAACAGCGGATCAGGGTTGGGGCCTCTAATCCAAAACATTCTTTGTGTGAAGCAGGTGCAGTTAGATTAAGCCTTACACATTCTAAAGTTACAGACAGGTAAAAACCGTTGGTGACCTTAACCTTGTTCAAATAACCTTGGTAAGTAAGTACGTAAATAATTTACTATAGTGACATGCGTCATAAAAATCATGCAATAATACATGTTCATTCAATACCTAGTTAGACACGCGGCCCATCGGACCTATATGTCATTGTTAACTTATATAACAGGAGATAAAATATATAAATTACACATCATGTTTTCTATATAACAAAGACTGCCTGTACATGCAAGCTGAATATAGGAAGAATGCAAAAGTGCAAATCTGGCAAGAAATACTGACAAAATCAAAAATAATAAACTAAATGTGTCTGAATGATGGTGAGGGGATAAATATGCAAACTTAACATAGAAGTTAAATTTATTACACAAAGTAACAGATACTGGTACTTTGCTTTTATACATACAGGCTGATAACAAAAATGTGCATCTGATGCCACTGTGTAAATATTATGCTTTGTTGTGTATGTTTGATGTCACTGGTGGAAGTTGTGGGAGGGAGATACATTTCAGATGTTTGCTGTTGATTTTTTGGGCAGATTTCAGAAGTGACAGCCAACAACGACCGTAGCCAGCATTATCTTCATAACCAGCACAAATGTGTCTATCATTTATCAAAGACACACCACAAAACTTTATAGTTTACAATTTCACATTTTTGTTTTTAAGCATTTTTTGGGGGGTCCATAACCAGTAGAGAATTGTCTGATCATTTATCAAAACCGAACCAAAATCCCTTATAGTTTACCATTTCATGTTTTGTTCTTATTAATAGCAATATGATCAAACATTAGCTAATAAGGGGAAACCCACCACCAAAATATTACAGAGGTCGAGTACAGATCATCGTCGTTGTGTGTGTATATATACACTTGTCAACATACTGAATCACTTAACATCCATTCCACTAACAGCATCACTACAGGGGTAACTTATGACAGAGATGACATTCATGGGGATATTTAATGAATTGATTGTGATATGTAAATGCACAATGCGTGCAATAGATAATAAACCTTGTATCTTTATCGCCTGCATTCCCATATGGCTTCCCTCCGCTTTCTGGGGAAAGACCGGAATCAGATTCAGTCAATGGGGTGATAAATATTGAATATTAGTTTTGATTTTTTCTCTGTGCTGGGTTTCTAATTTTATATTCTGCCCCAGCTGGGATTTGGTTGGTTTGAATTGGTAGATTGGTAGCTAAATCCATTTGTTGCCAATACATTGCATGGAATTCTTGTTGATTACTATATCACCCATAACTTATCATGTAAACGTATCACAATTTGGTCTTCCTTAAAAGCATGGATCTATCAGGCAGAAATAAAAAGACCTGCTTATTTTTCAGTCAGCATTTTATCTTAGCTTGTGTGCTTTGCCTCATATAAATTTCATGGCCATTAAAAGGTCCATATAATCTAAGCAGTTGCTATTCTGCATGCTCAAGTGTAAGTGATCTATCAGCCTCATTTGATACACTGCACTAAATCAAAAAACATGTACAAAGTTTACTATGAAGTCACATGTAATGCTTTGGCTTCAGAGTTCTATCAATCATCATCTGATGGCACACTTTTGAGATTAGAGAATTTCAAAGTTTTACTTGCATCTTTTTGACATTAGTTGATTTTATGAAACTACGGATGCCACATGTGACTCCCAGCAGACACACCAAAGCCAACCCTATCTTAATTAGGAAGTGATTTCTGATACAATACTCTTCTCAAAAATCCTCTGCCATTCATTCTATCAAAAAATTTGGGATTTTTTCCAGTAATGATTGGATTAGATTTGTATTATTTTCGAAACTTTGAGTATATTTGTTGATTGGTTGTATATTGTTTAATGTCCCTCTCAAGAATTTTTTCACTCATATGGAGATGTCACCATTGCCAGTGAAGGGCTGCAAAATTTAGGCCTATGCTCAGCACTTATGGCCTTTGAGCAGGGTGGGATCTTTATTGTGCCACACCTGCTGCAAACATGGGGCCTTGGTTTTTTGGTTTCATCTGAAGGACCGCTCCATTTAGCTGCCTCTTATGACAAGCAAGGGCTACTGAGGACCTATTCTAACCCAGATCACCACAGAAATGTATTACAAAGTTTTCAAAGGTGAATTGCATCCATGCCTGTATATACAACCTATGCATATCAACAGTATTTGATATATAAACAGTAAGTATATAGAGATATCTAAACTGTGAGTTTATTTACATAAATATATACCAGTATACCTACTGTTTATATATATTTTGAAAATCATATGTTCGTACAATGCACAAGCATGGAAAATGGTACAAAGTCATATAACACTTTATTATGTACACATCAATAATCTGTGTTTCGATAATGTTAGATTTTCAGAGTGAGATCTGACTTTCCGGATCACCCCACTGTGTTGATCTGAATCCTGATTATGTCTCTCTAAAACTGATGACATCACAATGCATCAATGCATGTTTTTGTGGAAAGTGATCAATCATGTAACATACAAAAACTACATACACAAAAAATAATTCTACTGTGTGTTTATTGTTTTGATAATTAAGAATACATTAATTATCTTATAAAACGTGTATGTAAAATAAATATGGGGTATATAATAAATTTGCCATTTCTACAATAATTTGATTTAATCTGATGATTCGCACCTGTCAACTTGTGGTTTTTCTGAATCCATATCACCATCCTCCATAATTAATGACATCACAATACATAAGCACAATATTTTGGTTAATGTATCAATAGTGTCAAACAAGACTGCATACACATAAACACATAAAATTATTACATTCTATTTTCAACTCTGCCTATCAATAATCAAAATATTATCATCTAAACTTTATACAAGGAGGAATTCAAGAAATACAACATTATGATTCAAAGACTTTGAGTAACTTGACAAGCATGGATCATCAACCTCGTATAGTCTTATGATTCATGCTTATCAACTCAACATGGTCTCTCTTCTGATCAAGTGCCCACAATACAACACATAAAGTTAAAAAAAATCCTTCTGTTCTTAGGTATATATATATATATATATATATATATATATATATATATATATATATATATATATATCCCTTTCTTCCCAATATACTACAAATTCTTGTTTATTTTGTACAATACATAATGTAAATGCATTTTCATAGGCCAAATCATAAGCAGACTGAAATATCTAGTCACATATTAAACCATCCCAACTTCTTAATAACAAGATACACCTAGGTTTGTGAGGAGAGTAGTCTGTCAGAAACTCAGGTCTCCACTCTGCCTTGTATAAAGAGGAATGCTACAGCAGAGAATTTGATGTGATATGTACAATATCTTAAAATTGAACATTTTCAAATTTACTTCATTTAGTCAAAAAATGCAGCTTTAGTAGAAAGAATGTTGAATAAAAAATTAAAACCCTGCTGGACTCGAACCTGCAATCTGTTGTTTACGATTGACATGCTAACCTACTGAGCTACTCAGCTTGGCAATGAAATTTGAAATGAATAGACAAATATTGCTGATGCTCATATTTACATTAATGGTTGAAAAGGAAGCCAGCCATTATAATGGGGTAGAGCACCTCTTTAATGGGCTTTAAATTCACAATGAAGTTACCAGTTGTCAATTGTGTTTTCTTCAAAACTACACTTCTGTCAACTGCCACAAGCCACTGCTGAAATTAAGTAGAATACAATTGGCAAGAGGAAATGCATGTTCCTCTGGTTGGTGGTCCAAGTCTCCATTTATTATGTTTTGATTTGCCCAGTTGGTGCCAAGGATTAATTAATGCTCTGGAAAGCAATAGCTTCATAAAGTTCTTATTCCCTGGCATAAACCATCTGCATAGATCAAAACCCATACCCAGCTACTAATAGACCTATATTCAGCATCAAGAGAGATGTGCCTGTATTCACCAAGTCCTTGTTTGTGGATTATTCTGATTTTTACTGAGGTCTCCTACACGATACATTGCTTATTCTTTTGCATACAAAACTCAGTGAAACCTATTGTGTAGCTTACATTGTATATAAACAACTGTATGTGGTCATTTTGTTTTTCTCAATGCTTCTTGCTACTTGAAAGAGCAATTTCTTGTTATTTTGTAAAAGAATATACATAATCATACTGCCAATCAACATACAATGGATTCACAAGTTTCGTGGGCATCAGAATTTGTCGATTTGTCAAAAGATACAGTTTCATTGAGTGTAATTAATGTGGACAGCTACTCCATGTTCTTCCTTTATGAGGAAAAATTGTGCTTCATTGATCACTTGATTTTATGGTCTGGCAAGAAACAAGAAAAATTTGCAATTCAACAAGAAATGATGAAACCACAGTATCTATAATGTTAACACTGAGTAAACTGTACAATAATTCCAGACTATCATTTTTCAGGTTTACTATCATTCAAACTTACAGTTCAAAATCATTAACTCACAAATGACTGTAATGTTTTTCAGTTTATGATGACCACCATACTTTATATACACACGAATTACCCTAATTTTTATACAATTAACCTTAACACTTATAGACTCTAAAATGACCATACTTTTTATACTCATGAATGATTGTAATGTTCATACATTCACAAATGACCATAATGTTTATACACTCATGAATGACCGTAATGTTTATACACTCATGAATGACCGTAATGTTTATACACTCATGAATAACCGTAATGTTTAT
This sequence comes from Ostrea denselamellosa, assembly GCA_024699665.1. NCBI lineage: Eukaryota > Metazoa > Mollusca > Bivalvia > Ostreida > Ostreidae > Ostrea > Ostrea denselamellosa. The sequence goes on along the minus strand of JAMZEH010000020.1, from coordinate 9,969,904 downwards.
ACACTCATGAATGACCGTACTGTTTATACAGTCATGAATGACCGTAATGTTTATACACTCAAGAATGACCGTCATGTTTATACATTCACAAATGACCATAATGTTTATACACTCATGAATGACCGTAATGTTTATGCACTCATGAATGACCGTAATGTTCATACACTCATGAATGACCGTAATGTTAATACACTCATGAATGACCGTAATGCTTATACACTCATGAATTATCATAATGTTTATACACTCATGAATGTCTAAAATGCTTATACACTCATGAATATATGCTTATAACCATGAATGACCATAATATCTATACACTCATGAAGGACTGTACTATTAATTCACTTGCAATGACTGTAATGCTTATACACTTATGAATAACTGTATAAATATTTTACCCCACCGCTGGTAGTTTGATGAAATGCTGATAACAAATGGTTTGTTGTCAGTCATCTGAAGGCCAAATATTACTTATTGTCACTAGAAATGAAATACACAATCAGCACCTATAAGGACATCATGAAAATCCCTATACCTCATCACTAGAAATGAAATACACAATCAGCACCTATAAGGACATCATGAAAATCCCTATACCTCATCACTAGAAATGAAATACACAATCAGCACCTAATATGACATCATGAAAATCCCTATACCTCATCACTAGAAATGAAATACACAATCAGCACCTATTATGACATCATGGGTTACTGCTGTGATCATGATGTGAACAAAAATCAATTGTCATAACAGTTTGCATCATCAGAGAGAGATGAGAAGAATGAAATGCACATTATTTTTGTAAAATTTACATTAATATTTGATTAAGTATACTTGTTTCTCATCATCAGTGTGATGCGTCGTTTACATTGTAATTTTAAAACGTTACTTTTGATTCTGTTGTTCAAAATATAACGTACATGTTCACTTGTCAACTTTATTATTATTTTTTAAATTCCTTTTGTGGCCATCAGTGGGATAAATTCTTTAGACAGTATTTATTGCCCAGGTACAGGGATGATATCTGGTTATAGTAAATTTCACATCTGGTGAGGTGAATGAAATTTACCATTCAGGTGTCATCCCATGCTTTATAACTAACAGTACGCTTACAAATGACCTGAAAGTTTTTATGCTGGATCCATATACCATGTGGAAAAATATGATTCTAATGTTCTCTTGATCATCATAGCTACTTCATACTAACTTTTGTTGTCTTTCAAAAATAATTCTTCTCAAGGGACAAATGACAAGAGATAATTCTATGCCATTATCCTTATCTGCAAACTAGAACCAAAAATCAATTTGATCTGAAAGACATGGCCCATAATTACTGGGAACCAGTACTCAGAGAGACAAGAAAATTGTAAAGAAGCTGATGGAACACTGGGCCAAGTCAAGAATGTGACCCCCAGAACATACTTTAGGTCTGAGACACCATTAGCCTTGTGTTTTTGGCAAGAGATTCAGTTTTTGATGATAATGTAGAGATAAATCAAAACTGTGGAAACTAATCAACAGAAGGAAAATGTTTGATTAGACTTAATACTACAAATAAGCAATTTTTCTAAGTAATTAATGATGGTATAAAAGATTGTCACTGCACTGCCACATTCTTTAGCATAGTCTTGACCTTTCTCTGGAGTTGAGCAAGAGCAAGTGGTTTTCACCATTACAGTTCTATCCATATCCAGCTTTCATGGGAAATTTTTGAGGATGCAGTCATGAACTTACAAAGAAAGGGGGAAGTGGGTGTGGTGAGTCAGAGGCAACTCTTCTCAGATTACAGTATCTCAGAACAATTGTATAAATGACTGATCATTAATTATTTATATTGATGGACTTGGAAAATAATAAGAGATGACTTAAAATATATATGAAAAGGATAAAATTCATAATCACAATTTTATGTTGGGAATTTATGAAATTTTAGAGGGTTATCTATGTCTGAAGGTAAATTCTTTTACCTGTAAAAGGGAAAATGTTCATTTTTTGTCAAAAGGGGAAAATTGCCCTTTTAACCAGTGATAGATAATTGATAATTTATCCGTTATGTATTGATAGAAAGAACCTTGATAATTTATCCGTTATATATTGGGTATACTGTACACATGGAAATTTGCTAGTGGGGGGAGTTTTATTTACTCTAAATATGTATAAAATAACTTTTCACATCAATATTTTCCCAAGTATTAATTGATTTGTATGTTGTATTTCAAAGTGAATACATGCATTAACAAAGCGGGCCTCTGTGGCCGAGTGGTTAAAGCATTGTACTCAAAATCACAAGGCCTCTCACCTCTAGTCGGTGCGAGTTTGAATCCCGCTCGCGCCGATATATGTGAGAAAGTTTGCCAGTTTACTTTTAGAAGGTCGGTGGTCTCTTTCCAGATACATCGTATCTGGGCTCTCTCCTCCATCTACAAAAACTGGATGCCACCAGATAACTGAAAAATTGTTGAGTGTGGCGGAAAACAAACAAACAAATATTAACAAAGCAGAAATAATACCCAAACATAAGGACTATCCTATGGACTCACGTATTCAACAACATGCAGAAAATTCCAAGTTTACAGTATTTTGGTAGCAATTATCCCAAAACACACAAATGACTACATTGTGCAAGTTTTAATTAAATGGATGTACTACAAATTCTGATGATTGATGGCTACCATAATTGATGATAAACAGAGGTGTTGCCTGTTCATCACGGCAACATCTGAAAGTACACGTCATACATACCTCCATGTGACTACTATACTTCATTTGACTGTTCTAGATTAGATTTCAATCACCAACCACAAGCTCTTACTCATTTGCCACTCTGCCAAAAACTGATTGATGTTTATTTTATTTTGGAGTGGGAAAATGGAAGGGGGCGATAGTGATTTTGAAAATGATATCTAATACTTATGCAACACACGTTGTTTTAGAACTTTCAAATTTCTAAGGCGAGGTGCTAACAAATTACTGTATACTGGGGAATGTTTGCCTCCATTTTATTTTTGCCCTTTTTGCAGTGGGCAAATTTAAGACTGGGAATCCTCTCTTATAACACAACTGAGTTTGAGTGAATTCAAAAGGAGTGAAACCATCTACATGTGAAGAAAGGCAAAAATTACAGGCCAAAAATCACCCTGTATACAGCTGAAGTTACAACAGTATGTAGAATAAGAAACTTGAAGCACCGAGTCAGTTTTAATGAATTAGCTTTGAGTGATACATGCATATATGATACTGATACTGGTATGTTTACAATTAAAGTTTTCAATTAATCAATAAATGAATTAAACATGATCAGTCTGAATTGAATTCACCCTATTTAGAAAACCTGGGAGCTAAATTCCACAGGATTTTAATGTTCAATATTAATTCACTTTCACTTCCCTGATAACAATATTTTTGATACCATTAGAGACCCTTAATAAAGAATTCCAGCTCGATTGTGCATCATAATACGCCCACACTTTTTACAGCATGATGCCATTCTATGCTCAGAGACATAGTGTGAAAAATTTTGAAGCTGAAAGTATCATGGGAACTGAAATGGTTTGAACCTCTCGGAATGAATGCCATCTATATACACAATGGCTTGGTAATCTTGAAATCTATGTGACATACTTAATTACTCCCTTGCTAAAGTTATGGGGCAAAGAAAGTCTGGCTGCAAACTTCTGAAGGCTAATTTCCCTCTTAACAAAGATAGTATCTTCTTTCAAGTTTTCATTTTACTCCTTGGAGATTATTAATTTTCTAAATGACCATAGTTACTAACTTTATGGCCTGCTGTTACAACATCTAATACGGTAGAAATCACAAACACAGGCAAAAGGCTAGACTTGGCAATTGTTCATACTGAAGTTCATGAACAGAAAAGTGCTCCCTGGACAATAGATATATAAGTCTTGTCTTTTGGAGACTTCATTCAGTTTCAAATAAGAATACAAAATTTTCAATTTGATGACCTAATTCACCTTTGAATTATTTCTCTTTTATCAAATCTAGATAAAGATAGCTGATCCGGAATCTACAAGTAAACATATCAGAAAGTAAACTACAAGTAAACATATCAGAATAGTAAACTACAAGTAAACATATCAGAATAGTAAACTACAAATAACATATCAGAATAGTAAACTACAAATAACATATCAGATAAGTAAAATACAAGTAAACATATCAGAATAGTAAACTACAAGTAACATATCAGAATAGTAAACTACAAATAACATATCAGATAAGTAAAATACAAGTAAACATATCAGAATAGTAAACTACAAGTAACATATCAGAATAGTAAACTACAAGTAAACATATCAGAATAGTAAACTACAAGTAAACATATCAGAATAGTAAACTACAAGTAACATATCAGAATAGTAAACTACAAATAACATATCAGATAAGTAAAATACAAGTAAACATATCAGAATAGTAAACTACAAGTAACATATCAGAATAGTAAACTACAAGTAAACATATCAGAATAGTAAACTACAAGTAAACATATCAGAATAGTAAACTACAAATAACATATCAGAATAGTAAACTACAAATAACATATCAGAATAGTAAACTGATCATTGTATTTAATGTAAAGGAGTTACACATGTTACAAGTATCTGGAAACCAAGCAGATCCATATAATTAAGGATGACTATTTTTTGTAATATTAGCATGGAACATTAACTGGCAAGATTGGATTTATACAGCGTTCCTGACTGTAATCTGTTACAGTCCAATTATTCCATGTCAGAAATGAAAAGGATATAAAGTACATACAGTTCAACATGAATAACCATGAAAACATTGGACTAAATTTGTAGTTTTGGAAGTCAATCTCAATCCACTTTGCAATTGCATGTATCATAACCAATATAATGGGTATCAGGCACAAACATGTGATATCATCTGAAATGCAGTGATGAATTATTAAATACTTGTAGTAGTAAATTTTAACACATATTTTTGAATATCATAACCCTCATGGAGATGACTGTATATCACCTCATAAAAAATCTACTAGAAGTTTTTCAAGAGATCACTATCAAGTAATTTGTGTGTGTTAACTTTTCGTAGATTATTTGCAATAAACAGGAATTCCATTTGACAATTATTTTCCGTCATTTTTACAGCATACAATATATTGAGAGAGAGAGAGAGAGAGAGAGAGAGAGAGAGAGAGAGAGAGAGAGAGAGAGAGAGAGAGAGAGAGAGAATCTGATTATGATCTTCTTTTCCTTGCTTGCTTTATGTATAGTAATCAGGTGGTACTGGACATCCCATTATGTGACATACATTGTTTTGCAATAAAAATAACCTTAATAATTTAAAAAAAAGGACTAATTTCTGAAGTATGTCGTATAATGGCCTTAGTGAAGCATCCAATTACTCTACAGAGATAAACCAACTTAGGAAAAGTTGATAACGGTCCAACTTTCTTTCAGAATATATATCAATATATTGTATGATGTAAATATGACAATAAATGACTTCTAAATTTTATGGAGTTCCCTTTCATTGCAGATTATCTGCAGAAAGTTAATGCACAAAAATTATTTAATATTGATTTCTTCAAAAACCTCTGGTAGATTTTTTTTTATTTTTGTGAAGTGACAATCATTCTTTACGAGAGTTATGCAATCGTTCTTTATGAGGGTTTTGATATTCAAATGCAAATGTCTTAGAATATATCAAAAGTATCAATGCATTTCAGAAGATATTACATATTTGTGCCTGAAACCCATTATATTGGTTATGATACATGCATTTGCAAAGTGAATTAAAATTGATTTACAACCTTAGTACACCTTGCTTGTTGTAAGAGACAACTAAATGGGGCAGTTTTTTGGATGAGACTGCAAAACACAGACCCCGCGTCACAGCACATGTAGCACAATAAAGATTCCTCCCTGCTCAAAGGCCGTAAGCACCGAGCATAGGCCTAAATTTTGCAGCCCTTCACCAGCAATAGAACGTCTCCATATAAGTGAAATATTCTCAAGTGGGACTTAAATCAATATACAATTACCAATCAATCTAAAACTACAACTTCAATCCAATGTTTTCATGGTTGTTTGCACTAAATCAAACCTGCCTTTTTCATTTGCGACGTCAAATATTTTGACTGTAACAGACGATAGTCATGAACACTGTATATTTCCAATATTGCCAGTTAATTTTCTGTGGTTTAGATTTCAAATGGGCAATGGGCCAAATCATTCACATGAACCACATCACTCTGGTCTACCACCCGAGCACCATAATTTGAATAAACTTGAATATACACTACACGTGGATGCTTGCACATCAAAATTACAAATTGTACCCTTATGGACCTCGAGAAAATTTTTGACATATTATATTCCTAAGTAAAACTCCATCTATTGTACATTTTCTTGAGAAAAAAATGAAAATGTGAAAGTTTATGTCAGACAGACGGTCTGACATATGTCAAACAAAACTTCATCAAGAAAGCTTGAGCTAAGCATAGCATGATGATTTCTAATACTGCAAGGGGTCTCCGTGGCCGAGTGGTTAGAGCATCGCGCTCAAAATCACAAGGCCTCTCACCTCTAGTCAGCGCGGATTTGAATCTCGCTTGAGCCGTTATGTGTGAAAAAGTTTGCCTGTTTACTTTCGGAAGGTCGGTGGTCTCTTCCCAGATACATTGTATCAGGGTTCTCTCCTCCACCAATAAAAATTGGACGCCACCAGATAACTGAAAAATTGTTGAGTGTGGCAGAAAACAACAATCAATCAATCTAATACTGCAATGAATGATACATGTATTTAAGAAAGATTTCCAAGAATTGAAAAAAAAATTGTTTCATAGTAACTGATTATTTGTCAGTTGAAATAAAATTTCTCTGTTAAAAAATGATTTAGTAGAAGCACTGACATCCATAACTAGTAACACAACTTAGTTTTTTCCATGTACTCCATCAGGGCCTCTTACAGGTACATGAAACAAAGTTTTTATCATCTTTTCACACTTGCTGTTTGTGCCACACCAGTCACAAAGATATTACCCCCCTCCCCCCTCCCCTTTAATAAGTACAGTAGTTTAAACCATTCCATTTAATCAACTGGTCAAATGATTATAAGTGTGGAACTGACAGACTGACAAATAGACTGCCAGTTAAAAGTGCAAGTCGTTTAAGCAGTGATATGACAACCTTCTACCAATCCACACAGGGAGAAATCAATTTTCATCAGTGCTCATTAACATCATGCTTAGAAATCGCATTCAATTTTGATCAATTAGAGAAAGAACGAGGTGTATCGGCTGTAAGTTTACACATCTGTAGAATGAGGATAGAACGTGATACTGCACAGAGCTCAACGTTAGGTAAGTCGAGATTTTCTTTGAAGCTTACGTACCACTCCACTCCCATACTTGTGAAGATCATTCTGATAATCAGAAAAATCTGTTAAGTACACTCTTGGAGTTTTTATTTTTATATTAATGAATTGTGAAAAATACCAATATCAAAACAAATCAATATTCTATATAATTGTTATTTCAATATTTGAAGACTTAATTTACAAATTGATTAATGCTGAATGACATGAATCATCAAATGAATTTGATTAGTTAATCAAAATTTGCTGATACCTGGATCCAGTATAACACTACATGTATTTTTGGTAATATATATTTATTTATTGTGAATCTTCCTGCTATTGTTTTGAGACAAAAATCAATTAAAAGGAATGGATTCATCATTTGTATGATACAATGAAGTTCTACACACACAAAACATAAAACCACACATTGCATAAAAAATTACTATTGATTTAGCGAGCACCAATAATACCTCAATCAATCCCGATCTATACTCTGCATTCTTAAACCCGAGATACACAATACAATGATACCCGGATCAAAGATCATTCTGTTTTCATGACAGAGTTTTCTTATCGATTGTTTCCTATCTTGTTTTTTCTCATCATTTTTGTTTATTGACACTGCATAAAAAACTCGTGAAAGCAGCATGAGGAAAATATTAGACGTACACATAGTTTATTGATGAGAACATAAATTGTTTTGAAAAATATGGGGCATAGATGACTGCAGAATCATCAAAAGGTAACAAGAAAAATGCATTTTTTTTTCTTAATTAAAATACCTTCAAGAAAAACCTGTGCATACAATGTATTAGTTATTGCTACCATAAATTCACAGAGAATAATGCCAGATTTTGATTATCACAAATATTTATAATGTTTCACTTTATACTGTGAATTCTCTATCTATAGTTTACTGATAATTTCAGTCAAAGGACTTACGTAGGATAACTGTCTGTTTTGGCCCCAAAACCATTCTGAATTTAAAAATATTAATGAAAAACCATACCTCATTTTATTTCATTCAAGAGATCATGTAAAATACAGTTCTAGCTGTCTTTTATATTCACTGTCATTTGTAGTACATGATATAAAAAGTGACACAACTTTTTCATCAATAGGTTAAATTTTATTATTTTTTTTTTTTTCAAAAATGTTTTTCTTTCAGAAAACAAAGAGTGCAGTTTTGGAAAAAAATTCTTTTCTTTTTTAAAATCACTTATGTGTATGAAAAATATAACCTTAATTTTGTGCAAGCCTGCACCTAATGTGTTCTGAAAGAAAAACTTCATGAAAAATCCCAGTCTATGTAAGGGTACCAAAGTTGGTAAGAAAATGTCCTCTTTGTGATAATTTTGAATCAAGGTTAAATTTAAGTCAAACTGAGAATAAAAACTGCACTTCATCTGATTTCTTGTACAGTGAATGCTTCAATTGGAAGCAAAAGTACAACTATTAATGGGGGGGGGGGGGGGGGGGGGGGCAGGGGGCAGGAGGCAAATAGAAGCCTTATCATCTGAAATACTGCAGTTCATCCGAGGAGCTATAAAGAGAATGGTGTAATCCTGTAAATTTTAAAAATTTTGGGGGAACAATCTGTCAAATTCATCACTGGATACATTTTTAGTACAAATACATTTTTGCAACAAAAGTTTACTATAAAAATAATCAAATCTATAGCAAATCTCTTAATGACAGTAACCATATTAACAGGTTTGTGGAGGACACAAGTCAATGACTGACTTGCAAATTCTTCAAACACAACTACAGGATTTACGCCCTGCATCGTCTTAAGTGACAGACAGATTGTAGTATCAACTGACTCCTAATGCCTGCTTAGCTAACAGGTTACAAAATAATTAAGAAAATATTGATAAGAACAGTCTAGTTTTCACCTTGAACTTGGAACAGTATCTTCAGAAGTACATGGTATATTTATGTTTTAGATCACTTTGCTGTTAGTATGAGTTGGAGCACTGAAATCTAGTGACCTGCAGTAACATAAAACTGAGAAACCTGCTTAACTTCAATCTTCATAAAAACAAAAACAAAACAACAGCAAGTAGCCTTTGAGTCTTAATGGTCATCTAAGCATTACACACACAAAAACTTGCATTAGAGGCTATGCATGCTGTGGTGCAGTGAGTACATTTCTTCTCCAACAAACAAACGTCTTCAGTTTTTGTAGTGAATACTTTCTCCATCCATGTCCCTTCTACATGTATTTTCTTTTCTTTTTTTATCAGTGACCTTGTTCTTCACCAAAAGACAATAGTTCAGGGTCACAATAATCTGTCTTGTCATAAGCAACCTGTGTGCAAGATATGAGTATCAGAAGTCATACAGTTACGGCCTAAAATAAATAATTCTAATATATCCAGGTGACCTTGGTAAATGACACTAATCCACGGCCATGACACGAAGTCTGATCACAATCAAACTGTGCATCTATTATGAACTTGTAATACCTCTCCAATATAATATCAGGACCCACAGAAAAGTTTGAAAACTTTTCATTCACCAGCGACCTGACTTTGGCTTAGTAACACTGCACCAGGGTTATGGCACAATCTTTGGTCATAAGCATGAGTCCGTTGCTCGACTTTGCCCTAAACAAATATTTCTAACTTTAATATTCAAAATTCTTTTTTTTTTTATTAGTGTGACATTGACCAAAGGATCTTAACTTAGTCTATTCATTTACCAGTCTTTATCACCATCATCAGCCTTTGTGCCAAGCATCAATTTCTGTTTATCTATCACACAGTTGTGGCCCAGAGACAAAGTAAAATGGAATGACACAAGATGGACAGGATGGTAGTTTTTGTATATCACCAAGACATTGTTTGCAGTAGCTTTTACTATGCACTTGATGTTCAGGAGTAAAGAGGAGGACTTACCAAGATTTAATTAATTTCAAATGAATGACCCACATAACCCAATCCCAAGTCTGAACTCTTAACCCAGGGACCAGAAATTCAAAGATTTTGGTAGAGAACACCAACTTATAAGTTCATAACTATGCAGCCAGCTAATATACTAGATGCCCAGGAATGTAAGAAGAATATTCTTAAAGATTTAATGTTTCCTCACAATATGATCCATATAGCCATCTTGTGGCCTGCACTCCTGACCCAAGGGCCAGAACTTTCAAAATGTTGAAACATCCCTGATCAAACACATTAAACCATTTCCAACTTCATTAACAATCTAGCATCAAATTTCCTACACAAGGGGCCATGAAATTCATACATCCATCATTATCATGCAGTCTGTTTGATTTCAAGGAATCTGTATGCTAATTTTGTTAAAACTGGCCCTTCAGTATTTGTTTACAATGTCTCATGTTAATGTTCAATGCATGCTGCATGAGGAGTGGGGGGGGGGGGGGGGGGGGGGACCAGATTACAACAGATCACCTGGGAGACACAAGGCTCTTAAAAAAATCACAAGTATTAGTATAAAAATATCTCAGAGCTGATTGAGTATATACCCGACTAGTTTCTTAAATTCTTCAGGAGTATACCGATATATATATATATATATATATATATATATATATATATATATATATATATATATATATATACTCTCTTTCTTTCTCTCTCTCTCTCTCCTTTTGTTTACTTTGTATAAAGATGCAATGTAGAGGTGAATGCGTATCAGCATCAACAAATTCATTTTTTTTTTTACAATGCCACACATGCCTGGTGTTTGTGATTTCAATTATCACACTCTCAGAGGATCACAATTAGCCGAGTTCAGCATGACGTATTAGCCTATGCAAACGCACATACAAAAGAAGCCAATTTTCATCATAAGATGCCAAAAGGATTTCATATGAAAAGCGGGTTTGGGGATCTTAGTACTTGAAGTACCATGCATTGAGAGGTTTTAGATTTATTTAGTACCTAAAAATCTTCTTGGCAATCTAAAGAGGGTCCATTGTCCGTTGGCACTTTAACATTTATTTACACAGAATGTATATTTACATCTCATGTTGAATAAATAGATATGAAAACTGAAAAGAAGTTGCCTGTCAATATTTCTTTCATTTTTCTTTGAGCCCAGTAAACTTTTCAAAAACTTGGTCAATAAAAACACTCCTGGGAAAGTCATTGAAATATGAACAATCAGCTTTATACAAATTTTTATCTTGAAGCCTTTAAATAAATAATCCTTTCGCTAGCACTGCTAGTGACAATGCAGTAGAATATCCACTTTCTTAGTCTGTACTGAGGATCTATCTGTCTAACTCCCCAGTGAAAGCCGGTGTGCAGCAATTCTTTAAATCAAAGGAGTTAAAGTCCCCCAGATGGAAATCTTATGGCTTGTACTCTTATTATGGTCAAATTAAAATTTAATTTGGATTAACTGGATTAAAATATTAATTATAGCATTTCCATTTACGCAGGTAAGTAAACCACTTGTATTACTTGTAGAATAATTCTGTTAGTATGTTACAAATAGAGGCATTGATAATTATCACTAGTTTACATGAATTCTAACTGAATATATAGAAAAGTATTTAGTAAAGTTGGTCAGTGTACTGCTGTATGGTATTACAAATTTAGTGACATAACAGAGTTGTCTTTCTTTGATCTTCATCTTGTTCCATCTGTTCAAATGATTGTCGACTACCATTAATGCTATATTTGCATTCATTTGCCTCCATTCCTATACCTCTTGATCTGACAACAGAATGGTGGGTATGCAAACATAAAATCTGTATTAGATAACATTTTCTAAAATATATATAAATAAAATCCCCCTGTTCTTAGATAACATTCTAAAAAAAATATTTGTTGTGCAGGGATTGAGGCAGTATTTCATAAACCAAATCTGTATTAGATAATGTTTTTTTAATTGAGAAGTAACTATTTCATCAACATAAAAACCTTTGAATTTCTAAAAGAAAAAAACCCCTATATCAGCATCAGGAAATCATTAACATTTTGATATACACGTTATCTAAATCATACACATGTTCAACGATTACTGTTTTTGTATCTAATGTATATACGTCCAAATGGTATCCTTTTCAATGCGAGTTCTGTGGAGAAAAGAACTGCAAAAGGGACCATGTAGTGGGTAGTCTGAAGATATCAATAATTCTGAACTTTAAATTTAAAATAGGGACCAAAAAACCTATAATTACTTTATGAAATGAAGAGTCAGTGATATGAACTGATATCATTAAAAAAAAAGTCCATCTATCAATGTTCAAGTTGCAATTATCTAATTTGAAAGTTTGCTAAAAAGTGAATATGATGCCAGTGAATTAAAATTGGAGAAAGAGTCGAAGCAATTTAAGTAAATGTATTAATTAATAATTAACTGTGTGATATATGACTTTCTGCATCAGCAATAAATCATTATTGACTTATTGAATTTTTTTGCTTTGTGTTTCAGATACATGGGATCGAGCAGCGAAGACGAAAGTTTATCCTCAAAACTAAATTTCTGACTGAGGAATTTTGATGTCATGAAGAAGGATTAATTTTACTTTCCAGATATGTCCTTGACCTCTGGAAAATTAAATGACACAAGGAATTCTATTTGAAAGCATCAGTGACCAGATTTCGTAGTTAAATCGATACTTCATTACAGGGATTCTAGTGCATTTATTGAATTTCACACCGGAACTCCATTCAAATTTTTTCAACACTTCTGAAATGGAAAGATCGGTCGTCTGTGAATTGCAAATATAAGATGTTTATTTTCAATTCAAAAAAAGTCAGTAGAGTAGCCCTGCAATAAAATATCACACTCAACATACCCTTCTGATTTTTTTTACCCCTTTACTTAAAATTTCATCATGAAACAGCATGACAATTATTGATTAAGTAAAAGAAGCAAAAGGACGGAAAACTAATCAAGTAATGTTAATCTGAACAGCGAAAACCAACAAAGGGTAAATAAATTAGGAATATGTAAAAAAAAAAAAAAAAAAAAAGGATTGCATTTGATAATTTATATTGAGATTAGCCAAACATCACTGACATCTTGGGAGAGCTTGTTATAACTGTGGATGAAGTTTGTACCAACTGTTCAGAAATGGAGAAAGAACACAATTCTGTGTTTATATGAATGAAGGGGAATCATTACCAGTCTTCATTATTGGAGTGAATTGTGGATTAATAAAACCCTCATACAACTATAGTAGAAAAACTTCAAAGGAGGAAAAGTAACAAACTCCGAAGTGAATGGAATAAACTAAGCTATCTTGCTATTTGTGGCCTGCTTGTATTGGATTCTGGCATAATAAGTGCATATAACCTCAAGAGCCTGGGAAGTAATACTGAGGATCTTCAGCCAAATGTTTACCTAGAAGTGGCTCCGCTGCACACCTTTATGCAGTGTAATAAAATAAATCTGTGATTTGTGGTAATGAAACCGGGCTATTCACTTACTACTAATGCATCTGGGAAAATAAAATTTACAGGTTTTTTTTTTTTTTTTTTTTTTTTTTATAAAGTGCAATTCTGCTTCAAGTGTTTCATATCTTCTGATATTTCATTCATGGATGTATTAACAAAAAGAGGTTATTTCCATACATAAATGAGTTGCTGATATTTTCTCTATGAAAATTAATAAAGTTCTACATCATCTGAAGTGCCAATACAATGTAACAGATTTACGTGCACAAACTGATTACGTTAAAAAGTGACTACAGTCTGGGCTTAGTGATCCTGCACTCTGGCAATGCCAATAATCAGCACCAGGGTCCTCTTTGTAGAGGCTCTTACTACATTAATATGTTTCGAGTGCGCTTCCCAACAAATGGCTCCAAATGTCTCACATTCCGAGACCAGTACCTCAAGCCTTGGCAACATGACCTTGCCGTCCTCAAGACTTGTCTCCACCTCCTCCCTGCAATTTAATGACACCATGTCTAACAATTCCAATCCTGATTACACTACATTCCAGCATCTACCTCACTCCCCTTTATGGAAAAATGAAACGTTCCGTTTTTTCTTTAACCCTCATTCAATCAATGACTTAGTGGTGGCATCTAATCGAACCGTCAATTTCAACTGCACTTCCAATAATATTCCCCAATATGTCAACAACCGCACAGGAAGCCAGTCAGGGAATTTCTCGCAGACTAAAGATAGCCTAGACTTCTCCGATATTAGTCTTATATTGGTAATACAGGCACATGACAGAAAAGTAGCTAGCTTGGTTGTTACTGAAGGCAGTCATGATGGAGAGGAAAAAAGTGAAAAAATGGCCGGGGAGCTTCCCTTTGTTTCGTCGCTCATATACAAATCCATCCAGTTAAACTCTGAAAGCAATTTTACCATTTTGGCAATGTATATGGGCTATGCCACAATGTCCTTAACACTGACAGATACCAATGACTTAGAGATGGTTAAACAAGGAGCATACCGCACAATAGCACGTGAGGAATATGAAATACAGGCGACACGAGCGGTCAGACCCTCGGACTTTGCTTTTAATTGTTCAGCAGCAGCTATTGCAATATTAATAAGCTTTGGAATTGGGTGTGTGACAGATACAGAGAGTTTAAAAAAACAATTGAAGTATCCTGTATCCCTTGTGGTGGGATTTTGCTGCCAGTTTCTCATTTTGCCAGTGGTAAGTACAAAAAGTGGCCAATAATCCATGGTGCACAGTAAATCTCTTTGCACTAACTTTTAATTAAGCAAATCACGGCTCCTTTCAATTAGTTTACAGGTTACCCAGTGCTTCTGGAGTCCCAAAAGGGATACGAACGTGCAGTACCATAATTGATCTGGAACTTATTAATATAACATTATTGCATTTTACTTAATGGTATAAATGAGCATGAGAACACTACAAAATGTGTTTGGAGGAATGACAATTAATGTTGTAGAGCAATCATAGCTAATGTCTGATATTGATTTTACCCACTTAATTATATTTCCAAATTTTACAGCATTCCCAATACCCAAGGGAGTTTCATTTTTTCCCCCATCTCTTCATCACCTTATCACTGTCCCAATTGAATTTACAGTATATCTTTAAGTTTTGAAAACATTCTATTTTATTTACACATTCCAATTCAACAGGTGTCATGGAGGAAATTTTTAAAATGCTCAGTCTGGTAACAGGCACTGTGTGATCTCTGACAGATGGAAACACAAAGATGTGATTTTGCCCAAAGTATTAGTACACGCACTCTACACATTGTAATAAAATCAATAAGTTTTTCATTACCAAAATATTGAATTCTTCTCCATTGTTATTATTATAGCTTTTGAAATTATATTGTAATCAGCTTCTGTAGTTTAAAACAAAGAATATGATGAAATGTCAGTACAAAATTACATGTTTACAATTGGTTAATGTTGTAAATAAGCAAAAATAACAAAAACAGATTTCAAGCTTTTTTTCCCCAATTTGTTTGCTTGTGGCTAAAGTTGAAAAAACAAAATTCTGACCAAAAAAAAAAAAAAGAAAAAAAGAGAGAATCATACATTTTTAATTCCTAGTATAAATTTATGCCTAAAAATTTTCAAAGCATGATATCAATGTAATTTGTGACATCAAAATATAGAAGCACTATGCAAAAACAAATAATGGAGTCTCCATAAAACCCAGTTTTTCATACAATCAATATACTTAGCTTCAAGACAAATCAAAATTAAAAATCTCCCAGGAAATCTGTTTGTCGACAAAAACAATAAAAACAGACCTTAATAGCAAATGAAGAAGTATTTTCAAATGTAAATCACAAAGGTGTCTCTGCTTCACCCACATTTTATCTTACAAAGGTTGCATTAGTCCCAGAATCTCTTCATTAGATGACTTGATGTACAAACTGAAAAACAGCTTAATGTGTACTTACTAGAAGCATACATATAGAGCTGATGCACTGTTTGGCTTGATCAGGAATTAACACTGAGATAAGTTAAGAATTTAGCATTTTAATAATCACTCATGCTTAAGCATTGAAGTATCTCACTACATACCTCAAAATGACAGGATCTCACTATATACATTAAAATGACAGAATCTCACTACATACATTAAAATGACAGAATCTCACTACATACATTAAAATGCAAATGCATAAAATTTAATTTCTAATTATACCATAGGTGGATTTAGTGGGGAGTGGGAATAAGGATTGTAGAGATTGGAGAATTCTTATAGACGTAATTAAACAGACACTCACAGATTCACTAGTAATTAACATTGAAATCAATATAGTACCCCACCCATCCACACAAAGTAAAAACCTGGATCCACCCTAACACATGGTAGAGCTATGACATTTCCAACCACATGTCATTTCAGCATATCAAACCTTTTCTCTGAAATAACTGTATCAAGTAAAATCACTGCTACTACAATCAACAGAAATGCAAAGCAGAAAGCACCCGATCAATAGAGTGCCAAGCTTATTTCTTTCAGCCCGTTGGTAGTATACACGCTTTAAGGAAGGTGTTTATCGACCACAAAATACAAGCATTTTGTATCTCAAATTCAAATCATGACATTTTCCATTTCAAAATGAAACAAATATTGGCCTCAAACCATGAAAAGTAATGATTGTATGTGAAGGAATAATTAGTTCTGATGGCCAAAATGTGTATTGCATAAGAGTGGTATAGAGTCTGAGCAAAATGTCATTCGATTTGATTAATCCTTAAGGGAAAATGCATTATGTCTCTCCATCATAGGGAGCATGTTCTGGCCTTTCCACAGATTTTATGCATTCTCAATAATTATAGATTCACACGGTAAAAACTTACGAGAGAACATTTTCATGCACATAAAGCACTCTATAATCTGTCATAGTATTCCCTAATCCAACAATATGAAAAATTCAGTTGTCTTATGGTATAAACTTAAAGCTAGCATGAAAATATATTAGAACATGCAGGTTCAAATCTGAAATATTCCTGTACTTCTCTATATTACACAAATACCGGCCACACAATAATCTGAATACAGTATCCAACTAGGCGTTTCAAGCACAATTACATAGATTCATGCACAAAATATGAACATTTGGGTTATTTACTGGTGGATATTAACTGCTCTTTCAGGAGTTTAAGTCAGACTTTGTAGAAAATACTGTGAGGTTTTTTTCCCCCAACCATCCTATTTTCCTTTGAAATTCAAACTAGCTGCCATTTTACATGCTATGGGACAGAAACTAATGGTATATTGGCATTGAAAATATCTGATATTGTTACAATAATTATGGCAATTTTTAAGCATCATAATATAAAACATAATAAATTCAACTTAAAATTTCCTTCCACAAAACTTCCAAGTTCAGTGAATGAGTCTCGTCATTTTATGTTGGAGTGAAGTTGAAATGAAAGATTTGAAAATAATAATAATCACATTTTCAAAGTTTATCCAATATTTCTTTATACAGGAAAGGTAATCAAAGCAACTGAGATATGTTTTATGACTATCTACATGTAATGAATCATATCAAATGTTCAAAAAATTGCACCAACATCAAAATAAAAGATTTATTCATTCTGACACTCAATTTACCCAAGAGTGCAAAAAAGCACTGGACACAATGCAAAAGTCATCCTCAATTAACGACAAGAACCAGTGATTTATTGAAAAATAATCAATAATACACAACTGTACTACAAAAGCTATTGATTGGATATCACTGGCTCCAATTCGTGAAGAGCAAGGTAAACGGAGAATTGCTGGAGAGTTAAAAGTATGAGCACCATTCAATCTGGGGCCAAACACAAACCATATTATCTTGGCTACAGTAAAGAAGCATTTAAGTTATGAAAGTGACAGAATTTACACTCAGCACAACATACAACCAGATTGGTGCAAAGCCTTGCTGACTGCTGGAAGCTATGAAGTGACAGAATCTACACCCAGCACTGCATACAGCCAGATTGGTGCAAAGCCTTGCTGGCTGCTGGAAGACGTAATTGGATTGTGTGGGTTCTGTTGGCACCAGAGCCAATGACATTTTCTTTACCCTCTAGTGGAACCAAATCATATAAATATCATTTACTGCTGACTGCAGACCTATCTTAATGCCATAATTGGGTTAATATGAGTGTTCTGAAATCCTTAGCGGTAAGGACACCATACCCATGATAAGTTTATATACAAGGTTCAACAGATGTTAGTGGACAAATTTATTCCTTTGGCAAATCTCCTGATCAAGGAAGCTGTGGAAATTGTTCAGATGTGCATTGATTTTGTAATGGGTGCTGGCTGAGAATGACACAATGTGAAGCCTGGTGGTTGTTTCCAGACAGAACAGATGCCATACCCTTCTCCTATTCCATCATCAACCATCACAAAACAAAATACTATGAACACTCAGTAAATATTCCTATCAGTTACACTTTCAAATGTCAGGACAAATATATTTCATAGTATTGGCCCTTGTGATCTATGATTATATTTTGTTCATTATTGTGGGATCTGGACTGAAGAGATTTTCTAATATGTTAAAATAATCAAAGGTGGGAAGAAATGATGGAGAATGTTCAACATTTTGTTTCAGTTAGGCAGTCAGTCTTGTTCTATACCATGGAATTATCAAACTATCTTGTTGTTGCTACCAGCCACAGTGGCACAGTGGTTAGAACAAGAAGGTCATGGGTTTGAGCCCTGCTTATGCCTTGGCTGTGTCAAACAGAAGCTGTAAAAATGAATAGTGATTGCTCAACATTTAGAAGTGATAGTCACAGTTCTTTGGATGAGTCCTCACAAAGCAGGTCGCAATTGTTGCAGCAGGCATTGGCACATTAAAGAACTGTCACTGCTACGGTTCTGAGCACCAAGCATAGGCCTAAATTTGTGGCACTTCACCTACAGCTGGTGACATCTTGATCAATATGAAAAATAGTGAACGGATGTAAAACAAATAAAAACAACATACTTATAAATAAAGATTTAAACAAATCATTTTGCACCATGTTGAATTTTACCTCAATTAATCTGATTTGATATCACCATAAATTTTTTTTTTAATGTTTTCCAATATGAAAACAGATGTAATCAAAAGGATTTAATATGAATCTACTCAATGGTATATTCTTGTGGTACAAATTAAAATTTTGTGATGTTGTTTTACAGCTTGCCTTTGGTATTGCCATGATGTTGCCATTAAACAGTGACATGAAATTTGGGTTGCTGTGTGTTGCTTGTGTACCAGGAGGTGGCTTGGGTCATGTTGCTGTAATTCTTGGAGATGCTGATCTTCCATTAAGCCTAGCCATGAATCTCATTAGTATCGTGGCAATGTTAGGTAAAAGTTTTGTCAATATCAGGGATAATGTTATGATTTTTATCTTATCAAATCTCTGAATTTTCGAAAGCAAATTCTGTTATTCTGGATAGAAATAATGAAATTGAATGTTGAAGAGTGCATATATAAGTCAACTGACAGAGGGATAATCAAGAATCAAGATGGTTACAAAATCTTCGGCACCTGTGAGTGTGTTTATGAAACTGAACAAAAAAAATGAATATCATCAATACTAAACGTTTCATTTTTCTATCAACACTTCAAATTACACCAATAAATGACAGTCTTTCACTGCAAACAAGAAGCAATTAAATGACAGGCTTACTATTAAATCTGAAAGAAAACTTTGGTACTGCACTTGATATTCAGTAAAATAGTCAGTTTAAATCATTGTCTGATGCAAATTAATTGTCTCATAAATTGGACAGTAAAACTAGAATGTGTAGGAGTAAATATGGGCCAAAAACAAAGGGCAAAATATTTAGAAGCACATGTAATACATTGAAATTTATCAAAGTCCAAATTTTATGCACACTTTAAACATTTCAGTTGTAATGGTCATATTTTAACTTTTACGTACACCCTTATTCTAACCTTTTTCCAAAAAAATCTTACATAAAGCTCATCTTCATTCTGGAAACATTTTACCAAGACATTTCCCTATCAGCAATGAACCTTATTAAAGTAATTTATAACATTAACTTCTACTTTCATAATCATAATGAGTTTTTGGGGGTTGACATATTGTAACCATTACATAACAAATATAGAGACATAACAACAACAAATATAGAAATAGCTTTGATAGCCTGGCTACAGCAATGAAAGTGAATTCACTGCTACCAAACAATGACAGTTGATAACTCTAATGTAATACAGTTTGACAAATACTTGAATGATGACGATAAAATAATCAACAATACTTGATACAACTAAAAATAACCAATATAATAACACACACAATTAATTCTTCTTTCCATAATCATCAATTTAATTCCATAATGATGGAATCGGAGTAGGGTATGACGTCAGAAATTCAGCTTCGCACACACAATCCATCACTTTAACAACTAGACTACAGACGTCTTCACACATAATCAGATTTCATTGTGTCTATAGTGTAAACTAACAGAGAATCCCTTTCTTAAATACGTGTGTGTGTGTGTGTGGTGTCTGTTCATGATAATGGGACCAAAACATGCTGTGATTCAGCTTGTCCAAATCTTCCTACTGGGCTTTAACCTCTAAGTATTATCAACTGGCATGCAAAATACAAAGTGTCTGCATTCTCCAGTAGTCTAACTGATCCAATCAAGCCTAGCAAATAACTGTCCCAAAATTCTCTAATCCTGGTAGCAAGAAAAATTGATTTCATAAACTAAAACTATATATTAGAAGTACAACAGATGACCTATTGCTTATGATTTACTTTTTCTTGACATGGAAGAAGTTGGTAGACAGTGTCAGTACTATGAATAGACACTCCTTCTCTGCTTACTGTGTGGCAGTAGTAAGATTCCAGGAAGCAGTGTGGTAGTGTATGGGATAGGTTCACTGCATGTTTCATCATCGTGAGCATCCCAATAAATTAAGCAACAAATTATTTCTGAATGAACCGAAATTGATATTGTCTACTATCCTGGGCACAAGTCCAATTCATTTTTATTCCAACTAACTAGAATTTATTGGATGTTAACCTTGTGACCATAGACCTTCAAATCAATAGTTGTACTTCCTCGCAGGCAAATAATGTCTCTAGTTCATGCAATTTTTACATTCATTCTGAGATTATAACTATGAAGCTAATATTCACTGCTAACAGGCTAATTAAAACAGAAATTCGTGCAACACATTTCTGATTGGAGGGACTGGTTTGTCGATACTTTAACATTAAAACTTATCTGCATCAGAGATTTTGTTGTTCTTTCTACAAAAGATGACCTTTGATACCAAATATTATTATAGTCAATATATTAGAATATAACATACATAAATGTTTTTATGATGTTGGAATACATTGATCACAGGATCACATCCTGTTCTACTTTCTATATGGTCAATGGACATGCAATTTTTTAATTTGCATTGAACACAGTGACAAATAACTATTGGCAAATGGTCTGTCCTTGTAAATTGGAAATCTTAATAATGTCCAATTTCATATAAATTACAAAAAAACCCAAAAACCTTTAATAATGTCAATGCACCCTTTAGCCTCCAAAATACTCCTAAAAAAAAAAAAAAAAAAAAGCCAAGCGCACTGTAGTCAGATTTGAACCAAATTCCGAGCATAATTTTAAACATGACAATTAACTGTAATATTGGCTTCAGAAAACATGGACAGCACGCATCGACAATGATTAAATTAAGGTATATTAATCATCAAATCCTGAATTACATTTGAAAATAGTTTTGGTTGATGCATGATGATTTCTAATTGAAAAAATTACCAGAAAAATTGATGTTTTTGAGCAAATTATTAAAATCAATAAAGTTTGTCACATCATATTCATAGGAATAAGTTGGGCATGAAATTAGTCTTCATGTTTGATATAGAGTATTTTCAACATGGAATTTACCGAATTTCAGAGAAATCAATGAATTAATAAAATTCAAGAACAGAAAAAAAAACCTATTGTCATGTCATACCTAGTCATTTCTGAATATTACAATGATTTCAGTTTTTCTCTTTCTATTATTTTACAGGCACAGCACCCCTGTGGATCTTTGTTCTTGGGCAATATTTCTACCTAGACCACAAAGTCATTCCAATATACAACTTTGAAATTTGGTTGGCTTCAACATTTTTTGCCTACACAGCTGGACTTGTGATTAACCGGTTTAAGCCAACTGTGGCAGATGCATTACTGACTTGGATTATAAAACCGTTGATGCTTCTAGCATCCATACTTTACATAACACTTGGTGTATATATCAACATGTACGTTTTTGAACGTATCAATGCGTATGCAGTTTTATCCGCATTTCTTCTACCTCTCTGTGGCTTTGCAGTTGCCTATATCACAGGAAAAATATTTCGACAAAAGGACAGTTTTTGCAAATCCATGGCATTAGAGACTTCCAGTCTGAATGTCTTGATCGTTTTAGCAGCAATTCGGTTTTCCCTGACATCAAAGAACCGTGCTGACTATGCGTCCGTAGTCCCTCTTTGGGTGATGTTCACAGTTCCGGGAATATATGTGTTACTAGCAATATTAAGATTCTTCAAAAGTTGTATAGCTAACTTTTTGGAAAGTAGAAAACAGCAACAATTTCGACATTTTAGTATTGCTTCAGGCATTGTCAATCAAGCCAATATGGCCGCACTTTCTGCTCCTCTATTTGTGACAGAAATTACAGATGATGACCAGGGTTCTGTTAGTGAAAAAATCACTGTGTTATAGCAAATCCATAAGGATATAGAACAAATTAGTCAATTCTTAAAAAAATTTGCATTTAGAGAAGATTTGTTTAGCATACCAGCTAGCCAGTATCACTCGCACTTTCTCTCTGTTCCAAGTGAAAACAACGATTTTAATTACTCTCCTGTTAATTGCTGCATATTGTATGTACACCATAGAATTGAAATAATTTTTAGTTTCCTGTACCACATTTTGTAATCCATGTTATATAGATTAAAAGAAAAGTTAACAGATCTGACTCAACATAACTGGATCACACTACATCATTGAATGACAGTGTATATACAGTCCAACTTCTGATACCATTAGTACTCTCATAATTTTGAAAAATTTAGTTTCACGGATCATATAGTAATACTAATTTTTTTTTTTATCCTGACATCACAGATATGGATACTTTGATTTCTGGATAATTCTTGGAAACCAAATTTTAGTTTGTTATAAATTCTCCCACAGACATCAGATATCCGAATGCTTCATTTATCCAGATAACAAATATGACTAATGTATTTTAACTTTAAACAAGGCTTTTCTAACTTCCGCTATGTGCAACACTTATTGCACATGGATTTAGTAAATATTTTAAGTCTAATTCAAGGAAGTTCAATTTAATACAACTACATACATAATATGAAAAAATCTAAACTGTGCTGTGGAATGAAGGTATTGCAGTGGGTATCAGCTCTCTCAAAATGTTTGTCTGTTCACTCAGTATATCTAGAGAGGTAAACACACCAGGCTGATTGCAACATATCACAAAAGAAAAAAAAAATGAAGAGTGCTAATTCATTTGACAACCGAAAGTGTCCAATCCATTAATTCAATATTCTTTTGTCTCTATTTTCTCTATAAACAATTTCTGTCATATTAATGATAAGAATTAGCAGTTTAAGGCCACATGTTCTATAACTCATGTATATGTGTCAGGAACTGAAAGCACCGATTCTTACGCCAAACCATGGTTCCAGACACTTCATGTGAGGGAAAGTTTATGGATAAAATGAAGTACTTCAACCTGAAAATTCACATGGATACCTTGGCAACAGTGGCATTAACAGAGAGCCATTGGTAAAGCAGTTCTTGAATAGGGCCCGGAAACAAATAATTATGGTCAAAGTAAAATTGATTATGCAGCGTATTAATTGACAATTTATGATGCATGCATTTTCTACAAGGTAGCTACCTGTAAATTACGATACAAAGATTTTTTTACTTGTGTGTTGTATAAAGGTACTTGCTGACAGATGATATTGCAGAATTTATAAACAAAACTGCTTTCAATACAATATCAAATCATCTTTCCTTAATACCTGTACCTTGTTTCAAAATATTCTAATTAGTTTTAAAATTTTAAGATATCCTCCTTAATTCTTGGTATAGCAAGCACTAATCCAGATGTGAAGAGTGGAAGTCCAGAACACCCCCCACCACTGGGATTATTCCAATACACATATTTTTGCCTGTTCTCAAGTAGTTTCAGTTATAAAATACTAAATGTTAGACCCCTAGTATAGGTTGGAAACCTAGCTTACCCCCTCCCCCCATTTGGAAAAATTGCAGTTGTAAACTGGTCTGTGATTTTTCTTGGATCTGTGCGTGTTTATCATATAGCTACACTTGGATATTTCTTTGCAGATACAGTGTCAACTCAGTATAGGGCCATTCTATATGTAATGCCACCTCAGTATAGGTCCACTCTATGTGTAATCCCACCTCAGTATAAGGCCATTCTATGTGTAATCCCACCTCAGTATAGGGCCACTCTATGTGTAATCCCACCTCAGTATAAGGCCATTCTATGTGTAATCCCACCTCAGTATAAGGCCATTCTATGTGTAATCCCACCCTCGGTATAGGGTCATTTTATACGTAATCCCACCTCAGTATAAGGCCATTCTATATGTAATCCCACCTCAGTATAAGGCCATTCTATGTATAATCCCACCTCAGTAAAGGGCCACTCTATGTGTAATCCCACCTCAGTATAAGACCATTTTATGTGTAATCTCACCTCAGTATAAGGCCATTCTATGTGTAATGCCACCTCAGTATAGGGCCACTCTATGTGTAATCCCACCTCAGTATAAGGGCCACTCTATGTGTAATCCCACCTCAGTATTTCTTTGCAGATACAGTGTCAACTCAGTATAGGGCCACTCTATGTGTAATCCCACCTCAGTATAAGGGCCACTCTATGTGTAATCCCACCTCAGTATTTCTTTGCAGATACAGTGTCAACTCAGTATAGGGCCATTCTATATGTAATGCCACCTTAGTATAGGTCCACTCTATGTGTAATCTCACCTCAGTATAAGACCATTTTATGTGTAATCCCACCTCAGTATAAGGGCCACTCTATGTGTAATCCCACCTCAGTATAAGACCATTTTATGTGTAATCCCACCTCAGTATAAGGCCATTCTATGTGTAATGCCACATTTGCTTTTCATTATGAGAGATAATTACAAATATCTATTGAAACTAGACTAGAGTCCTAATATCCCAGGACTTATACACTCTGTGGGGCTCATGCATCCAAATTGGGGCATATTTGAAATACCCGCATTGCTAAACACTACATATACATGAGTTTTAACATTATTCATGTTTCACCTTGAATACAAGTTACATATGTACATAAATTTCTTTGACCCCTATTTTTAATATCGATATTCATGGTATAAAAGGAGGAAATGCAAATCGAGTAACACAGTATAGCTCTTAGGTCATCAATTTGAGTACAGACTTAACCAGGGATGGGCTAAATTACTTCACAATGTAATAAAATACCTTCCATTAGAATGCCAATTCCCTGAGTTAATTTTGATACAATTCCACAACTTTCCACAAATTACAAAAACACATCAATGTACTGAAAATCGTAAAGCCCAAACTACTATAAGTATGTTTCAGTTTTCACATTTTTTGTTTCAGTTTTCACATTTTTTTGTTTCAGTTTTCACTTTTTTTTTCCCTAAGGGAATTGTATTCCCAGAAACTGGGCATATATAATGTACAAAGCATCGATTTGTGAATACTCAAAATATCTTAAATTTTGTCATCTTGAACTTGTAAAATTGGCCACCCTCATTATACCTGGGAAAATAAGGGCACCATTAAGAGGTAGAACTGTAATTAAAAGAATTTTGCTGGTATGGTTACAATTCTTCAAAATTATTTACAAATGCACCATACATGATACTTCGTCAGCAAAATGGTGCTGCAATGTAAATTTCTCTAAAACACAAAACTAATTTCCTTCTGCAACACATTTTATTACGTATTTATTCATCCTTGTGGTTAATTTGGCGTTTCTAGGGAATATTTTGAGCAAGTAACGACAAAATATTGCTTTTAAAAACATTAACACGGTCTACTATAATTTCTTGCAGTTACAATAACCACTCCTGCATAAATCTTATGCAACTGAAAACACTCTACAAATAAAACTGTTTTCATTTTAAAATGAGACTTCTAGAGAAATTTTACAAAAATAATTCTTTCTTGTTTGATTTAAGCTAAAATGGTTTTTCATATTGTAAATTAAAGGATGTCATTGTGCACGATCGCCCGGTACACTTTTTACTGCACCCTCAAATTAGACTCATCATTCTACATTACATCCTTTTCATCTGCAGTAGAAAAAAATTACATGTCAAGAAATATTTTTCCATATGAAAGGCAGTTTATCCAGTCATCTTTTAATGAATATCTAGTTCAGCTAGAAAACGAAACAGATTTTGTGGTCAATTTAATACAACACAGTATTGAGCAATCTTTTTTTTCCAGCAGGATATCAATCACAGAGCTCTCCCTCTGAGAGGATGGTATTGTGAGAACTAATGTGTTAGGAGTCGTGCCTTTGTAGTAAATTGACTAAAGGATAGCAGTGCCTGATAAATTTTTGCAATTTTTTCTCATCTTTTCACTTATTCTAACTGGTTTGTGGTATCATTATTGTACCTGATCTAACATATAGTCTAGATATCCTTGTAGATCGATATCCAATTTGATATTAACCATATAGTCTAGATATCCTTGTAGATCAATATCCAATTTGATATTAACTATTTTGAACTAGAACTGTCCAAGCTATGTCCATGAGGTTTCATCCCATGTTAAATCTGTATGGGAAGTTTGGTGATTTCAAATGAAATTGGGAAATCATTTTATGATTGGAAACCTACACCAGATGTATTTTTCACGACCTTTGACTTCAGAATTTAAAAGGGACCATCCTCATTCAATGGCTAGTTTTGTTTATCATTTATGTCCTATTCCAGAATTCTTTATTCACTTATGCACACTTACCAGTTGAAGGTGAAGTGCCACAAACTTGGTCAGGGCTGTGGCAGTGGTTGTAATCTTAATGACAGACAGACAGCCAGACAGCACGACAGACAGATGGACAGACATAGTGATGAGGGTTCTTTATCATGCTAATAACCACTGCAACACAGCACCTCGAATTGGTTCTATCCAAAAAACTCATGACTCTCACTTCTAAGTACTTAAAAAAGGAATTGTCACTACTTAATTTGATTACGTATATCTATTATAGACAGAACCAAACTCATGAATCAAATACTCTACCAAGTGATACTGTGATGGTCTTAATGTTTTTGGAGGTTTTTTTTTAAATTTAACATGTTCTTGAATTTCAATAGAAATATAAGAATCAACCTTTGGGTCAAATAAAAGAATAATAAATTCCAGTGAGAAATTCACCACAGATCTTACGAAACTACATAAACAATATCACAAATGTTCATACCTTAATGTCTAGTGTCCACTGTCCCTTAATTTTACAGTTGTAGATACATAGCAAATGCTAGTATTAATCTACGTATCTAAACTACGGACTAAAGTATAATGTTACTATACCTGGAAAAAAACCTAGCATATTGATCATTATATTCTCATCAAATGCAGTGTGCAAGCATGCATCTCATAGTTACACAATAAATATTCAATATTTGGTGTATATAAGTTCATTTATAGAGATATGATAAATCAAAGCACAGGTAAAATCACCCCCCACTGCATATTGTTAAAATTTCACTTTAACAATAAAAAGTTTACTTTCATATAAACTGGAGTATGATTTTCAAAAATAATCAATTAGAGTTGATTACTATTACAATTAATGATTACCACATGTCTGGACCCAGCGGAGGAGAAGAAACCAGTTGGTGTTATTTAGCAGCTGTGTCCCTCTCTGAATGTATTACATTACAGATTTGAGACAGACAAATTTACATTTTTGATCTATTCCAGAATAATTTTTAAAATCAAAGTAATATGTCACAAGTTATATCAGAGAAATGCAAAAGTTACTTCAGCTAATAGAACACTGGGAATGTCCCCCAGACTTACTGTAACTTTTTTTTTCATGTACCCTGAGGTTAGGTGAGGCTAAAATTGGGGTCCATATGTTACATAATATGTACATGAATAGTTGGGAAAAAATCTGTTAACAATCTTGAAAACAGCAAGGCCATGTTAGTCATATTGATATAGAAGCATTCCCATGCTGTGTGGATTCAAGTTTGATTAAATCATAATCCCATGTGGCTAGGATGGGGTCAACATTTGCCATGGGATTTAAGAGGGTGAACAATTTTTTTAACATCTTCTGAAGAAGAACAGCTAGATCAAGATGACTCTGGTGAGTGCTGTTGCCCATGGGCCTATTGTCTTTAGTTTATAGGGGTTCTTTATCATGCCATCATAATCTACCTTGATGCTGGACCACAGTTCTAGATTGTGATACACCTTTAATTAAAGCTGAGCACCTGATGAAGAAATTTTCAAGTCCAAGGTTTGATTTAGGCAGAACTGACCTGGGGGCTTTCTCACTCAAAACAAATGAGTACACAGGTGATTAAATACACATATATTTAATGGTTACAATTTTTTAGTATAGGATGATGAATTAAACCCCTCCTCCTTGGATGGAGGATGACAATTTTGAAAGGTGGGAAGTGTATTCTGCAAAACAATACAGAGAGTATAGGCCACTTAATCCCTGCATATCAAGCAGTCTAACATACATGTAACAAGGCCCCAGCAACAAGTATCAGGCTTCTTGTGTAACTCTGTGTCAGACTCAGTCATTCATAGTGTCCTTAGCTTTAAACATATATATCATATGTACATTATGAATACCATACAATATTCATAAATACCTTCCTTCATAAAACAGCAACTTGCACAAAATTGCTAATTTTCCCATAAAGCACACAATTTATTTAAGTATTGTTAATGTACATTATTCAATTTGTCTGTTCACAATACCGAGTTAATAGCATAATAGATATCAAAAAAAGTAATCATTAATGCATATACACTTTGAAATCCATATACCTGTATGTAACAGAAGAGTAACAGCTGGCTGTGCTCACTACCAGTTTGAACAGATTCTATTACACAAAGAACCAGTCCCATTTTCCTGTGGCAGGGAGCAGACACGAGTAGAGATGTCGTGGAACAAAACACAAAGTGTGCAATGTAATTTAATGGGAAAAATAAAAGTGGAATGTGAATTCAAGAGAGCCAGGGGACCACAATGGTCACCTGAGCCACTCTGCCCGTAGAGAGATCTTACTGGAACACTGGTAACTGTTCAACTACTGTATTAACTGCATGTCTCCAGGTGCTTCCAAACATCACTTTCACAAACTATACTTATCATCATGCTGTTGGGAAGTTTCCATAATAATCTCACAACAAATCTTGAATTTTTAGATTTCTGTTATACGTTACCTCTACCCCAGGACACTTTAATTCAGTTTAAGAAATATACTTCTTTATACATTTATTACCTACTTAAAAATAAAGAGATATATGAGAAAAGGCCTGGGTCTAGGGTTATGGAATAAGGAAAATTGAATCTACACTGCATGAGGATTCTTGTACATTAGTTTGTATATTAACTTGAACATTAATTTGTATATCAACCTGTGCATTACCTTGTATATTAACTTGTATACTAACTTGAACAGAAGAATTGTACCCTTCTATTATAAAGACTTTAAAAGCATTTTTCTATATATTCCCAAGTAAAACTTTGGACCGCTATTGTAGCCCCACCCTAACCATGGGGTTCATGGTAAGACAAATTAGAGATAGTAATTCAACAGTAATTTAATAATTGGTTTTTATATAGCTCTTTTCCAGCATATGCTGCTCAAAGTGCTTCACAATACATTATTACCTCATCAGACCTTATAACATTCCAGAGCTTTCTCAGTGCAAGCTGCCATTAAGGCTCTAGAGCACTAACATTCTAACAATATCTTTCACTGTCTATAGCCAGGTACCCCTTTTACACTTGGTTGGAGTGAGGAAATTTGTGTAAAGTGCCTTTCCTAAGGACACAATGTCGGTCCTGCCATGGCCAGGACGCGAACCCACAACCTTTCGGTCAAGAGTCTAACTGCCTAACCACTAGTCCACCGACAATAAGGTGATGAATTAACAGTTTCACTGATGGCATGCCTTTGATAGTATATATCAGTATATATCAAATATAAAATGTACCAAAATGTAATATACTTGCTTGCAAATAGTATATACAAATTCTAAAGAAAAAGGAGTTCCCTAAACAGCGATGTATAATATAAATATTTTAAACTCCATATAGCGACATCTTAAAGTTACGTACACCTCATTTCTAGTCCTGTCTGTAATACTGACTGACACAGTATAGAGGATATCATCAATCATTACTCATTGTCGAAAAAGTAATCAATTTCCAACTAACTAAATTTATTTGATGTTTAGAATATAGGTGTAAACACAACTAATTTTCTTTTGGTCTTTTGTATGCCCTCCCCATCCCCCACTTAAAGTGATCTCGACATCCAAATAATGGTGGTCATCCTTATGCTACGGAGAATATAAATATGTGAAATTTTCATTGCTGAAATTCAAATGGTATTGAGATAATATCTGGAAGCCAAGGTGTGACAAACAGATTCACGAATGGATAGACATACCAAATCATACCCTGACATCTGCTGAAGTGGGAACAAAAAGTACTGTTTTAAAATTTTGTACTTAAAAAAAATTTTTTTTATATAACTTTTTATTGCATGTGGAATATCATTTGTGCATTGCACTTTTATGACACAGTATTAGGATGGTAATTTTAAATTGAAGATAACAAGGGGAAATTAATGTTATCATATAGTTATCACAGTTTTAAGAACAAACCAGAGCACCCCTCCCCCTACACCCCCCCCCATCCCCATTTTAGATCTGTTGTATTGAAGAAAACAAGATTACAAGTAGAATAACCAATCAATGACTTTCGACTGCTGTCTGACTTGTACGTTTCTAAACCCAATATTAAGTCACTATACAAAGAATCATGTCACTACACAATTCCATAAGATAGTAGAATGATAACACATAAAACTGACTGAAGAAAAAAACCCTTTAGATATAGAGATGTAGACTGTAGCATCATATTTGGATTTTGTTGTTGTTAGCAGCCACTATGGAGCAAGTCTCTACTGGACTCTCAATGTCTTTCCTTAAGAATTCTGTAATCTGTTTCTTCACAGAAGTCAAAACCACGGACAATAATTACTAACATCTTACAAAATTTGGTTTTTTATTGGATGGCATCACACAAGATTCAAGCAATAGGCAGGGTCTGTACATGATGTGCATCTCAAATCACCTAAACACACTTGGTCAAAACTGAACCTTGCATGCTGGAATATCAAGATTTACGCATGGCATAATCAGAATTCTCTGCAATCATTAAGGGCAGTGGCAAGCGTAGATCAATATCAATTATTGCTGTGGTGAGCAGTTTTGTCAATATCCCTGCTTCTCCAATGAATGTCTGCTTTATACAGACAAACCTAAAGACAGCCACTAGAGAGAACAAGGACTGGTGGGAGGTCTGTTTAAGTCTTAATTAGACAATCTACATACTGTCCAACGAGAAATAGGTTCTGACCCAAAAGTCACTGACTGAAGTCTTAACTGATTGAACAAACTGGTAGGTGATCAAAGGTCACTGTATTCGCCTATGCTTACATTATAGATGTTTCTATAAAGC
The DNA here is from genome assembly GCA_024699665.1 of Ostrea denselamellosa. Classification (NCBI taxonomy): domain Eukaryota; kingdom Metazoa; phylum Mollusca; class Bivalvia; order Ostreida; family Ostreidae; genus Ostrea; species Ostrea denselamellosa. The sequence continues at coordinate 9,937,803 of JAMZEH010000020.1, read as the reverse complement.
TTGATAAAAAAAAAGTTGTCAACCAGATTCTCACTGACCAAAAGAATTGTAAGACCTGTACTGGGATATTACCACCTGAATCTTTTTTAGACAACTTACTGAAGACATACAAGATGAACGAGTTATATAGATTTGATTAGAATGCATAGTTATACATCTATTGTAAAGAAATGTTTTCATGCCTCTATGGTCTTCTCCACAGGATTTGTAACTCTTTGGTCATAAGTACCAGCAATTCACACACACACACACACACACACACACACACACACACAAATAAATGTTTGTTACTTAATCTTTAGTTTTACCCTGATCTGCATCTAGTCCACTATACATCCCCATGACAACAGTTGAATACTTCAAGGTTCATTTACAAAATAAAGAACACTTTTAAAAAGTTCACTAGCATATGAACTTGGTTAACCACATGATCAAATCCTATTTAATTAGCCTTAAGATTTAGTACATTCATCTAAGGAAAAGTATTTGCAAACATAAATCTAGATTTTGTATATCATTTTGTTGAAAATGATTTAAATTTCATAATATACAAGCATTCAGATTGATATGGATACATTCATTTCTATTGATTTCTATTTTTAGTATTTTATGAATCCTGTAACAGTAGCTACAGGCATACTGACTTAACCCATGTCTTCCACTTTATGATAATAATAATAGCCTTTAATTATCCAGGATTGCAAAAATTAGCATACAGCTAGATTTCATTGTGGTTCTGCATGACAGCAAACTCCTCTCAAGGTTTTAAACCAGAATCTCTTCATTTTGTAGAGTGCGTGCTTGCGTATTGAAAATGTGCACATCTGCAGATGTTTTGTTTTCCTTATATATCCATTTGATGGTGGGGATTTCCAGAAATGATGCTTAGAAAAAGGAAGGAAGTGTAGAAAATAAGAGGCCCTTGGGCCACACTGTTCACCTGAGTCACACTGGCTCTGCTGTTGTTCAGCTGTTGTGATTTTTTAAAAGATTTTTCCCCTCAGTCTTTATTCCCATGGTCATGAATTACTAAACATAAATTCACACAACATGGGGATGCCTCAACACCAATATGACTCACATGACCTTGCTGTTCTGGGAAATAGTTAAGGCCATATAGATCATGGTATGAAATGAAAGGTCTTGCCATATGAAATCTATATACAAAATATAAAAGTTCTTCCTAAATAGTTATGGGGATATTGAATATGTTATGTTTTCTTAAAAGTAGGTAAATTCCAAGGTCACAAAGGTCAAAGATCATGGTAAGATATGAAATTACTTCCAATAAAAAAAACTATATACAAAATTTGAAAGGTCTACCTTAAAACACTTCAGAAGATATTGAAAAGGTCAGGGTTTTATCTAAAAGTAGGTCAAACTTCAATGTCAAATTCACAAGGTCAACACCTTGGTATCACATGAAAGTTCTTGTCATAAAGAATCTATATAAAACATATGACAGCACTACCTTAAATAGTACAGGAGATATTCAGTATCATATATTTTCTTAAAAGTAGGTCATACTCCAATGTCAAGATCATAAGGTTAGAAACTTTAATATGAAAGAAAGGTATTATCACAAGGAATGTGTATATGGCATATGAGAGCCCTACAACTCATCATTTAAATGTTAAGAGTAAGGTTAAAGTTTTGAAATTTGAGTCAAATGCCAAGGTCAAGATCACACGGTCAAAAGTGTTGTATGAAATGTAAGGTGTTCCATAAGATACCTTTATTTCAATGATATATTTTTATGAAAGTTCTACCATGAGTTAAGTTTTCTTTAAAGTAAGTCAAACTCCAAGGTCAAGGTCACAAGGTTAAATACTTTGGTACCAAGGAAAAGATCGTGTCGCAAAGAATGCGCAAATGAAATATGAGAGCACTATCACATACCACTCAAACGTTATGAGCAAAGTTAAAGTTTTGGACAGACAGACTGCCTAAGGACTATAGTCGCAGGAGCATAGAAAAAATTGAATTCACACAACTTGAGAACATTTGGATATTGATTTAATGTGGCCTTGGTACTTTTGAAAAGAATTTGTTTTAGTTAATTTTCTTGTATAATCCCAAATAAGACTAATCCCCAATCCCCAGGGACCGTGATTTGAACATAATCTACTCTATGTTAGGAACTTTTTGTGTATATTTCATCTTTTCTGGCCCAGTGGTTCTTAATGGGATTTAAAAAAAAAAAATTGTCATTTTTTATGTTAAACATTATAAATATAACTCATTTAAAATTGACAATCAAGTTTAATGGAAGGATAAGAGAACTATTTTAGCCTTAAATCTGAGTTATGTAAAAAGACTTCTTTATGTTTACAAACAAACTAGTTTAAACAATAACATACCTTAAGCTATGTTTACACCACAAATAATGAACTCTTTATAATGAGTTTCTGTCATAATGTATCACCTTATTTTTTTGGGGTCAAACCTTTTAAACACATTAGACAATAGATTTTGATAATTAAAAATGAAAAACCAAATTTTGGGGAAAATTGTGAATCTGTTCCTTTGAGATGAATGTTCCTATATATCAGCATATCACACAGCAAGTGACATTAGAAGTGCTGCATTATGGCATCCCTAACCCTGTCATTTAAACTCGGAGAACCATACATCTTCATCATTTTACTCTATTTTTGGAATAAAAATTCATGGCCTGGTCATATATTTTACCCCCCCCCCCTTTTTTTTTGGGGGGGGGGGGGAGGGAGGCAGTTAAATCTTGGCCAAATGATCATAGTTCAGAGTCAGTACACACTCTGTTTGGTCATAAGCACCTAAATATGAGCTAAAATTTTAATCAGTGTCTATTATGTGATGGATATTGTCCAATTTTAAGCAACCTTTTCATCAACAGTAAACATCTAGTACCTGTCCATTACAAAATTAATGCTCATGTACACTGTACAAAATGGATCAGAGGTTGGGGCACTTTGGTAAATTGGACAAAAGTGAAATAAAAAACAACAACAACAAAAACAAAAACAAAAAGCAAACAAACAAAAAAAAAAAAAAAAAAAAAACAAAAACAAAAACAAAAACCCAAAAAACAAAAACAAAAAAAAATAAAAAAGATCAAGTGGCCCTGGGCCACATTGCTCATCTTAGTCACCTTGGCCCATATTTAAAAATTTTCCCTAAATATTTGCATGTAAAACTTTGATCCCCTATTACGGCCTCACTCTACACCCCCCTCCCGTGTCATGATTTTAACAAAATTGAATCTACAATATGTCAGAAAGCTGCCATGTAAATTTGAACTTTTCAGGCTCAGTGGGTATTGGTAAGATTTTAAAAGATTTTTTCTTATATTGTTACATATTACTATTTGATTCCCTATTGTGGCCCTACCTTACCCCTGTGTTTATGATTTTATCAAACTTGAATCTGCATTATATCAGTAAGCTTCCATGTAAATATGAACTTTTCTGGCCAAGTGGTTCTTGAGAAAAAGATTTTTAAATGACCCCCCCCCCCCCCCTCCCTTTTTTTTTTTTTTTTTTTTTTTTTTTGCTATTATCTCCCCTTTAAAGGAGGCAGGGCTCTTCATTTGAACAAACTTAAATCCCCTTCACCCAAGGATAATTTGTATTGTACCAAGTTTAATTGAAATTAGCCTGGTGGTTCTGCAGAATTTTTTTTTTTTAAATTTGTCAGTACATTTTTTTTCTATTATCTTCCCTTGGAAAAAGATTTTGCTCTTTATTTGAACAAACTTGAATTCCCTTCACTCAAGGATGCTTTCTGCCAAATCTAATCAAAACTGGCCCAGTGGTTCTGGAGAAGAAGTCGAAAATGTGAAAAGTTTACAGACAGACGGACTATATACAACGGGTGATCAGAAGAGCTCACTTGAACTTTCAGCTCAGGTGAGCTAAAAAAGCTTATTTTACAGCATTTTTTGAATTTGGGAATGATGTATATCACAAGTATAATATCATAACATAAGAATAAGACATCACACTAAGAGAGGTAGTCGATATAAATCTTATGGATGATTTATGGGTCCTTTACACATTTTCAATGATTCGAAAATTTTGGAATATACAAAACTGAATTATGTCCTTTCTGAACCTCGTTGGGATCAAATTTGTTTTCAAATTTCCATGTACATATCAAAAAATATGATGCACCCAAATCATATGGAGATGTTCTGTTTAACATAATTATTTTCAAACATCACTTCAGATTTCAGGCTTTTATCTCTCCACTGAAAGGTACAGTTGTAACAGGGGAAATAAATCTTACAAATCAAATGTTCTTCACAAAAAGCATCCAAACTCCACTACAAAAACTCAGGCATCAAAGCCATCCAGTGAAGTTTATCAATACCATTCTAATTCTTTTGGGATTTCCATACATACACACACTGGTAGCTGACAGGATTTCTTTTCCTTTGAAAAACCAGCTCTGATACAGGCTATCTTTCGGCAATAAAAGAAATCAATGAAAAGCCAACACAGACCAAAAAAGAAAGAAAAAAAAGATGAAGAATTGAAGAAATGCTCTGATTTGAGATACAACAAATCATTCATAACATCCAATGCATTTGAACTATTGATTAAGTGTCCTATGCTGGCCAAGTGATGGATGCAATGTTGAAAAACAATAAATTGGCCAATAGGGACCAACATGAAGGAAAGTCTGATTAGTGATGTTACTATTCTTAGTTTTCCAACTGGAAAACATGAGATAAACAACAATGGAAACTCAGCATCCTTGTCCCTAAACAGCAGAGTACATTTGGATTTAGAATTAAAAATTAACAAGAAAAGCCTGAGACCAGACCTGAGATCAATGTGTTCAATATACCTAAATCTATATGAATCTTTATCAAGGGATATAACTGCTATTACACCATGGTTTTTTTTTTCCATCCAATTTCTGCATCTATCACTTCAAGCACAAAATAATGTGCTTATTTTAACACTTTGCATGTACCTGTTTTGCAGAAGATCCTTAGGGGGAGGGGATTTTTATATTTGTTTAAGCTATATGTCTTGTAAATCTTTTTTTTTACTGTAGTGGATTAATTTTAGTTATTTTTGTGGTAAGTACACAAGCAAGAGAAACTCTTCTTTGCAAATCAAGGGTGATGCTCCACAGTGTTTCTTTTTTCACTAAGGAGTGTCACCATTGGCTAGTGAAGATGAGAGAGCCAAAACTGCAACAAAAATAACAAACAAAATATGATCCCATGAAACTATATCAATCTTATAAATGGAGTTGAATTTTGTTACTCAAGAGTTCCTATTTCAGCTTTCCAAATAAATTTTCTTGAAATGCTTTTGTCCTATCAATCTTAATCAGCAAGTGATTTTGTAAAACAATGCTTTTTGTGTCCTATTTTCTGTGCAATGACACTTCAATTCCTCAGTTTTCTCCCAAAAGAGTTGACCTTTACTGTAGGAAATTTATCAAGCTCATCCTTGCAAGCAATTTCTAAAGAATCATATATGCACAATCATAAATGACCATCTAAAAACTGCAAGTTAAACAAATTCAATGCTCTATCATGTCTATACACAACTTGTACATGTCTATAAATGAAAATTCTGACACTCTGGCATCTGTTACCACAACTAAAAATAAATAAAATGAAAAGAACCCAACTAAAACTTGTCTCTTATTGATGCAATTTGATCCCCTGGTTAAAGAGAGATTATAGTGATCAAACTCGAGCCTTTAGTGTTGCTGGCCCTAAACTGTGGAACGCTCTTCCGTATGATATCAGAACTGCCACCAGTCTCTGTACCTTCAAATCTAAATTAAAGACTCATCTGTTCACATGCTACAACTAATCTGGGACCTACTACGATGTGTTTTTATATACCTCATTTCACTTATTTCATTGTTGTTTAAATAGCGTTTAGAGCAGTATGGACTTTACGCTTTACAAAATAAGTTTATTATTATTATTATTTATTATTATCTCTTGGACAAATCAAGTGGATTTCCTTCCAGGGGTATAATCCCTTTGTTTTCCTACTAACCACTTCTGTCCCTTTACACAAATATTAGCCAATAAGAGACAATAAAGTAACTTACATACATATGAAAAGGTTACACTTATGGTATCTGAAAAAATTCTATTATGAACTAGATTCAACTTTAAGGCTGAATCACTTTCAAATATTCATTCTGATAATAGGGCAATTGAAATGATATAACCCTGAGTAAGGGATACATATTTCCATTATGAATTATCTAGTTTCATCACTGGGGATGCATTAATATGATGATTTCAAAACTAAAAGTCTGAAAGAAAAACAAAAAAGAGCAGACGAATTTTAGCAAACACCCACTTTTTACAGTCATAAATAATGAATAAGTAAGGCTACCACCAGTGTATGGTCTTCGTAGACAGTTGAAATGTATAAATTTCAACATTTTCGATCGTGAAACTGTAATAAATACTTTCAAACTTACCTTTAAGGGCTAAAAGGTGTTCTTTTTCTTTCGTGCCTTCCATGGTTGGTGGTGTTGTAAGTAAGTTGTACCAATTCTATATTTGGTATTGGGTAATTTTAGTTCCCCAAAATTAGAACAGAAAAATGGGATGAAATATAAATTGGAATTGTATACATTTGTATTTTACTTATTGAATATTATCATCCAATTTAGTTCAAAAGCTCTAAATATAAACAGTCATGCTAATAATATGTATCGAATTAGTTTGTATTTTAATTACTGTGAATCGAAAAACCGGAAGTAAATAAAACCATGTCTCGAGGAAATTCAGAATATGATCTGACAGACCCAAACCAAGTAAAAGATTATCTTAAGAATGTCCTTATTGAATACCAGTATAGTTGCTTTAGAAATGAAGATCCTACAGGTATAACATTTCTAATTTTTAGTGCATATGCAGTAAAATTCTATATCTTTCATTGCGTAACCGTAACTTTAATCCGAGATTCCTCTGATTCTGATCACCGTGACATAGGGGAAAGGTGGGAGGGGGCAAAGGGGACTCCATATTGAAAAGTGGGAACTTTTCGACACCACCTGGTGTCACTGGTTTGTCATTTACGTTCCAAGATATGAGAATTCAATAATCGGAAGAAAATCATGACTAATAAGATGTTACCCCCTTTTAAACGGTCTTAACACCAACAAATGAAGCATCACTTCATCACTTTGACTTGGGTCGCCTCCTCAGCATTCGATTTCTTTGCGTATGATGCCAGCTCACAAATAGACAAGATTCCAATCTGTCAAAGTAGTCCGATTAATAGGTTAACTTGGTGAAGAATTATCCAATAACTGAATCAAAGTCCGCGAAATAAACTGACTCTCCCCCTGCCACAATATAAAAGTGCGGGTAAGAGTAGGATGAATCTTGGATTACTGTAACCTGTATATATATTAATAGTTTAGAAATAACTCATTTTCTGGGCAAGATTTATCCAGGATGTGCACTTGTAGGTTTTATGTTCCAGCACTTTGAAGAATGATTTTTTTTTGTATATGTCTGTCTGCACTGACAACTTAGTTGTGCTCTTTTGTCATTGTTATTGCTGTCGGTATAGAAGCTCTTGATAGCTTATGTGGTGTGTCATCTTTGAATGTATAATGTCAACTTGAAATAAATAGTACTTACAATATTGTACTGGTTACATGTTAGACTCTTTGATGTATTGTGCAGAATGAAATCAGATTTCAAGAGCCAAGAAATTAATCATTCTGATTAGAATTCCAAGATAACTTAGTTCTGTCAAAACAAATTGAAAAATAGAAGAATAGAAAAAAAAACTTCCTGAATTGTAATACATGTACTGCATTAAAAAAATATATTCAAGAATAAATCGTAAATATGTACAAAATCAACTATAACATATTTTCAAAGGCAAGGTGTCAAATCAGGTTTTTAAATTGAAATTGACTGTGGGTGACTTGGTAGTTGGGCATAAATTAATTTTTCCATCAGGTGAGGCAAATTGAGCAAAAAAGTTTGAGGCAAGTTGGCAGTGGGAAACTGTTGAATCTGTGCCAACATAATCTTTGCTTTTTTTCCTGCCTGAACATGTTCCACCTTTGAATGATATGTTTTTGTTCGACTGGAGCTTATAAAACAAACCTGTTTCATCAGTGTTGAAAATGTTTCATGACTCGTAATCATTGATTAAATTTGGTTAATTTTTCCTTCCATTTCAGGACACAATGTAATTGTACACTTCCACTAGATGTTTTATAAGCTATATTTTGCCATTGTTTGAATCTCTCGATAAATCCATTTGAGGCCTTGAAATTTTCATGATTGAATTTCTTTGCAAGAACTTCTGCCTTTGAAGCTAAAATCAGACCAGAAATCAGAATATTCTCAATTCTTGCTTTCACAAACCACATATACAAAACGTTTTCTATATCTGTAAATTCACCAGAATGGAATCATTTTCTGCTTAACCTAAACCCTCCAAATTGTAATTTTCTAAAATCACATCTTTGTTTTTCAAAATCGTACTAAATGTACTTGAAGCTAATCCGTAGTCCTTTGCTATTTCCATTTTTGTTTTTAATTCCTTTTCAACTTCGTTAATTATTTCTACTTTTGTTTCTAAAGAAATGGCCTTCCTCTTTGAAGCCATGATTGAAATGAACATTGCAATAAAAACAACTCCTCATTATTTCTGAACACACTTAACCCATTGTCGTGTGTATACATACCTGTGAACATTACATGGCTGTACCTTAGTTACCTGGGACTAGCAGGTGCAATTAAGTGTGCCGCGAGTACCTCGTTATATCCCAGAATGCTTAATACTAACGAGCATCATATGCGAAGTCTTGTTATAAGCGATCTTGCTATATCCAGATTTTTTAAATAGGAAATATTAAAGAATTAATTTGGGACCAAAAAATCATCTCGTTGTAAGCAGTACATCATAATATCTGAGCTCATTATACCCGGAGGCCACTGTATTGTAATAGATCTTCCTTCAATTAATAATAGGAACACCTGTTTTGGATTCTCAACAAGATGATTGAATGAGAGTAGGCTGTATTGAAACGGGTCTGATCATTCCACTAGAAAAATGTCATCCTTGTCTAGTTGTCAAAATAATGTCAGCTTTACTATATTGTGACATTCTACTTCAAAACTGAACAAAGACTGACCACAAAAGAAAGAACTCTTGGAGGGAAAATTTCAAAGACCAATCCAATGACTGAAAACAAACATAAAACACCAATGAAATTAAAATACACAAGGGACATTTGGCTGTAATATAATTACGTACCCCTGGCCATTACACTGAAAACTGGCCAAATTTAATGCTTGACTTCATGTTTAAGTTATATTATCTTGCATATGCATTTTATTAAAAAATGTCAGTTTATATGTGTCTGAAATTAATAATTCTATATAATGTAGTAGTTAGGGCTTTATGGAGTGTAGATATCAGTCTGGATAGTTCAGTGGTTTAAGATTACCTGACTAATAATGCAGGGACACCAGGTTTGATTCCCGGTCCAGTCACAAATTTTCTCCTCTCCTATACCACATTTGGTGCCATTGACCACCCCTGGACTTCAGGTGAAAGGTTGTCTTTTCAGGGGAAAAAGAATCTGGGTTGTGTGTCGTCGAGCTTAAAGACAAATTAAAGGAGGGAGGAATGTAGTAGTTAGGGCTATACGGACCGTGGATATTGGCCTGGTTAGTGCAGGTTAGAGCACCTGACTAGTCCCAGGATCAATTCTATATCATATTATTCAATATACATGCATAATATGAGTCTGTCACACTGTGACAATCAGTATGTATAATCCTGTTGAGTTAATTAATACTGGTACATATTGTGAAACTAACTGATTGGCTTTTTCACATGACAAGCCAGCTTACATGGCAGTTTTAACATTTCAAAAATACTTCCCTCCTTCAATCAGTTTAAAGTACTGTTGGTTGAAAATCTTTTAAGATATGGTATTTTTTCATTTCAATAAAATTTCAATAATTGGTATTAATGTATAATATTCAGAAACAAACGTTTACATGACCTGTACCTCTGAGAGTTAAGAGTGAAATCCTCCAGCAACCCAAGAACCGTGTAGTAATCAAGTCATTTGATAACGAGTTCATGTATCTTTTCTGAATTTGATTTAGGGTGTCATCGTTTAGGATACTTCCATGGTTATGTGGACATTGATAAGGAAGATGCCAAAGAAAATGCCAAAAAAATATTTAAGATGAACTGTGAGAAATACAAGTTTGGCCAAAGCTGTGATTCTCTGGCTGGGATGTTTCTTCATGAAAAGAAATGTGAGCAGACACATGTTTATTTTAATCAATAAATAGGGATTGAATGTTTTTAACATATTTGATTGATTGATTATATATTGTTTAATGTCCCGCTCGAGAATTTTTCACTCATATGGAGATGTCACCATTGCCGGTGAAGGGCTGCAAAATTTAGGCCTATGCTCGGTGCTCAGGGCCTTTGAGCAGGGAAGGATCTTTATCGTGTTTTAACATATTTGAAGAGGTACCTCTTTTAACATATTTGAAGAGGTACAGTATCTATATAGAATTTCTAAAATACAAGAAATTAAATGTTTGTCCATTAGTTAATTTATAGTACGATGATTTTTATTTGTTTGCAGATTTGTCAGAAAAGGGACCAAGAGATAAGATTATAGGATATTATCAAAAGGCTTGTGATTACCGTTATTATTCAGCATGTAAAAACTTGGGAGCTCTGATGCTAGAAAAAAGTGACCTCTGGAGGGATTACCATGACACAAAGAAAGGGAGAGAACTGTTAGAAATTGCATGTGACAAGAAAAATGTGGACAGCTGTTACCTTCTTCAAAAACTCTACAGTAAAAGATACCCTGAAAAAACATTGAAATTTGCAATAAGAGGCTGTGAGTTAGACGATGGTAGGTCTTGCCTCACAGCATATCAGATGTATTTAAAAGGGTATGGAGTGGAGAAAAACCCTGAACTAGCGATATATTACCAAGAAAAAGCCAAGTATATAAAGAGACACAATATTGCATGTAAACCAGATGAATCTGTAAGAGTAACTATGTGATGAAAAAAAATGTAATAAAAGATTGTATTGAACTTGAGCTTATATTACATTATATTAAATATTGATGAGAGAATGTTACTTCAGATTTTGTGAAATTTAATGTCCCTGGTAAATGGTTCAGGCCCCAGGGTAGGACTAAGTTGAATACATACTAATTCTGTACACTCTGGTATTTCCAGCTGTAAATAAAATTTTTCCAAATGGCAGGCTTATTGGAGCTGTGAATAATTATTTTTGTAAACCTGAATTCTTATAAAATACTGGTACCTATCATATCATCATCATCATCATCATTAAATCAGGTGCTACATCCAAGGACATTTTTGCACCGCCCGTGAGTCAGGTGTTCTTTACTCAAAACGTTGTGTTCGGATAAGTTCTGAAAATTTGCTGGTTGCGTCTTTAGAGGTGGATGTTGTTTTTAGTATTGATGGATTTAGACTGTTCCAATCACGGATTGTGTTCGGGATAAAGCTGGTTTTTAGAACATCGGTACGAGCATATGGTATGTAAAATTGCTGATCGTGTCTGTTACGGTTTGTTCTGGTGTTACGTTTGATGTCATTGGTTGGAATATTGGCCAATCCACTTAACCCTTTATAGAATAATATAAGACGATTTTCTTTTCTTCGATCTTTTAATGATTTCCATTTTAGTTCTTCCATGATCTTAGTCATTGACCCTTCGGCATAGTTGTAATTGTTCAAAACAAAGCGTGCCGCTCGTTTTTGCACCTTTTCTAGTTCTTCCTCTAAGTATTTGCTGTTAGGGTCCCAAACAGTTCCTGCATATTCAAGTATTGGTCTAACACAACTTGAATAAGCCGTCTCTTTTACCTCTTTGTTGCAAAAATGTAGGTTTCTCTTAAACATTCCTAATACTCGGTTGGCTTTGCTCGTAACTTCAGATATATGTTTGTCCCATCGGAGGTCTGATGATATGTTAACTCCGAGGTATTTTATTGTATCTAAGAATTGTAATGTTGAACCTTCCAACTAATATTCATAATCCTCAACTTCTGACCATTCGGATCTTGTTCCATTTACCACTACGCGCTGCTTACGATGACAGAGGAATGCGTCAATCCAGCAGAGTGTTTTTCCTGAGATACCGTAGCTGTTCAGTTTCGACTTCAGTTGTTCATGTGGAACAGTGTCAAACGCTTTTTCAAAATCTAATATAAGAATGTCCGTCTGATATCCACCGTCAATATTTCTAGCCCAGTCATATTGTGTCTTTTTAACTACAAATAGTTAATGTGCAAATTTTGACACACAAAAAAAATAGATACAGCATTTTGATACAAATTCACAAAAATAAATGCTTATAATAGTGTTTTAGGTCACATGAGTCACTGTTGTGATTGGCAGTTATCCGCCGTCATTCATTAACGTTTAAACTTAATGAACATCTCTGAAAGCACTTTGCCATTTTTTTAAAAATTAATTTATCTTTTGGTAACTGAAATTGTTGATGTTATGGTCAGTGCACCCTTGGAGTGGTGGGGTCAAAACCTTTAAAAATATTTTTAAAATCTTGTCTACTCAAGGACATTTAGCAGATGAACTGTGCACCGAGGTCATGACAACAAGATGCCTGTAGTAGAATAGTGAAATTCATGGTCCCTTGGTTAGGAGTTCTGGTGCTAGTGTGGCGTTTTTATGGTTTATATAGTGAAAATACATAATTCTGTTTGCATTTTCTTTTAAACTCCTGAAAAAAAGTAATAATAAGAAAAGAAGCCCTTATCAAATTTGCGTAATTCATGGCCCCTGGGTCAGAGGTTCTGGTGTTAGGATGAAGCTGTATAGCTCATACAATGAAAATGTTTTATTTCTCTAAAAATCTCAGTACCTTTTCCCATCCAAAATGGTAAAAAAAAAAGCCCATTTTTGTTGGATATGTTCAACGGGTGTGTATGTGTTGAGGGGTTGCAACCTCTAAACTGCTATGCTACATGAAGAATTTTAAGAATAATTTCTACATTTTTTATTGATCAAAAATCAATGTCATTGGTTCACACATGGTTAGAAATGATTTGTCGATGATATCTAAATACTATTTGAGATTTAGCAATTTTAAGATTTGTACAGTGGTATATATATAGGACACACAAATTTTTCAGCCGGCAAAAATTATGTTAATTTGTGATCAACATTTTCTTGTGCTCATGAGATATAATCAGATTTGGAGGTATTTGACATATTCTTACGGTTCAGACAGAATCCACAGTCTTACCGAAAATGTGTAAATATTTGTGTATAAAACCTCAAACGTTAAGTCATAACTTACATATGACCTTTAATTGGATGATTTGGAGTTAGGAGTATTTAGCAAATTTGGAATCGGTGGAAATTTTAGCACTTTCATTTATCCTGAATCAGTCAAACACAGACATTTTCAGCATGCTAGAATTACCCAATATACTGTATATTGTGTGTGTGACTTTTGTTCTGTAATTTCTGTTTTGGTATCACAGCTGAGGAAGTCTTCATGTACTGACAAATTGGCCTATCGTGTGTTTTTATTTGCCCACAATGAGCAAAAACAGCAACCATTCTGAAGTCCATCCATAATGGAACAACAATTTCTACACAAGCAATATACAGATTTAATTTCATATTTTATTTCAAATTGATAACATAAATACATTTATGTACATATTTAAAACATTTATCACAGACAAAAAAGTTGTCAACTGTATATGTTTCAAAACTCTTTAGTTGATTGAAATATTTCATCAATAAAATGTATTTGTAGGGACCCTATGGTAGAGTGTTTATAGAAAATCAGGTAAATAAGACTGGGAGATATTGTTGTACAGTCCAACAGGAATGAATACATGTGTAAAAGGCATCTCAAAATGTCTTCACTGAAAAAAGGTGCAAAATAATTTTACAAAGAATGTCCAGCACTGTAAGATCTGTTAATACTGAGAAGTGGTCTTCCCAACGAATAAAAGAGTTCCTACACAAGCAAATCATCATTTATACTCCTAGAATGTGACGGGAACATGTCAGCCTACACTCTCAATGGCAGGCTGTACAGGAGGCAGTCTTTGTGAGGATGGAGGGCGAGAGCCCATTTCAATGTCTGTAATCTCCATCCTCAGTCTCTTAATTTCTAACTTCTGCATATCAATGATTTTATTCTTTTCCTCCATTTCGGACTGCATCAGAGCACTTGGGCCCTTGGTGGTGAAGGCAGCGATGGCGGACGGGTCATTCTTGTTCTTCTTGCTGTGCATTCCCATGGCTGCCTCCAGATCGTGGATCTGAGTTCTTGCTATTTTCAACTCCCTTCTCAAATCATTGATTTCTTTAATTAATGATACATTTTCCTGCAACATAAAAAACACATGTTTTCATGTTGAGGGCATCTTTTGGTAAGATCATGTCTAACTAGGAGAAAAATGAAAACTGTGAACCTCTGTTAAAATATATACAAACCTGCATGATGCGAACATTATCAGCTCTGTGGATTTCAGAATCTTTAGCCAGCTTCTTACGAAGGGAGGCGACAGATCTCTCTAAATGTTCCCTCTGACGACTGTACTCCTTCTGAATGTCTGCATCTACACTGGCTGACTCGGTCTACAGAAACAATTTACTCGTGTGAAAATTGAAATAGCAATTTGAATGTAATCAACATCAGTATATCATCACGTGTCCTTGCACAAATACTTACAATGTCATCTCTGACATGCTTGGCATACAGGGCTTTAATGGTCTCCTTCAACATTTTAGGGTCCTGAATGTAACCTACACAGTTATGGAGGTCTGTTTTGAACTGCTTTAGTTTAGCTTTGATGTCATGCACCTGCAAAAATATAATGAATGTGAAACACTTGTGGATTCTAAACATTTCAGAAAAATTGAAGCTGTCTCTGGTACAGACAATTTAAATCAGTCCACACTTTATACCTTTTCTCTCTCTAGGTGCATCTCTTTGTCGGTGGCTTTTAGTTTTTGGGTCAGTTCCTTGATGCTGAGCTCCAGTTGAGTGTTCTGTTTATGGAATCTCTCCAACTCACTTTCCATCTACAAAGCAGAAATGGAATGGCATTCATTTGAAACAAATTCTGTGACAAATGTGTTATGGATGAGTCTTGTACAAGTACTGTCTTCACTCACCTCCTGAATCTGATCTTTCATTTGTTTGATATCATTCTCTCTAGGCTCAATCTGTTTCTTTAACTCCTTGATCTTGTAATCCAACACAAACTTGAATTTCTCCAATTCTTGATTCTTCTTTTTCAAATCGTAAATTCTCTTTTCCTGGACAATGCAAAATCAATATTTTTAAACTAACATTCAACAAGGGAAACTTTGAACGAGTAAATCATATTGAGCATTTTACCAATGCACACATAATAAGACCTTACTTTGTCTTGGATGGTGTCATCTCTTTCCACAATCTCTTTACGAAGCCCTTGTATATCTTTCTTCATTTTCTCCTTTTCACCATTCAATTTAGAAACCTCAGATTTAAATCTGTTGATTTCCTCCTTGTGGTCGTCAATTTCACGTTGTTGGCTGATGAACTAAAACGTGTAAGAATTTTTCACGTAAAACATATTTGACATCTATGACAACTATCAAAATACAGCATGCTCATGTAATTAATTTTGCATATAATCTTTGTTTTTTTACCTTCTTCTTCATGATGCCAGTTTCTCCTTTGAGTTTGATGTTCTCTTCACGTTCTCTGCGGAGCTGAATCTCATAGTTATTTTTTATATCGAGAATTTCTCTGTCCGAATCCTCCTCTATCTGTTTCTTGGTTTCCTCATACTCTTTGTTTTGTTCTCGAGATTCATCATTGGCCTGGAAAACAGATAATAACATGTAAGTACTGTCAGCAATTAAATTTAAAAAGCTTCTTTTTTGTGTTAAATTGTAATGACACAAAAAAATCACATAAACCAGCAGATATATTGGTACTAAATGAGATAACAGTATTTTCACATGCAGTACAATCCATTACATTGAGATGTTTTGATTGTGAGCTGTTTTCAGATCTACCTGTTCTAGTTTGGCTGTCATCTCCTGGAGTTTGGTCTCGTAGTATTCAGTCTGCCTTTCCATGTCTCTTTGTTTGCTCTCTTCTTTCTCGATCAGCTGACGTTCGTACTCCTCCTGCATCTTCATCATTTTACTCTGCATCTCCTGGAACTTCTCATACTCCAACATCAACTTCTGATTGTTTGCAGACTCTGTAGACCAATATAAAATCCCATCAAAATTGTCAAGTTGGAAATCTGCACCATATTACATACACATTGATACACTTCTGATAAATGAGAATTTTCCTGACTGTGTTTTAGTACTTACCCATGTCCTGTGTTTCTTTGGCATGCTTCTCCATGATTTCTTGCATTTCCTCTTCATGCTTCATTTCCTCTTTGTCTTTTTCTGTTTTCAGCACCTGGAAGAGAAACAAAAATTTACCATTTTAAAACACCACTGGAATAAAAAGGCTATATTTCAGCTAATATATGTTAAACACTGAATAATACAAAATGCGATTGTGAAAATGAAGGTTGATCTCCCTCTTCATATGGATCTAGATGTAAACTGACCTGGTTTTTCGTTTTGAGAGCTTCCATTTCCTGGATGAACTTCTCAGTCAGCTCTTTGATTTTGTCGTTATAGCTCATGTCCTTCAGCCTCAGCTGATATTCATTCTCCGACTTCAACTCCTCAACACGAGTTTTCAAATCAGCCATCATGGTGTTCTACAAAACAATACAGAAATGAACAAGTCATATTGAGATAGAGTGGTCAGTTTTTATTGAGTCGGGGACGTTTCATCATGTTTATATTGAGTTGCGTCCAATCCTACCCTTGAATTTAATATATTTGAGTGGTAGGATAGATAAAAGTTGCACTCTGAATTTAAATCACGTATTTTTTGTTTGTATACACTCACCTTCTCCTCCAAGTCACTCTTTGTAATCAGGATTTCCTCAGCCCATCCAAAGTCCTTGTCTCTCTTGAGTCCTCTGCCATCTTTATCCTGGATCTTCCACAAAATAATGGAAGCATCCTCTGCCACAGTGATGAGGTACTGGTCATCATATGATATCTTCATCTGTCAGAAAAATAACACACAACATATATAGTCTACCTATGGAAATAGCAATAAGCACAGCATTTAAGGGAGATAACTCTTTTCAGAGATCATTTAAATTTCTTTATAAAGACCATACAGAAGAGTTTGAGAACATTTTTAAGAATATCAAGATGGTATGATACATGAAATTCATCACAAACCTTGGTGATTGCAGCACCATGCCCCTGGTGTTCTGTCCATTCTCCGGGAACATTGAGGGGAAATTTCATCGACCACAAAGTTCCCTTGGTCGTACCGCAGAACAACATGCGGCCAGAGTGAGACATGGATATGCTGCTTAATATTGTCTCCTGTGTTTCAACTTGTCTCAAAATCTTCAAAATATTGAAAAAAATGTTGGTAAGAAAAGGTTACAATATTTCAAGAGCATCAAGTCATTAGAATCAGCAATAAAGAAATCATCAAAGCTCTATCCATATTTCAAGATTTAATGTACTTACATTCGCTTCTGCTAGAGTAATTTCTTTAAGTGTCTTGTCGGAACCAACAGCAAATGTGTTCTTTCCATCAGGTGAGGTAGCCACGCCATAATAACTACAGGACTTAAGAACACAGTCACCTGTGCGTTTTCCTGAGTAAGGATCCCACTCATACACTGCACCATCCATGCCACAAGACACAATTTTACTGTCATCAGGGAACCAGGTGATGGCCTTGACCCTACCACTATGACCTTTCAAGTTGGACACACTTTCAAATGTGGTGGTGGAGAAAATTTGAATAATATTGCTTGTGACAGCTGCAAAGAGGTGTCCTCCATTGCTGAATGCACACTGAAAGAGAATAGTTGTATTATTAGATTTACCTTCATAGAAAAATATTTTCATCATGTTGAATGGAATGATCTTTTTTATTGTTCATAGTTTTAGATTTACCTCTTTGCATGTGCGCATGGGAAATTCTTTGAATGTTCTGATGTCATCAATAAGCAAGTTCATCAACCGAAGTTTGTCACTGAATCCAACCAGGATGTACAATCCTGAGGGATGGAGAGCGATACTCAATGCCTCCTCAGGAAATTCCCGGTACAACTCCAGGTTGCTGTCAAACAGAAAATCAGATGACAGACTACATATCTAATCTCAATCACAGCTAAGGTATATAAAATTTCAGTGTAGTTCAATTCAACACATGGAAAATGTCTCTAGAAATGACGTAAATTTAACAATTTGAAATAAATGGACTGGTAAAACCTATTTATGAATTATCGTGATTGTTTGTATCTTACCAGGTTTCATAGTTCCAGATTCTGACAGATTTGTCAGATGAGCAAGTGGCAATGAGTGGTTTCCTGATGCAGACATCCAATCCCAGAACTTGTCCATTATGGAAGGACTGGGCCAGTGTCTCAAAGTAAATCTGGTCCCCATCACTCTGAAGAAAGACATTCACTTAGTTAAACATACATACTATACATGAATTAATCTAGGTGTTTCATTGAAATTCACCAGTATTCCTGTTTTGAACATGAGATTTTATGTTCCATAAGATCCCCTAATTCAATGTATGATCAAAATTCATTGTGTGTGATTGAATAGCTTTTAAATTATGAGAACTCTTATAAAAACCCCTGTGACCATTTTCATTACAAAATATATGAATGAATTTCAATAATGCACTTACTCTTCCAAGATCTGCACTTGGTAGTGTGATGTAGTACAGCTGACTCTGGTTGGTGCTGGCGACTAATGTCTCTTCTGATGGACTGACAGTCAAACAAGTAATGATCTGCTTCTGAGCACTGGTTGGATCGGCACTGTTACTGTCTGGTGGAATCTGATGGGAAAAAATTTCATTCATAATTAGTATTCTACTTCCAGTCCTTTCAGACATAATACTGATCAGATCTGTTTTTGCATTACCAAACCTTTATGTTATCCACATTATTGCATTTTTACCCTTAATCTAGTTATATTTATTTCTTTCTTATTTTAAAATAAAGTATATATAAAAGCATAATGAAATAATTTTTGTTTCAAGATATTGACCTCATCATACCTTGATTTCTCTAGTTTTCTTGAAGTATTCTTTATCATCTGTCTTCTCATACAGGTGAACAGTTCCAGGTCCACAGGCACAAGCAAACCCCTTTGAGTAGGCAACAATGGCAGTGACTTGTGGGATTATAGTCGCCAGGGAATCATTCTCCTCATCACCAGTCTTCCTAAAATTACACGAAAAATAACACTGTGAGCTAGAAAAATGAAAACATTCAATTTCAAATCCTGATATTTATTAAGATTATACACATATCCTAATAAACTACACTTTAAACCTATAAAATACAAACCAAAAAAAACCACCCAAAAAACCAAAACAAAACCAAAAACAAAACCAAAAACAAAAAAAAAAAAAACCATCATCTATTCAAATTTATAATTGGTACGTTCAATACACTTACTTTTCATCTTTGTGTTGAACAGGATTAAATTCATTTTTAGCTTCACCCTGTTCAAACAAGAACAAGTGACCTGTGTCAGTGCCAACTACAACTCTCTCATCAGATACCCATGCATGACACAGATAGTTATGAGCTTCCATTTTCTGGAAGTTAAGGAATGGCTTCAGAGCTCCTTCATGGTATCTAAAGTGTTTAAAAATTCCATTTCCAACAACACAGAGCTGTGTATTATCCTGAGGATTGAAGCTTACCTGAAATGATGAAACAAGTCATATTGTGAATATCAAAAGAGAAATACAGATTTATCAGACAAAATCTCAGTAACTTTACCAGAGGAAATACTACTGGTTTATGTAATTATACTCTCAGTGTACTTACTTGGTAGACCGGTGCATTGGTGTTAGGGTTTGATGTCTTCTGAACAGCCATTACTTTACTTTTCTCCCATGTCCAGTACAGCAGTGTGTAATCAGGTTTTCCTCCCTGTGCCACCAGATATTTGGAGTCTGGTGAAAAAGCCAAACTGACATACTCATTTGATTTGACAAACTCTGAAGAGCTTAGAACTTTTCTTTTTCGTAGACTATGCAGATCATAGATGGTTATTACAGGTTTCTCCCCCTTTTCTGCAATGGCAACATATCTGCGATTTGGACTGACAGTCAGTGCTGTCATTCCCTCACTTCCTGATGTTCCAGCAATAAATTTCTGTGACTTCTGGTCAATATTGAACAGGATGCAATTGGCTCCAGCAGGATACACAATCGTTTGTTCATCATGGTAGCAAATATTGCCAGACACACCTTGCTTTAGGCCAAAGATGTGCCTAGCCATTGCTACAGCAATAGACATCTTGGATGTTTTTGTTAAGCCCTCTCTGAAACTGAGCAACAAAATAGTTGTGTATATGAAAAATGTTTATAAAAATACAATTTCCTCAGAGACATTGAACATATACATCAGTGAATGTTTATCTGTAGTAAGAAAACAGCAAAAATCGAATATGTATGTTAAAATTGATATGGTTAATACAAAAGATCTCTATAGTGAATTACGTGAAGAGTCCAAGTCAGAAATCTTGTAAAAACTGTGTACTTATATTTAATTTGCAATGACAATAATGAAAATCATTTATTTGAATTGACTGGGCTAAATCTAGAAATTGCAAAGTAGTATAAACATCAATTCATAAATAAAAATAACAAAGAGTTACCTGTCTCTAATGTAAATCAACCAGTTGTTCTTGTGGTTGCCGTTGGAAACACTCCGCACCAACACTAACTTCCGGTTTTACGGGGAAAAATTCTCACAATATTATATTTGATTTTAATACGCATGAAAAAAATATATTTTGAGATATGTCGTACATTAAATATGCAATATAAAATATACAAATTATATCATTTTTTTGCAAATTAAATAAATTGAAATGATCGGGGTAATTTAGGAATTCAACGCCCGCAATCCGGAACATATATAGTTGAGATTTTTCTTAAAATCAAAATATAGCTTCATTCCAGCTTATTCTAAAATTCGATCGTCAGCATGTGATGCAACAAACTTTATATCGAGCTTTGATTTTCTAATGATTATGTGAAAGGGAAGATGGGAGCATTTTACAGTACATCATTAAATACCGATGTAGGTTCAGAGTTTATATAAGAAATAATGGCCGCCTCCATAGTGAGATATCGTTTTTCGAAAACAATTTGTTGTAATAATCATCTATTTACAAATGTCTCTGTGCGTTCTGCGAGCAAATACAATAAAATAATTGACAAAGTGGACGAGCCATATGAAGACATTCGGGACGTCAGTCGTTTGCCAAAGAGGCTGAAGGTTAAACTAACGAAGAACGCATTAAATGCTATACCGATCTCTGATTACATCCCCAGATATTTAACAGATAATCCAAGAGGTATAAAAAGATTTAGAAGAAAAAATTTTGCAAAGTATGGACAAAAATATGGTATTAATCCGGCAACATTATGGCCAACAGAGGAGGAGTTGGCAAAGGAAAAAATTAGAGACATGTATTTTGATCCTCCTCTAGAAGAAAGTATGGAAAAGTTGAGACTTTCAAAAGAGAAAGAAGAGAACAGTATACGCCAAAGGTGTGTATTGTGCCAGTATGCTTTTGATGATTTGGCTTTAATTGTTGGGGTCCCATTAGACACATTTCAATAACCAAGATGCAGTTAAATTGTATCTGTTTGTTCTTTATATTTTGAATTTTTAATAAGTGAGCGACACTCTCATCATGAAGCAATGAGCTCACTCCAGTGGTTACACATTTGAGTCATGTAATTTGCTCTTCAGCTCAAAAATTATGAGCATACCTGTAATGCTTCTGGAAATATATTGCCGTCACTGCATGGACTTCCCAAAGATAAAATAGATAAATAGTGTGGAAAGTACCACAAGCGTTGTTAAATTCCAGACAGGCTTTCTCATACCTTCTTACATTTTGTTCAAAATTGCTTGGTTTGAAGGGAAAAAAACCCCCCAAATATTGCAGCTAATATGACATCACAATGCACTGTTTGCATTAACCACATTATATTTGCCATGTTAAATGATTAGGTAGGTTAAATGTCTAAAGTCATGGTGTAAGATGTTATGGGTCTTCCAGACTTCTTGCTATATATGTTTTTGGCATCAGACATTTCAAGATTTTTATCAGTCTGATTAATGAAATGTAATGTGAACCAATCTGAGGAAATTTTAACCAGTCAAATCCTTTGGACTAGTAAATTTCAAGAACATTGGTCTTCGCTCATCTCAATAGTCACACTGCAAGCTGAATCTCTCAGGAATTATATGTTAACCTACATAGTTTTGCTTTGTAAAGTATCTGACAGAAATTGTGATGTGTAGCTCTATGAAATTGTTGAATTTGGTAGCTCTCTGGGAAAATGTTGCCAAGAAAGCTACAGATCTGCAGCTAATCTGTGATAAAATATTAAAAATATCAAATATATAAGTATAAAAGTATACTATGTCAAAGTACAATATAATAAAGATTAACACCACATCTTTTGTATAAACACCTTGAAAATATTTCAAGACCATTAAACAAATGTATTATTCATTGACGTTGAAGCATGAATGTCTTGAGATAATTTTATTTTGTTTGGAGAATAGAGGGGGATTTATATACCTTTCTGCACTTAAAAATTCAAAGGGAATTTAAATACATGTACCTACAGTTTATAATTGCCATATTTAAATTTCTGAAATACTACAGTACTATAATATACAGTCTGATTTTAACAAACCAAATGACAAAACTTTTCTCAATATACCTTTTTTTTTTTTTTTTTATCAGATGTGACCTTTTTGCATTTAAAAAAAAAATTAAACATCAAATTTCTGCCTCACAGTCACTACAAATAATTTCAAAGCCTTAAACATTTTTTTAAAACTCCAGAAATTAAAGTCTTTATCTCCTAAAATTTGAAATTTAAAAAGAATTTATTGTTGTCCATTTTAAAATTATTGATAAAGAGTTTAAAGTGCAGTTTATGGACGAAATTTTACTTGAAGCTTACCCAAACTTTTCAAAAATATTAACCTAGTATTTACTAATGCTAAACCCTTCTTCAAAAATAAAAAAAAATACAGTCCAACCTCAATATCTTGAACTTGATGAGACGGAGAAAAAACTTCAAGATATCTGAGTTTTCAAGATATCAAGGGTAAAACTTAAAAGAACAAGTCGTTGGGACTTTCAAATCACTTCGACATATCCATGATATTGGAGATATCGAAGTTTAACTGTATTACTCAAGTATTTACTAATTCTAAACCCTTCTTTAAACAGCAAAACTTTTACTTATTAATATCTAATCAGTGGAATTGCTGGTATCATGTTTATATTTTGTTTTTTATGACAAAGAAAATGGAGAGCACTATGAAAGAGAAAATTGATCTAAAATTTCCATCCTTTTGAATAAAATATAATCCTTCAACTATTGTATGCAGTGCAAAATATTTAAAGTTTTTGGATTTGAAATCATGCAGGATGGAGTACAGAATTTAATTCCTGATGTTAGGCATACTTTTGATACTTTAATTTCCTTATTTTTTGTGAGTACATGTATTTAATATCATAAACAACTCATAATATAGACTTCAAATTGCAAGAAGGTGAGATCATGAGTGGACTATTGATCAAGAGATTTTACTTTGTATTTCAGCAATATAGAAGTATATTTCAAAGGTGGTGCTTCTTGCTTAATTACACGATAATAAATTTCTCCTGTGTGTTTAGGAATCTATAGTAAAGCTATTAAATTTATGACAGATTTTGTTGTGTAAACCTCATGAGTATACATATTTGAAGATTACTTTGTCTAATGTCTGTCTATTACATCCTAAAATTTGTGTTAAACTTAATGAATTTTGTTAATCTTTACACTACATCACAAAGTCTTCAAATCACCTTGATTTTTATATCATTGTTGAATGAAATTGGACAACAACACACCACCATAAATATCCAATGTTACTGCAAATGTACTGAGACAGAAATAAATGTATAGATGTTATTAAATGAGCAATATTGGTACATCAATATCATTAATGATATCTCTATAGTTCTTGTTGATGAAAATTATGAAATGGACAGATTCAACCTGACACATTTCAATGTCATAATGCATACCATGAAGTGGTGGATTTAACAGGAGCCTTTGTGTTTTTAGGTTTTTTTTTCTCTGCTGTATTTGCTTTACTGTCAGCACTATGACCATATTAAGTTAAAGTTTGGCAATTGTCCAACTTTCAACCAGTCAACATTTCCATGATTACAGTATAGGATTTGTCACATGTGCACAAAACAAGGCAATCTCTTTAATATGAATATATATTTTTGGCAGGCAAGAAGAAATTGAAAAGAATATGGGAAAAATGAAGGATTGGATAAAAGCATACGAAGATCGAAAAAAGAATGCTGTATTAACTGAACAGAGAGAAGAAGAAAGGCGGAGACAGATGATTGACAAACTGCATGACCATTTTGGCTATCAGATTCATCTGCAGTCCACTAAAGCAAGAGAATACCTGAAAGAGCTCACAGAGAAGGAAAAGAAAGAGAAAAAACTCCAACAGAAACAAGACAAAAGGGACAAAGAGAAAGCCCAGTTACAGGGAATGTTACAAAAAGAAGAATAAAGTCAATTAACAGCATTTTGTTGTGTCATCTCTATGACTTTGCATTCTGGGAGATTAATCACAAGGTCATTCAAATCTTGATGGTCAAGAGCTAGAGACTTTCAATATTATCAACTTGCAACATTTTTATTTGGAAGTCTGTATATATGAACCAAATTAATGGTAATATGATTGGAATAACTAAAATTTGTAAGTTTAAAGAATTTCATCTCAAAAATTTGTAATTTCACCTCAATTTTTGCAAGTAACAAATTGTAAGTTTTGAGCCCTGGTCAACCAATACCACTTATAACCAGATCAGAGAAACAATATACTTACAAGAGAGAATTGTATTCATGAATGAGTACCAGGTACTCTGTTTAGAAACTTTTTGGTCATTGAAAAAGTTGAGAATCTGTATTGAATGTCTCTTGTAGACATACTTTTTTCTGTGTGGTGCAAATTTTTACATATCTGTTTACTTTAATACTAGCAGCCTTTAAGTTTAGTAATAAAATAGATCTTGATCAGTAAGGAGGGGTCTGTATTAAAATAATAGGTTGCTTGATTTATTTAATGTATCAAAGAATTCAGATTTACTCCAAATGATTTGGACAAGTTGGGGACATTTATTAGATCATGATCAAGACAATGTCAATCATTCAAAAAAATGTAATAAACCCAGAAAAAGATTTAAAACTGTTTTTGTGTACAATTCTGGAATTATAACATTGAATATAAATTTGCAGAATCATGACCCCATGGACAAGAGTACATATACAGTTTTCAAAAGTGCAGCGACATGTATTTTGACAACTATAGCCTTCTAAGAAAAGAGGTTTTTTTTGTTTGTTTGTTTTTGGGTTTTTTTTAAACTTGGACTTAAGCCTGGGATTTTACTCAAATTTTGACTCCTCAAATAAAAGAAAAGTCACACTTAGTTTGATTTTTTTGTTTGTTTGTTTTTTGGGGTTTTTTTTTTGTAGAAATCCAAGCCTGGATTAGTTTACCACATTCTTACACCTCAGCAGATCCATGTAAATTTAACTTTTTGATCCCAGAAATTAATAAGGCACAACACTATTTTCTCTGTGTGGAGTGAAAGTTTTTTGGGAGGGTGGTGATATAAACTATACAATCATAAATCTGATCCTTAAATTTGTAAAAATTATAATTTAATGTTCAGATACATTTATTTATATTTATCCAATACACTAGTTCATCGTTATTAGAATTGGCCCTTAATCAGCTTTAGAGCACAGCAATAGATCAATAGAAGTGATTTCAAAGTAACCAATGTTTTAATGCAAAGAAAATGTTAGGGAATATATTTTCATTTCAGAATAAGTGATATTTCAAAAATAGCCACTCTCAATTTAGATGGAGTAAGCTTTATATAGACACCAGCCCAGGTCTGCTTCCAGCTTACCTAGACTTTTGATATACAGCACTTGTATGAATGCTTTGTTAGCCGATTCCTTGGATACAGCATCTAAGATACATACAAATACTTCTGGATTTTCCTAATGTAGAGGCTTAAATGCAATACATACACAATATCTCATATAATATATTCCGTCAGTGTGTCGTGACCCTTAACCAAAGTTACTTATAAAAAGGTCATTGAGAAAGGGTAGAGTTAAAATATATATGATACATATAACTATCATTGTATACTGGGTTCGTGCTTTTCTTAAAGGTATGTTTATTGAAGTTTTAGTGTATTAATAAAAGATGACAAGAAATCATACGACAAAAAAATATAAACCATCTATCTTGCTGGTCAAATAGGCTCCCTGACCCAAAATATAAACCATTTATTTAACAGGTCAAATAGGCTCCCTAAGCAGAAATATACACCATTTATTTAACTGGTCAAATAGACTCCCTGACCAAACGTATAAATCACCTATCTCACTGGTCAAATAGGCTCCCTGACCAAACATTTAAATCATCTATCTCACTGGTCAAATACACTCCCTGAGCAAACGTATAAATCATCTATCTCACTGGTCAAATAGGCTCCCTGACCAAACGTATAAATCACCTATCTCACTGGTCAAATAGGCTCCATGACCAAACGTATAAATCACCTATCTCACTGGTCAAATAGGCTCCCTGACCAAACGTTTAAATCATCTATCTCACTGGTCAAATACACTCCCTGACCAAACGTATAAATCACCTATCTCACTGGTTTAAGATGCTCTCTCACTACAAGAATTCATAGGATAAGGTTTCAACACCATGTTTCTGAAGTGTGGATCTTGTGTACATACCCCCCCAACCCAATGAAAAAATAAATACAAAACCAATAATTTCTCTAGAATATGTGACTCCCCCACTGATCATCTTCATAAGTTTGTAAGTTTCAGAGGTGATTCTCAAAGACTCATTTCAAAAGCTTACAGAAAGTAAACACTGATTATTCAGAATGGCAACAGGGAAATCACATATTTTTGGAAAAATTATTGGTTCTATATTAATTTTTTCATGGGTTTATAGAGGGGAGGGTAAGTACATAAGATCTATACATTCTATCCACACTTAGGTGCCTGTCTGTGATCAGATTCCCTGCCTCACCACAATATAGAGATTTGAATCCTGATGACTGTTGACAGTGTGTCCCCTGACAAGGAATTTTCAATAGCTATATTGCAGTCACTCCATCACAGCAGAACTTAATAGATTGGAAGGAGTATTTGATGCTGTTCCCAATTGGTCATCCCTCTTCCAGAATAATGGAGAACAAACTGAATCAATTGCAGTTTTATTGTGGAGTTATAAATAACTATTTTAACTGTTAAAACAAACCACTTAATTCTAAATGTGGAATAATTATCATGATTATAAAGATGATATTTAAAGAATACTCTCACTTGGATTTTCTTCCAACAGTAAAAGTTCTAATAGCGTTCACCAAGACAAAACAGATTTCTGCAATGTATCTGTAATTGACAAGAGAATATCTGCTACCAGCTTCATGAAATATTACTGTCTGGTTCATTTTTCACTAATCTGCTATTACCTCTGTGGAATTTCACTGTCTGGTTCATTTCTTATTATCACTGAATGATATCTACTATTAGCTCTGTGGAATTTTACTGTACGGTTGGGATTTTACTATATGGTTGGGATTTTACTGTACGGTTGGAATTTTACTGTATGGTTGGGATTTTACTGTACGGCTAGAATTTTACTGTATGGTTGGGATTTTACTGTATGGTTGGAATTTTACTGTACGGCTGAAATTTTACTGTACGGTTGGGATTTTACTGTACGGCTGGAATTTGACTGTATGGTTGGGATTTTACTGTATGGTTGGGATTTTACTGTATGGCTGGAATTTTACTCTCCAGTTGGAATTTTACTCTCCAGTTGGAATTTTTCTGTCGGGTTCATTTCTCATTATCACAGATACTCTCCTGTCTCTCACAATTTTCTGTCCCTTAAATATGGATTCATTCTCATCCAGCACAGCATGCTTATAACAATACCTTGATTTGTCCCTGAAATGAAGATGAAATGTGTTTAAAAAAGAAGCCCAATGGCCACAATGATATTACTGTTTATAGACTACAAAGAACATACATTACAATAATAACATAAATAAATAAGACATCAATAAGTTATAATAACAATTTGTACACATCAATAAGTTATAATAACAATTTGTAGACGTCAATAAGTTATAATAACAATTTGTAGACGTCTATAAGTTATAACAACAATTTGTAAACATCAATAAGTTATAACAATTTGTAGACGTCAATAAGTTATAATAACAATTTGTAGACATCAATAAGTTATAACAACAATTTGTAGACATCGGCCGCGGCGTTACGTGAGCAAGTTGGCCAGTTTACTTGCGGAAGGTCGGTGGTCTCTTCCCAGGTACATTGTATCTGGGTTCTCTCCTTCACCAACAAAAACTGGATGCCACCAGATAACTGAAAAATTGTTGAGTGTGGCGGAAAGCAATAAATAATCAATCAATCAATCAATAAGTTATAATAACATTTTATACACATCAATAAGTTATCATAACAATTTGTAGACATCAATAAGTTATAACAACAATTTGAAGACATCAATAAGTTATAACAATTTGTAGACATCAATAAGTTATAATAACAATTTGTAGACATCAATAAGTTATAATAACAATTTGTAGACATCAATAAGTTATAATAACAATTTGTAGACATCGATAAGTTATCATAACAATTTGTAAACATCGATAAGTTATAACAACAATTTGTAAACATCAATAAGTTATAACAATTTGTAGACATCAATAAGTTATAATAACAATTTGTAGACATCAATAAGTTATAACAATTTGTAGACATCAATAAGTTATAATAACAATTTGTAGACATCAATAAGTTATCATAACAATTTGTAAACATGAAAAAGAGCATGTGTCTCAAGTAATATAAAGATACAGGTTTATAGAATGTTGAGGATAAACCTCTTCATGTTGTGGCCTCTGATTTCAGTTAAGAAGCTTTCTATAAAAATTTCCCAAAATTACACATAACAATTGTATTCTGATACAGAGACAATGATAACACGTTGAACATACATGAGTGCACTGTACATAATGCTGTTTGCATGTTAATTTGCAGTCCTGTTCTGAAGAATTTAAAACCTTTTCTAATACACTTACAACTCATTAACCTTACTTAATTATGGATCCTGAATCACTATATAAAAAAAGCTCTGCAAGACAGGGCATATCTCTTTGCAATGAGTATCTACAAGCTTTTCTGTGAAGTCCCATAGTGATTTCTTTGACCTTTTAAACCCCAAAATCAATATAGTTCTTCCTCGCTTGATAACAAAGCAGCATTTGAAATTCGATGTCAATGGAGTGGAAAATGTACCTTGTAGAGTGTCTACAAGCCTTTCCTACGAAGTTCCAAAATGACCTTGACCTTTTGCCCAAAAATCAATAGGGTTCTTCTTCTCTAAAAAACACAGCTATATGTGAAGTGTGAAATCAAATTAGTAAAAAATGTGGCCTGTAGAGTGTCTACAAGTCTTACTATGAAATCACCTTGACATTTTGACCCCAACATTAGATTCTTCCTCTCTTGATAGCATAGCTACATGTGAAGTATGATATCAAGGGAGCGAACATTATGGTCTGTAGAGTGTCTACAAGCTCTTTCTATGAGGTCATGTAGTTACCTTGACATTTGGTCCTTTGACCCCAAATCAACAGGGTTCTTCCCCTCTTGAAAACAAAGCTACTTATGAAGTATGAAATCATTAAATTTTATAGTGACTTTACCCTTTTACCCCTAAATCAACTGGGTTCATCCTCTATTTAAAACAAAGCAATGTGTGAAGTATGAAATCAACCAAACAAAATTTGTGGCCTGTAGAGTGTCTATAAGCTTTTTCTATGATGTTTTGTAGTGACCTTTACCTTTGACCCCAAAATCAATAAGGCTTTTCTTCTCTTGATAATAAAGCTATATGTGAAGTAAACAATCGGTGGAGCAAAAAATGTGGTCTTTGGAGATTCTAAAATCTCAGTGTCACACACACTCGCACACACAAAAACGGGTTCATTTCTATATCCCCACTCGCAATGAATTGCAAGGGGATAATGAAATTTATGTTTAAAAAAGATTGTGACCTTTTGACCTGAAAACCATTAGGCCATCTACTAGTGATGATTTTTTTGTAAACGATTATTGGGTTATCAGTCAGACAACCATTTTTGTTGGCATGCTAAGAAAGCCCCATGACTATTGACCTGATCTGAAAATCATTTATGGTCATGACCAACCTGCCTTTAAGGTTTTTTGACTCTCAGGTTAAGAACTTTCTAATTAATTACTGTAGGTGTGTTAGAAAGTCCCATGGCATTTTTGACCTGCAAATCAATATTGGTCACCTAATCATGGTCATCGTGCCTATAAAGTTTGATGACCATCAGATAAACTGTTCTCTCTGTGTCAGGAAATCCTTCCTGTATGCATATAAGAAACCTCATGACCTTTGATCTTTTTATCTAAAAATCAAATTAGTTAGAAAGTCCCATGGCATTTTTGACCTGCAAATCAATATTGGTCACCTAATCATGGTCATCGTGCCTATAAAGTTTGATGACCATCAGATAAACTGTTCTCTCTGTGTCAGGAAATCCTTCCTGTATGCATATAAGAAACCTCATGACCTTTGATCTTTTTATCTAAAAATCAAATAGGGCATCTACCAGTCATGACCAACCAGCATGTGAAGTTTGATGTCAACATATTAAATAAAGGGTTCTCCAATTATCATTTGGACAACATGCTGTAAATGAGTCTTAAAATGACCAACAAATACAAAGCAAAAATGAAACCTTTTATCAGCAGGCTTTTCCACATATATAAGAATTTATGGTCCTGTAAATCAAAAGAGAATTTCAAACTAACTGAGTCTATTACATTTCACTACTTCTTAACTGTATCCCACTGGAATGCCCAAACTACTACAATTGTAGGACTTGGAAGGAACATAGTCTTTCATTTAGCCACTTCTGTGTTGTGTTGATAGAATTTTATAAGATAGTCCAGAACACAAATTGAATAAAGAAAAAATTAAGTGATCCTAGCAAATGACAAACAATGTCTGAAAAGCTTATTTATGCCTCTGACTCGCATACAATGTAAATTAACATTTTGTCTGAGAGAGAGAGAGAGAGAGTGTGATTTTGGATCAATACTGTAAAGCTGTACCTCATGATATACAAGGATCTTCTGCTAAGTAAAATATCTGCCCTTTTCGAATCATCGTTTTCATGTGTAAGTCTCATCACAGATGTTGACATCAGTGATAGGCCAGCTATCGTGTTGCCACAGAACTGAAACAGAGACATAACATTTGGTGAATAAAACTACTTGATAAATTTCTTTGATACAATTGTACTAACATTTAGAGGTAAATATTGTTAATATGATTAAAGTGCATATACTAGCACTTGTAGTAATTGGCTTCAAACAAAAATCTATAAAATTTTGGTTCATTATTTATTATCTATTCAGTACTGTAGATAAATGGAAAATATACAACATGATAAAACTGAAGTCCAGTGAAAATTTTACCAGACTTCAGTTTTATCATGTTGTATATTTTCCATTTATCTGCATGACTTTATTGAAGTGAGCACTTGGAGCACTTTAGAAAAGTCTGCAATACTTAATCACGTCTGGTAAATACTTACATGAATTTTATTTACACATGTAAAATTACATGTACTTATAATAAGGGCAGTATTAAGAGCCACTGTTGAATCTATTACTCATAGAAGCAAATCTGAACTTACTCGGACTGCATCAATGTGCGGTTTTATTACTCCACTTTTTTCGAGATCAAGAATGTGTACATAGGCTAGCTTTGGCACAGTGGGAGGGAAGGCAATGTCCGACACTCGCTTTAAAATGTCGTTGTTCTCTGTGTTCCACTGTCTTCTTTCTGTTTCTCTATACCCATGTATAGCCTGCATAATAAAATAGTCATGACCTGAAATTTTTTTGCAGATTTTGTTATGCATTTAAGCTTTTACTTCTTAAAGATCTTAAAGATGTGAATATATGTTTACAGTAAATGTGAATATATGTTTACAGTAAATGGATATGCATGTTCTGAAAAAAAAATCTGAGCACATTATTTTATTTATGTTTAACTTTAAACAACAGTTTATGTATTTCAAATACATGCAGCTGGTTTGCATCCTAACTATACACTAGGTAATGATTTTATTGTTATTTAAAGGAGAAAATAGCAAACATTCTGAGTCATAAATGATGCGCACACACCCTTGCAGAAAAAAAAATTAATTTTTATGTGAAGGGATATTCCTCTTATATAAAACTGAGTCAACAGGGTCAATATGACAAACTTGATTTATAGTTGTTCACCAGACAGCACGTTTCATAACCTCAAAGTATAACACAAAGTGTAGACAAACAATTTTAGTCAAGGGCCATAATTCTAGTAAGAGGGAATATGTGTTGTTAATCACTTAAAAGAAGTAACACTAAAATATCACATTATTTGCTCAGAGCGCAAAAAGTGCAGAAAACAAATATAAAGGCTATAAATTCTGCATTACAAGAATACACCCCTATGTGGCAATATTGAAAAGGATCAATTTTGAATTTAAAATGTCTGTAATGAGTGAAAAAATATGGGTTACCTACTAGTCAGGGGCAACCCCAATATCAAGTTTCATCTCTATATGATAAAGGATTCTAAAGATAATGGCAGTATCTTTCATACCCAAAGTGAATTGATTTATGTCATTGTGAGATTCAAAATGAAAAGGAGTCATAATACCATAACACATTTTGACCACTGGGGTCATCTACTCTTTTGGGGGTACCAGTGTACCAGATTTGATGTCTGTCATGCAAAGGGTTCACAGGCTATTGAGCAGACAATATATCCTTATGTCCAGAAAGGAGAAAAATTATGGCAGGACTGAGAATTGAACCTGAGACCCCTGTCTCACTAGCTATAACCACTGAGCTATCCAGATCAATATCCACAATCCATAAAGCTCAAACTACTACTATTGTATGACTGCTGAGCCTGTGAGCTCAAAATCAATAGGTGTAATCTACTCCTTCAGCACCAGTGTACCAAGTTTCATAACTGTCAAATATAGTGTTCTCAAGATATTGAACAGACAATATCCTGTGTCCAGAGTAGATTGACCCTTAACCTTGTGACCAGTAACCACAAAATCAATAAGGGTGAATAACTCTTGTTGCTACTTCAAACAATATCCAGGACCAAAGCAATATGGCTCCTTTTTTCAAGTGAGTCAAAACATGATCTCTATTTATTCTTTGAAAGCCGAACAAAGTTCATACCAATACCAGTACCTTATAAAAGCATAATGAACAGATGAAAGATGCCCATATTCTCCTCTGGTTTCAATGGAAGACCACGACAAAATATTGTACTGTAGTTTCATCAATATTCCTCTAACATTATTTTTTTAAATTTAAATTCATATTGCTTGTAAGATAGAGCTGATGGATAGACAATTCATACTTTGCACAGGTTCAATACTTCATGTCTTGATTACCTAAGCTAGTTACTCCTTCACATTGGATAGATGGATAGTAAGCTACAAAGGGACAACATCAGGTGGTTTTTCATTTCTTCATATCACGCACACATCCAGTGGGTGAAATACTCATGTTCTTATTAGATATGTTGTTGACACTGCATCCCTCAATGCCCTTTTGCACAAGAGAATCATCTTCATTTATGTTTACTCGACTACATAATATGAAAAAGGTTGACCCACTGTTACAAGAGTTATGGCCCTTTGCATTAATATATTGCCTTGCAACTCTCACAAGAATGGGCACTTCTGTGACTTCATTATGAAAGAAAGTTTAAACAAGCTAAAGGACATTTGCTTTTAAGTTTAACTAGAATTGTTACTCCTCAAACCTCCTTTGTGCGAAAATGATTACAAAATGATTCAGAAGGAATGCGTTTTGTCTAATTTTCTTGCTGTATAGACTGTTTGAATATCATAGGAACCTTCTTGTCCTACTCTTTGAACTGCTATATATTTAAAAAAAAAAAAAGATTCCCCATGTTGATTTTGTATGTATTGTTGAATGACATTTTGGAATCATATTTATATGTACAGTGTATAGCCTGTAGAAATAATACACGAGTCGAAATCGGGGTTGGGGTGAGGCTGGACTGAGTTTTATAGTATATATCCATGTAATAAACGTGTGACAAATCCACGTGCACTAACATCATCCCAGTGATCTCGTTCATATCTTAAACGCCTCATGTAAGGATCCAGTTCATTCATCAGAGAACGTTCCTCATCTTCGGAAATGAAGTCAGCGTACATAATAAAACTATCAATAAGATCCCTAAATGTATCGCGGTCACTAGTATCAAGCCATTTTGGACGTTCTTCTGCAGGCGGGATCATGCTGGACAGAAATCTGAAAATGTCATGTTTTGAAATCAATGTACTCATTTTCCAAATAGGTCCATGGTTTGAAATCCTCCTTAAAACACCCATTTTTAAGTTTAGATTATGCATTTTCACTTAAAAATTGTGAAAATACAAAACAAGGTTAGACAACATGTATAGTTCCGGTTTGACAGACATATATTAGCTCGTTCACTGTAACTTCGCAATAATATTTCTCAAAGGTTTTATAAAATTCCTATTTAAAGCTGTGAAAATCTCATGAATCCCATAGCAATTTTTTTTAAATTCAAAACTGCTATTTCATAATCATGAATAAATTTTACAGATTTTGAAATAGATACAAATGTACAAATTGGCCTATTTCACAGAAAGAAAAAAAAAATCTGGATTCGCAGTGCGCTTTTTACAATGGAAAAAATAAATGACTGTTGTCAAAGTAAATTATTATGTTCTTTTTTTTTGTTTATGGTTGACACAGGGGGGGCTAGTCTGCATCTACATAATGTGTTTGTGCTCCACGAAATGCCTAAAAGATGATCAGGTACCAGGTTAATTGGTAAGTATTAATTACGATTCATTTAGTACAAAATGATTATATACACAGATCTAACAAAAACTTGTAACTTAAAACATTATGTGATTGACATCATATTGTACAGCATGCAGCAGTAGACCTAATGAATTTTATTCCATAATCTGTCCATCCATTCCTTTGAAAGACTTGAGTTAGGAAAAAGCTAGATACCTTAATGACAACAGATTTTAGCTTGACATCAACACTTTGAACATGGTGTGGTTTGAATTAATGTGATATTCACAGCTAAGCAGAATTTGCCGACTTTACATGAGTAAAACAATCATGTCAATTATGATAGAGTATTCTGTCGTTACAATAGAATGTAGAATTCATCCCATGTGCTTGTGTTTGCAATGTATTTAAATTGCAACAAATTGTAGTATTTCACCATAAATACCTTAATTTAATTAAAAAAAAATGTCTCTGGCAATTTGCTTTTGCAGCTGTTTTGAAGAACATATTTTCTATCAGTTTGATAATAAGCAAGACTTTAGGTATGTCTCTGTATAGTAACGTTTGAGTTTCAAGTTGATTCAACCTTTTATACATTGTGATTGCCCTTGGACTTAAGAAATTATTCACTGCTTATTCCAGACTTTTAGTAAACTCAGGTGACCTATTGCAATTCAGCTGCATCTATCGTTGTCCATCATGTGTTAACAATGGAACATTTTTAATTGTGGGGCAAAAACTGTCAAAAATTGACCAAGTTTCATAAATCTGCTTCTCTATATCTCTACATATGTAAGAATAACTAATAAATACATAATGTGATGTAGATCAGGAAGGACTATACCAGAATTGTAAATTTCATGATCCTCGGGGTAGAGGTTCTGACCCCAGGCTTGGGCCAAACTTGGTATGTAGTATTTATGTGCAAAACATTTGTAAATTTCATGATCCCAAGTGCAGGAGTTTAAGTATGAAGGTAGGGCCAACATGGTCAGTGATTAAATGTGTTAACAACTGAACATCTTTAACTTCTTGATAACTACCATTCTAATTCCTGAAATTTGATATGAAGCATCTTTTAGATAAAGGGTCATAAATTGTAAATTTCAGGACTCTTGCAGCATTGGGGCCCTATTGGTGAGGTAAAAACTGCCAAAAATTTACCAATTTTCAAAAAAAAACTTCTTCTGTGAGCTGCATATCTTTAAGAAAAAGTAAATGCATAGTGACATAGAGCAGGAAGACCTCTTACAAAAAAGTAAATTTATGATCACCGAGATAAAGGTTCTAACTCCAAGGTGGGGCCAAACTTGGTATATATAGGGTGTATGCATAAAACATTTAGATAATATCTTCTTTAATGCTATTGATACCAAATTGAAGCTAAATATATATTTAGAAGGAGTAGGTAGTCCTTCACCAAAATTGTAAATTTCATGATTCTAGGGGGTAAGGGTTTGTTTCCAAGGTGGAGCCAAAATTGTTGTAGTGATTTTTGTCTTTATCATTTGAAAGACTTCTTTACATTTACTGATATGGTATAAAAATGAAATGCAGATTTAGGAAATGCAGAAAAGGATGTACCAAAATTGTGAATTTCACACCTAGGGTTTAGGATTGGTCCAAATTAGTCATATTGTGTTAATGCTACATATCCTATATCATGTAAAGCCTTTTATCAATATAGGCACTTTCAAGGGGATTAAAATTTTAAAGAACACTTCTTGTTTTTTAATATTGCTGAATATTAGAATTTAGCTTAAATATTCAGAAAAGAAAATCTTTTCTACATTCCATAGCTCTAAGGACTAGTGATGTGTTTAACTAATACTCAGGTGACCAATAAAGCCTGTGGGCCTCTTGTTTCTGTTGAATATGCTTGTAGATAATGAGCTAATTGATAGAGTACCTTAGTTTAAATAAGGTTTAATGGAAACTGGAAAAAAAAATCTAAATCAGTAAATTTTTATTTTTTTGTTTTTTTTTTGTTAGACTTTTCATGTATACATCAGCAAAATGAACTAAAGGCAGTTCTTTTTTTAAATCAGTTTGTTACAAAGTGTGTCAAAAACATTGTGGCAAAAAATGGCATTTAAATTTATTTTAAACAAAATGTCATTTTATTGTCAACGTGGTTTTCTATCTTAATATATATTATATTGTATATAAAATCTTAATTGATAAAGTAAATCAATGTGTTTCTCTCTGCATCCAAAGAGTGCTCACCATGCACTTCCAAAAACAAAATGTAATTCAATTCTCTTCACACATTATTCAAGAAGACAAAAGCAGTACATGGAATATCATACATT
Organism: Ostrea denselamellosa; assembly: GCA_024699665.1. NCBI lineage: Eukaryota > Metazoa > Mollusca > Bivalvia > Ostreida > Ostreidae > Ostrea > Ostrea denselamellosa. The sequence goes on along the minus strand of JAMZEH010000020.1, from coordinate 9,900,242 downwards.
CTATTTTTGTTTTATTTGTTATTAGTTTTATTTGGACATCTTTGGACTTTAAATTATTTCAGACTTGTACAGTGTATGTTTTCGGGGGGCACTCATGCCACAATGACCCACTCAGCCATCTAGTTTTCTGTAGATTCTACTGAACCATGAAGGCCCACACTGTAAATTCCAGGGACTAACTTGGGACAAGTTTAACTTAATTCTGCAGAACTGTTGCTACAGTTTTTAGAACAGGGCTCCAATCCCTTTAAACCTAAAAAAAAATTTTGTGTTTCTGATAACATCTTCATCAAAATTAGGGTCGGTTGGTCAGTAATTTATTTTGGGAATGGGTGGAGAATATATCTGAACTTCCTGAAATATTTTACCTCACAAAAAACTTCCAATGGTCTTTGTCAATGACATAAATCTGTCAAACTTTGACTTTAAACATGTTTTAGCTTAGAACTATGTGCTTAATTACATTTTGCATTTTCGATTGCAAATATTGAGCTAATTGGAGATTCCTCTTTTGCGAATCTTCCTTCAAGATTCAGTTATTGGATGGATTTGAATCATTTGAATTACATTAAAAAAAAGTTTTAAAAAATATGTAATAAAAAGATTATTAATGAATGCTGGGAAACATGCCCGTCCTCGGTTGTGCAGAAGTGGACCTAACAAGCTTGGACTGGTTTACCATGCAGTGATCTCAGGCAGGCATATTCAGTCAATAATAATGATGTATAAGTATTGAAGTTTTTACGTTTATATTCAGAAAATTATCTAAAATCATTAATTTGACATGTCTTGGCTGTATGCCATTTGGTGATGTCAGTAAATCCCCCTCCCCCCAAAAAATTAATTAATAACAATATGATGTAAATTTTTCATTGAAATCTTGAAAGGAAAACAAAATTTTTGATATAAAGTAGGCTTTGTATTTTAATCAATTTTCAGTGGCTGAATTTAGTACCAAGTAGTATTTTTTCAGAGTTACTGAAACAAACATAATTAAAGCAATTTTATTTTAAGATCTCAAATAATTTGGTTTTGTTTATTGCAGTCTGAATTCCAAAGCTGTAACATTTCAAAGAATGTGTGATTTAAAGAGGTTACTGAGCTGTGAAATTGGCAGACGATTAATGATCTTACTTTTATGCAGAAAATTCAGACTATTTGTTTTACTCCTTGGTATGAAGAAAGCATGAAATATTAAATGATTTTTGAAGTGCTTTGACTGTTTGGGATAAAATTATTCCTTTGAATAAACTGAGTGTTAATTCTTTAGTGTTTTCAATTGACAACAGAAGGCTGTATTGATTGAAATTCATTTTACATGTACTGACATTTTTCAACATTCTGAAAGACTTGTTCAAGGATTATATACTGATTAATTATAGATCTGTTAATTTTCAGAATGGAAGAACCAGTGACACTTCAAAACAAATACAGAAGTAGATTGGTGGGTCAAATTATGTAATGGATTCAGGATAATTTAAACATTAAGGATGAATGTGCCAAATGTAAAATGAAATTTCATTCTGTGCATGGAAAATTTATAACTCTTACGGAGAGTAAAACAGTCAGCACAAGGTCTGATGCCACTTTCTGTCATGGAATTGTCTTCAGTGACCAACCTCTGAAGGTCACCCAAAAGGTGTCATTTGAGGTCAAAACTACAGATGTTTGGAGTGGTGGAATCCGGATTGGGGTGACTTCTTTTGACCCTGGAAAACTGTCAAATTCTGATCTACCCAAGTATGCCATTCCAAGTTTATCCAAGAGGGAGGGATTTTGGATGTGTCCAATAAGTGAAGGAATTGTGACATCCGGCTGTAGGGTCACTGTTTACTTAAACAACAGGGGCCAGCTGCAATTTTTTGTTAACAGTCTCTACAAAGGAGCTTGTCTTAAGGGACTTCCTATCGGAAAGTCCCTTTGGCTGTGCCTTGATCTTTACGGAAACACCACAAGTGCCAAGTTCATTAAAGCAGGTAAATGGGTTGCAGTGTGGAGTTTATTTGTGTCTGAGCAGTAGGTTTGCTGGAGAGGTATTGATTGAGATGTTAATTACTTGACTTGATACACAAATCAATGTCAGTGTAATGATATGAAGTTTTACTAACAGTTTCAATAATTCAGTGTTTGTCACTCATTTTATAATACTGTCAATTCCTTATTTTATGCTAGTAATCATTTGTAGGTGTCAAATCACAACAATATAAATTTGTAAGTGGCCTTTTACATGTATTTAAGCAATATGAAAATATTAATTTTATTAATTGTGTGATATTAAATTCCTCGTGAATATTTAGGAACATATAGTTGTTGCTAGAAGCTGCATCCTCTTTGTAAGGTGCTGTATACAACTTATATACAAATTACAGTACTATGCTGAAAAGAGTAGACTTATTTATTGGACATCATGGTAAACATGGAAATATCGTGTATAAATTTTTCTTGTGTGTCTATTGTCTTCTCAGTCCATTACCGCATAAATGTGTTTTCTGCATTCTGTTTAATTAATTATGAGTGATAATTAACCTTCCCAAAGATTTCCCTGCTATGTTAGTTGCTAGTAATATATATCACCTATAAGTTTTTCAGAATTTCTCAAGCTCTGTAGCCGCCCGCGTGGCGCAGTGGTTAGAGCGTCAGGCTCAAAGATCTGATGATCCTTGAGTCGGGGGTTCGAATCCCACTGTGGGACGTGGGTGCCGGTCTTTCGGATGAGACCGTATAAATCGAGGTCCCGTGTCGCAGTAGGTGTGGCACGATAAAGATCCCTCCCTGCTCAAAGGCCCTGAGTGCCGAGCATAGGCCTAAATTTGCAGCCCTGTCACCGGTAATGGTGACAGCCGCCGGATAGCTGAAAAATTGCTCAGGCGGCTATAAACAAACAAACAAACAAAATCAAGCTCTGTATCATGCATTGGTGACAAACAATATTTTGGTTTGTTATAAGACACAACATCGCTAAAAAAATAAACTTTACATTTCAGCCGGGGCTTGCGATGATGGTTGTAAGGATAAGGGACTTTTAAGTCCTGTCTCTTGTTAAGACTTTCTTCATCTTTTGAATTTCTACTTCTAGAAAGTATAGTTCTGGGAAAGATCTGGATGGGGTTTATGGGGTTACAATCGCAATATCCATTTTTTTTAATTATTTTTTTTTTAACTGATAACAGAAAGTGGTTAGTTTGTACTATTATGTGGGATTGCAATCCCTGTTGTTTTTTTTTTCAAGTCCTGTGTTGGCTTTGCAGAAGGGGACTATTAATTTACCTCAGTCTGTCTGTCCATCCATCTGTCATTCTGTATCAGACTTTTCTCCACATTGGATGAAGATATTCAACTGATATTTTATATATATGACTCTCTCTCTTGCAGGACCTAGGTTTGACTGAATTATGCCCCTTGATATATGCTTGAAGTTTTTCAGACTTTTCTTCACATTGGATGAAGATACTCAACTGAAATTTTATATTTGGCTTTGTATTGGATAGTTACAGATCAAATTTGAGTTTCGTTATGCTTAGCATATGTTTGACTGAATTATGCCCCTTGATGAATTGCAAGAATCAGTTTTCAGGAATTTTTTTCTGCATTGGATGAAGATATTCACTTGAAACTTCATATGTGGCTTTGTCATAATAGTTACAGATCGGATTTGAATTTTGTTATGCTTGACTGAATTATCCTACTGGTAGGGACTGTGCAATACACTCTGAATGCTTTTTTTTAAGCAGTAGTGGATCTATCTAGGATATTACTAGAGAATGCCACTTAAGACTTGTTTCTTAATGCATCTCTTTAGATGTAGAAACTCTAAGCTTAAAATGAAGTTTTATTTTTTATTATAGGTATAAAAATATACAAACTAAAAGGTGAGGGGGTACTCGGAACTTTTGGTTAGCTGCTGAACACAGCTGATATACAGGAAGTGTCGGTAGCTTAGATTCAAGTTAGAATATTTTAGCTTGAAATAACACCCACCCCCGAAAAAAAGAACAAATCACTTGACTGGGGAGAATATTATTCAGTTATTCAAATTGGAGAACTGTCTGTGTAGTTATTTTAGCAGGATTCATATTATATTGAATATTTTTGTTTTTAAAATGTCTACTATTCATCCCTTTTCATACGCAGTCCAAGCTGAGTCATGATGACATCAGACTGTTACACAAACTCTATGTCTCAAGTTACGAGTTTTAAATGTGTAAAATAAGTGCACTCACAATATGCTTCAAATGGATTGGATATTTTACTCTGGCACATATAAACCATAATTTTGTTTTCTATTATCTTGGCATTCTCTTGTGTAGTATGTGATGACGTAAGATGTGATTGCCTGGTGTGTATTGGTAAATAAACTTGTTATTTCAGTTTCCAAAGGACCTCTTATAGTTTGGGTGCATCATTACCTCACTTTTACCACTTTTCAACATAGTTTTTCTGTCTTTATATATATATATATATATATATATATATATATATATATCCCAAAAAGTTATAGAATTTCAGAGTTTAATATTTCATTTCTTCTTCTGATTTACAGAGTTAAGTCTTATTCATTTACTCTAACTGGGTTTTTTTTTTAGATATTTTGTGACAAAACAACCATGTTTCTCATTTATAATTATCAGATTTTTTTATGTCTTAGCTGGCCAAGGGTTTATGATCTGCTCTGCTTCTCTACAACCCTTGGCTATGTTAGCACGAATTTTATAGTTTTGATTATTATACTTTCATGTAAAATACTCCGATCTGATTGGCCGAGAAACATTTGTAAAAACATACTATTCCCCTCTGAGGACAGAAAGCCACGCCCTCCAGGGTGATATTATCTAGCAACGGGAAGTATTACTTAACGACGGGAGATATTCTAAAAAATATCACATGCGTCAAATTTATGCGCGTACGGTTCGCCGTAGATTGCTAGACGCCGTCACTTGAGCGTTTGTAATTCACGCAACTATTACGCTGATTGTGGTTGATATTCAAAATATCGCATTACATTGATTCATTAAACGTCAACAGACGATAGCGACAACATGTTTGCAAACATGAATGAGAATGATATACAAAGACTACTTGAAGAAAAGAACTCAAAAAGCACGCAAAGGACAGTGAAAAGGCCCGTGAACTTATTTCGGAAGTTTTCAGCAGAGAGAAACAAAAGTTCGGAGTTTGAAAGTTATTCCAAGCAGGAGTTGAACGAAAGTTTGAGATTGTTTTATGTATCTATTCGGACTCAGAATATCATTGAGCATGATAAAACAGACATTCAGTATAATAAAACAAATAGTAGCCTCGGTTGACAATGGTTTTTCTCGGGGTGAAAATTTTCAATATTACCCTCAACTACATGAACTATTTATATAGTGGCATCCTCTAGTGGATGGAAAAAAACAAATGCTATTTGGATTACATCATGATCAACCAATGAAAATGCGTGTTTCAATACTTGAAGACAAGGACTAATTGTTTACACATGCCTTTGTCTACTAATTTGTCTACTAATTGTTTACACATGCCTTTGTCTACTAATTTGTCTACTAATTGTTTGCACATGCCTTTGTCTACTAATTTGTCTACTAATTGTTTGCACATGCCTTTGTCTACTAATTTGTCTACTAATTGTTTACACATGCCTTTTAAGATAATATGCTATCTGATTTGATGCACGTGGTCTAAGGTAATATGCTATCAGATTTGATGCAGAGGACTGGGCCTGTATCCAGTCATATGCAGGAAGTTGTTGACATGAAAATCATGCTAGCGCAGCCACGGGTTGTAGAGAAACGGGGGCAGATTGTATACCCAGGGCTAGTGAAGATAGATTTTTTAAGGATATATTGTTCTGCAGTAATTTCAGCAAATTTCTCTTTCATTTTGAGTTAGTCCCACTTGAAAATTAAAAAAGCAGATGTGAAATCAGTTCCCTTCCCATTTTTGAAAACTGTTCATATATGCTTGACAAGTGGAGCTACAATAAAGCTTTCCTACAGTTGATTTTTATCAAAAAAAAGAGTATTTCAACCCTGATTTTGCCTTAGATATGGAAATAATTGTGTTCAAAAACACTTGTTTCCAAAATTAAATTCTGTTGTGATCGAAAAGTATTGGAAAAGTTCATTTAAGATAAAATTTCATTTTACATCAGACTGGGACAAAAACACTATAGAAATCAAAAGATGACCATCAATTTAGTGAGACTTTTTGCATTGGTGTTTTGTATTTACATTTAGCAGTGCCTATGAAGGACAAAAAACAGTTGGGGCAAGTGGCCCCACTTATCATAAAATGGTGGGGCCTTTCTGAAATTTATTAGGCCAAAATAGTGTACGTTATAATCATTTTTAAATATACAATCTTAAATAATCATTATTTATTACTGTTTATTATTATTATTATTCTATATTTATATAGCACTTTATCTAATCAAAAATTACCCTAAAGCACATTACAGTTAAGACAATAAAACAAAGTACAATAAATGCGTAAAACATGTACAGTTTAATAGTTGGGATAACCCTATGTGCTTTCACTTATTTATCAAGTTCAATAGTGCAAGAAGAAAAAGTAAGGTGTTGTATCAAATAGCACATGTATATATACACTGTACACATCTGAAACTTTACACAGTGCCGTCACTCAGACGTCATAAAACAAGGATGACTATGGAAATTTATAAGGAGATTGATTTGCATTTCATGACCAGATGAATAGTGGGTGTAATCCAACTGCAAACCGTGTCATCGCACAATAAAGGGTGTATTTGCAGTAATAAAAAATTTTTGTAAAAGGGCTGGAAGGAGCTCAAGCAGTTCAGTGTAATTTTTAGATTTCAACTGATCTTTTCCAATCGCTCATTGAACCAAACAACATTGTTGCAGCACAGTCACAATGGAAAATGTAAATGTAGTGTCTTGATAATTGCTAATTGATATCAGACAAAATGATGCTACAGAGAAAAAACCAAAGATGTGAAGTAAAAAAAAAATCTTATGTTCGGATTCAAATTAGTATTCAGCATGCATTATGTTCAAGTCACGTTCAGGGTGTCCATTATAGATGTACCTGTGTGTGGAGGTGTTAAATGAATAATCAGAGTAAGTGTGAGATATCAACAGGAGCACTGAATTACAGCCATATTCGAAGGGCTGTGGATTATCCAATATTAATGACATACTAGTGAACTTGCTTATCTTGCGCAGACCATATTGGGCCGGGGTGCTAAATCTAATCGGGACCATGGTAGATCTTGTAGGATGATGAGTATGTATTAAAGTTTGCCTTTTTAATTGTGAAACTATAAAACATTTGTAGGAGAGCAATTATCTAACCATGTGTAAATTATTGATGAAAGAGCTTATGTAATTGGTTGTTTTCTTTGCCTGAACTGAAACCTCAAGTCATGATTCATGAACTTTACTGAAAGCTATTCTGTCTAGTAGAACTTCATTTATTCTCAATTGCATTTATTAAAAGGTACTTATGATATCTGCATTTGAGAATTTACCATTGGGATGATTTTATGTGTTGCTTGTCATAGTTTTAGAATCTAATTTGTTGAGTTCTAGCAGTTACAGGTAATGTTTGTGACAAAGAGTAATTAGGGAATGTGCAGAAAATGAAAACCAATACATTGCAGTCCCTTGACAATGTTGATGTCGAGATACATCTTAATTAACATGGAGATCACAAGACAGTTTTAAAAACATTTAACAGTTGTAATTATCAGATCTGAAATTGGAGTTAGACATTTTTTCCTTTTATGATTGCCCCATTATCTCTCTCTCTCTCTCTCTCTCTCTCTCTCTCTCTCTCTCCTCTCTCTCTCTCTCTCTCTCTCCTCTCTCTCTCTCTCTCTCTCTCCTCTCTCTCTCTCTCTCTCTCTCTCTCTCTCTCTCTCTCTCATCTCTCTCTCTCTCTCCTCTCTCTCTCTCTCTCTCTCTCTCTCTCTCTCTCCTCTCTCCTCTCTCTCTCTCCTCTCTCTCTCTCTCTCTCTCCTCTCTCTCCTCCTCTCTCTCTCTCTCTCTCTCTCACACACACATGCATGTTGTCATGTGCACTTTAACTACCTGGTACATTTTTACATTTTTAAAGATTTCAATATCACAGTTGATTCGTACTCTGGCCATCTTTACAAAGGTTGAATTTTTGCAGCATAATAAACAGAGGTTTTATGTGAAATCAATAACAGAAGTGATAGCAGAAATTTGCTCTCGGAATATAAATATTTTGTGTAAGAGGCCGTCATTAATAAACCGTGGTATCTCCAGAGTGGATCATATGCACTTCTATTAGGATTTGATAGTAGACCTTGGGACAGAAATACCCGGAGATAAAAGAAATCAATAGTATAAATGAATAGGACTGGAGCCGGTGATTTGTCAGTGTAGGTATTGTCTTGTGACGTAGTGTTTCGGAAAGGGTGCACACTATGGAGATTAAAGAGTGTTACCACCAGAAATGGCAATTCAGGATGAGAGAGGGGTGATGTTGTTTTCAGGTTATAAATGACATTAAGACTTCTATTTAACTCATTCTACTATAAGAATTTATTATCTTTAAAAATATATGTAAAATGATTGAATGTATAGTAATAAAAGTAGGTTTCAGATCTATGTTTATGTTGTTTTTGTTTCAGATCATATTTATTTTCTTGAAATATTGAGGTTATTGGTATGTGTGGTCAAAGATGTACATCTCGTGTGTCTCATCAAATGAAATATTAACTGTGAAAAGAATTACAGGCACAATAAATGATTAATGACAAGAAAGATGAATGTGAGAGTTTGACTTTGCTTTGTTTCAGATGATGCTCCTAAGGAGATTCTGGCTCGCGGACCAGAAGCAGTACAACGCTTATGAGGAGGCATGCATATCTGGTACACAACCGGTATACAGAACCAGGTTGATGCTGGTGGGCCAGGATCGGGTGGGCAAAACCAGTCTGAGAGGCCTTAACTAGACAAAAGTATGTATTACAGGAAATCCAAAATCAATGTGAGGAAAACAGGAAACAAATGTATGTTTATATTACACAGAGTAAGATCAAATGGTGCTCTACCCTCTAAAGAGTGGCATCATTACTGAACTTTTTCGTATCCATGTAAAATCTGAGAAATAAAAATCCAGATTTACGGGAACTGTTTGTAAACTACGTACAAGTTGTAAGGCTTTATTTTTTAATCTGTGATCTTCCCGTGACAGATTTTTTCAACAAGACATAATGAAATAGGGATTGTTCAGTTCTTGACTGAAAACATGTACAGTCTCAGTGAATAACTTTTTTGAGCAGTGGTCATTCAATCTGTTTATTAGACCAAAGAGAAATTCACTGGTCGAGATCAAACACAAAATATTTCTTTTTTCAATTTTGAAAAGAACTTTTATGAGAGAATTCAAGAGAACTATAGGTTTACTCAAAAGTAGTTCAAATGTGATAGAAACACTCTTCTTATTTACTATTAATTCTAACTACAATCATCACTTCCTTTAAATGTGGGATTATATAATACTAACAGAACCTCTAATATTGATGAGACACACAGGCCTGGACACCCATGGGGAAATTCTTATGTTGAATAAATAGATAAATGTGGTAGAAACACTCTGGCATGTAGGTGATGTATTCAATACAATGTGTATGCTGAAAATTGTCATTTAAATAAGTCAGAAGAGTAAAATACGATTGGTCTATTGGACATTTTCAACAGTTCAACATTTTTGATAGGTCAGTCTGACTGAAGCCGTTCCATTACTATATCACTGTGTTGTTGGGTAGTGATATAATACTACATCACTGTGTTGTTGGGTAGTGATATAATACTACATCACTGTGTTGTTGGGTAGTGATATAATACTACGTCACTGTGTTGTTGGGTAGTGATATAATACTACATCACTGTGTTGTTGGGTAGTGATATAATACTACATCTCTGTGCTGTTGGGTAGTGATATAATACTACGTCACTGTGTTGTTGGGTAGTGATATAATACTACATCTCTGTGTTGTTGGATAGTGATATAAAACTACTTCACTGTGCTGTTGGGTAGTGATATAATACTACATCACTGTGCTGTTGGGTAGTGATATAATACTACATCACTGTGTTGTTGGGTAGTGATATAATACTACGTCACTGTGCCGTTGGGTAGTGATATAATACTACATCTCTGTGTAGTTGGGTAGTGATATAATACTACATCACTGTGCTGTTGGGTAGTGATATAATACTACATCTCTGTGTTGTTGGGTAGTGATATAATACTACGTCACTGTGTTGTTGGGTAGTGATATAATACTACGTCACTGTGTTGTTGGGTAGTGATATAATACTACATCACTGTGTTGTTGGGTAGTGATATAATACTACATCACTGTGTTGTTGGGTAGTGATATAATACTACATCTCTGTGCTGTTGGGTAGTGATATAATACTACATCACTGTGCTGTTGGGTAGTGATATAATACTACATCACTGTGTTGTTGGGTAGTGATATAATACTACATCTCTGTGCTGTTGGGTAGTGATATAATACTACATCACTGTGTTGTTGGGTAGTGATATAATACTACATCACTGTGCTGTTGGGTAGTGATATAATACTACATCACTGTGTTGTTGGGTAGTGATATAATACTACATCACTGTGTTGTTGGGTAGTGATATAATACTACATCACTGTGTTGTTGGGTAGTGATATAATACTACATCTCTGTGTTGTTGGGTAGTGATATAATACTACATCACTGTGTTGTTGGGTAGTGATATAATACTACATCACTGTGTTGTTGGGTAGTGATATAATACTACATCTCTGTGTTGTTGGGTAGTGATATAATACTACATCACTGTGTTGTTGGGTAGTGATATAATACTACATCACTGTGTTGTTGGGTAGTGATATAATACTACATCACTGTGTTGTTGGGTAGTGATATAATACTACTTCTCTGTGTTGTTGGGTAGTGATATAATACTACATCACTGTGCTGTTGGGTAGTGATATAATACTACGTCACTGTGTTGTTGGGTAGTGATATAATACTACATCTCTGTGTTGTTGGGTAGTGATATAATACTACGTCACTGTGTTGTTGGGTAGTGATATAATACTACATCACTGTGTTGTTGGGTAGTGATATAATACTACGTCACTGTGTTGTTGGGTAGTGATATAATACTACATCACTGTGTTGTTGGGTAGTGATATAATACTACATCTCTGTGCTGTTGGGTAGTGATATAATACTACATCACTGTGTTGTTGGGTAGTGATATAATACTACGTCACTGTGTTGTTGGGTAGTGATATAATACTACATCACTGTGTTGTTGGGTAGTGATATAATACTACATCACTGTGTTGTTGGGTAGTGATATAATACTACGTCACTGTGTTGTTGGGTAGTGATATAATACTACATCTCTGTGTTGTTGGGTAGTGATATAATACTACGTCACTGTGTTGTTGGGTAGTGATATAATACTACTTCTCTGTGTTGTTGGGTAGTGATATAATACTACATCTCTGTGTTGTTGGGTAGTGATATAATACTACTTCACTGTGTTGTTGGGTAGTGATATAATACTACATCTCTGTGTTGTTGGGTAGTGATATAATACTACTTCTCTGTGTTGTTGGGTAGTGATATAATACTACATCACTGTGTTGTTGGGTAGTGATATAATACTACATCTCTGTGTTGTTGGGTAGTGATATAATACTACTTCACTGTGTTGTTGGGTAGTGATATAATACTACATCTCTGTGTTGTTGGGTAGTGATATAATACTACTTCACTGTGTTGTTGGGTAGTGATATAATACTACGTCACTGTGTTGTTGGGTAGTGATATAATACTACGTCACTGTGTTGTTGGGTAGTGATATAATACTACATCACTGTGTTGTTGGGTAGTGATATAAAACTACTTCACTGTGCTGTTGGGTAGTGATATAATACTACATCTCTGTGTTGTTGGGTAGTGATATAAAACTACTTCACTGTGCTGTTGGGTAGTGATATAATACTACATCTCTGTGCTGTTGGGTAGTGATATAATACTACATCTCTGTGCTGTTGGGTAGTGATATAATACTACATCACTGTGCTGTTGGGTAGTGATATAATACTACATCACTGTGCTGTTGGGTAGTGATATAATACTACATCACTGTGCTGTTGGGTAGTGATATAATACTACGTCACTGTGTTGTTGGGTAGTGATATAATACTACATCTCTGTGTTGTTGGGTAGTGATATAATACTACGTCACTGTGCTGTTGGGTAGTGATATAATACTACATCACTGTGTTGTTGGGTAGTGATATAATACTACATCACTGTGCTGTTGGGTAGTGATATAATACTACATCACTGTGCTGTTGGGTAGTGATATAATACTACGTCACTGTGTTGTTGGGTAGTGATATAATACTACATCACTGTGTTGTTGGGTAGTGATATAAAACTACGTCACTGTGTTGTTGGGTAGTGATATAATACTACATCACTGTGTTGTTGGGTAGTGATATAATACTACATCACTATGTTGTTGGGTAGTGATATAATACTACATCACTGTGTTGTTGGGTAGTGATATAATACTACATCACTGTGCTGTTGGGTAGTGATATAATACTACATCACTGTGCTGTTGGGTAGTGATATAATACTACATCACTGTGCTGTTGGGTAGTGATATAATACTACATCACTGTGTTGTTGGGTAGTGATATAATACTATATCACTGTGTTGTTGGGTAGTGATATAATACTATATCACTGTGTTGTTGGATAGTGATATAAAACTACTTCACTGTGCTGTTGGGTAGTGATATAATGTGCTTTAGAAGTGTTATCTGCTTAGCCTTTGTTGTGCCCATATTAAAATCACATTTTTTTTATGGGAATCTATTTTAGTGGTTTTCGATAATTTTCTCCATTCCATGAGGTTGTATCTAGGATATGTTGCATTTATTCACATAGCTAATGCTGTTTAATAATTTGTCATGATCATAAATTCTTGGGAGCTGTTTAACAATTTGTCATGTTTTAAATTCTTGGGAGCTCCGATGGCAAAACCATTCAGATCATAGGAAAGGCAGTATACCCATAGAAAGAAGGTTTAGAAAACAGGTTTTTTGTTTACAATTTGTTGTGTTTAGTTTCCTGCTGATTGTCTTTTTTGTTGGTTATCAGTGGAGCTCCTGGTTGATTTGGTTATAGATCAATGTGAAAACAAGTAGGACAGAGCACATATAATGACATCCTATGGAAGTTTGGTATTTTTCTACAAGACAAAAAGTAGTATTTTGGATTTAATTAGGTGTATTATACATTCTTTAAATGACTTAAGTAGCAGTAATTACTTCTGTCATTTATCGATAAGATGGAATTGCAAATCCGACTGAATATTGAAAATGTATTTTTAGAAGAATAATAAAGAGAAAATTTATGATAAAATTACTGACTCTCTTAAAATTTAATTGATGGAATTGATTGTACACTATGTTCACAATTTTCTTGAAACTAAGAAAACATGGGGTCTCAATATTCAGAGATGAGCTGGAGACGATAATTGTTATGTAAACAAGGGAAAGATTAATCAAAATACCATAAGTAGCAATGATAGGTTAAAGTTCACAAGAGCTGTTATAGCTTGGGTGTTGAGTACCTCATAATTATCCACCTCTCATAAATACCACCTATCAGGTATTTTAAGATTTTATTACATTGTACATCACCATGCAGAAGAGACAGAGATCTGCATATGATTCCAACACAATAACTATGGATGCTTTTATTTTCATTCATGAAATAAAAATCTAAATTGAATATATTTTACTTTTTATTGGTATAGTTACAAAGAATATGAACAGTGTATGATACCGGTAGAAAAAAAAAAAATCGAGATCGGTGTTCAAAATATGTTAGACAAGGGATAAAACTCTAAAACTAAAACATGGACGAAGTGGAGAAGGTTTATTGAGTTGTTAAGCACGTGTGAATAATGCATTTCACAAATGATATGAATTTGAATTGTTAAAAAAAAACCACAAAATATGATGTCATTGCACAAAATAGAATTTGAAATGAGGTAAACCAGAAGAACTTTGATTTAAAATTGTTGACCACTTCTGGCAAAAAATTGTACCAACTTATAGTCGGGTCAATGGCAAATCCCTCCAAATTAACCTAAAAAAAATACAACCGACTTATAGGCGGATCGACTTATAGTCAAGTATATACGGTAGTTACAATTGTATTTTTCTTCGCAATAGATTTAATATTGAAAGCAAAATGTCATGTAATGATTCATTTACAAAGCAAAAATAAGTCAAAAAGAAAAGGCGTACAGTATTGCTATAAAAAATGGCATTTCTTGTTATTTATTTCGCTAACAGCTAGAAAATAATACCATAACACATCAAGTGTCTGAGATTAAATGATTTTGATATGTAATGTAACATACAGATAAATGATAATGTTAACACCTTTAGAACATAATACTATATTAAATGTCAAGCAAAATACATGTAAGTAGATATGTGTAGTGTATACAGAGAAAAAAAGACCATCGTCGCAGTGTACGCTCCTCTTCCCCCTTCACCTGTGGCTCACTGCATGAAAATTTCATCATTTATCATTAATATGCTTGATGAGAATGACATAATTTGTTGACCGATAGGATTCATGCTCAGCTCATGTCTAGTGCAGCCTTATTGAACTTGTGAACCTCAATAACAGCTGTGGCCATGAAACTTATGTTTCCTGCGACGAAAATTTCTTTGACAAGAATTCATACTAATTTATGATATTGAAACAGTTCCTTTGTTTATTTCTTATACATAATGTAAACCCCATTGGTTATATGTGCAGTCAGTTGTGTAGAATGAAGATAGTCCACTAGTTCTGTCATAATAGACAGGAAGGGGTTGTTATCAATACACGACACTTGTCATCATTAGTCTCTGAATATTTCTTTGGAAATGCCTGGTAGCAGAGACTTCCTATTTTCTGTCCTTTGTGGGGAAAAAAAATCATTATTCTTCATCTAATCAGACACAACTGTTCAATGTTGAAAATGCTTAATTCTGGATATGTACAGGTTCTGCTTTTGGTTAGTTTACAGAAGTAATTGAAAAACAAGCATTCTGATTGGTCAAGAGTAATATGCTCGCATTCTACAAAAAGTTTAAATCTCTGACTAACCTGCTTGGAATCTCAGCGATTGGCTGAATCATGCATATTAATGAGAAACGAAATTTTCATGTAGAGTTCCACAGGTGAAAGGGGAGTGTGCATTTCATCTGTGGCTTGCAACGATGAGAAAAAACAAACAAATCATGTTTAAACTTTATTTGACAAGTATTGGCCATGGCTTACAGCAAAATATTTTGGGATGCCAATCACAACACATAAGGGCAAACCCCACAAAGGCATCATCAGTCAACAAGTTCAAAATTGACCACCCTGGGTTAACCACGGGTGATTACTTATGTAGAGTATGTTAAATTTACCCAGTATTAAGCTCAATTATGCAGTGAATTATAATAAAAATAAAAACTCTCATTTTGACAACAGTCACAATTTCACAAAATTCACAGATCATTAACACGGAACAATTTCAAATTAACTGGAAACCCAACAATACATATGAAATTAGTTGAATTGGTGTTCGCAAATGCCACATTACTGTGAACAGGTAAGCAATGTTCGTAGTCAACCCACCAATGGGCAGCCACTGGTCAACTGACTCATGACTGATCTTGCCCATTTTACCTTAAAGTTTAGGATACACTGTGCCAAGTTTCAGCACACTAAAAGCCAAGGCCTCAGTAAATTGTGGAGGAGCATACCATGTTAACCGTATCATTTCGATTCATGTCATCCATAATACGCCTTACCTGCAGCATGGACTTGCAGCTAAACTATCGACTACCTGGAACGGTATCTCCCACTGCTTCATCATGTGGGAATACCTCCACTTTGATCATGAAAGTATTAGGGAACAAATCAAAAATATTATTGGGGAAATTACATATTAATCAACTGCAGATGGTTGAGATAATTGCAATCATGTGATTGATTGTGTTTGGTTTTACATCAGCCATTCTAGTGCAAGGAAGTAATGTGTGACATTGGAATGCTTCACTCCAATGCCACTCCCCCCATTGTAAATCCAAATTCATCAAGATTATAAACATTTTCATTTTCAAATTTATGAATTTCAAACCTGGATTTCCCAGTCACCTGCACATTCCCCCAACTATTGGTTCCACTGGGCCTAGTTTGAGAATCTGTGAAAGCTTGCTAAAATTGGATGAACTAACACACCATACAGTAACATTACCAGTTTCTGCAGTAGTTGGAGCAACTAAACTACTATGTATATTGATGCCATAGCAATAGGGCAGGATACCGACAAAACTGGGCCCCAAACATGAGGCCAAATCACGCCAACATACTGTCTTTCCCTAGCTGCCCTGATATACTGGGACAGTTATTGGATCTTACAACTTGCTCAAAGTATAAACATCACACTCATTCATACTGAGGAATTTCATCGCCTAGTTTCATTGTTGGGTTTCATAGACATTGAAGTACACTGCTGTTAGGACACAAAAAGGTTAGGAGTTATGAACGTATGGTAGGTATTAGTAGAATACAAGCTTCCACAACATTTAAGAAGTTTGTCAAGGTAACATTTGGCTTGTTGACCCAATTTTGAAATTTACATTGTAAACCAACAGTTGTAACACACCGATATGACCTAGCTGTACATTAAGAGCAACCTTACTTTAAAGTAAGCTGCAATTGGAATCGCATGGTTTACTATGTTGGCCAGAGGTGCAGATGCGAGATACTCAAACTATGTACAATATTTTTGAAATGAACTGAGACCTGTTTCATACAATATTGAGCATTACTAGCAACTGAGACGTCTATATATTTATTTGAGGTTGAGAATAAAGCTGACCTGACTCCTGTGAATTGAAGATGATACCTGAAACTCTAAAAAAAATAAAATGACAATGTTAAACAGAAATTTCAATGCAAAATGTCTCATTAGATATAATACCCGATTAGATTTGTAGATGTTGACAAAAGAGGTGCTTGTTTTGTTCAACAGTTCCCCATAATACTGTGTTACCACTGTGGAAAAAGGTTATGTACTACATAAAATCATAATTCCAATGGACAGTGGAAAAAAAACGACCAGTACCCCAGAAAATAGGCCCCACATCCTAGCTCATTTAATCCAGCTGTGTCCTTGAAAAAACAAGGTCGCTCTGATACCAGACATCTAATACAGTGATGTAGTTTACAGACCCTGCACATGGGTTCATACCTTCTCCTAGTGAATGCTGTGCTTGACTTGCAAAGAAAATCAGTGTACAAACTAATGACTTCTTCACAAGGACTTTTTTCCTACCCATAAAATTACACCTTCTCAGCTATCAATTCCACTTGGGTTATATTAATGTGAATGATCACCTCAACTGTATGATTTAAAACTCTGATAGTATTTAGCTAAATTTACTTGCATTTGATGCAAACTCAATCAGAATGACACTATGTGAATTCTTCCTTATCAACAGAAATTTCCTCATTGAGGTAATGATTCAATGTCCAAGTTAGATTTATACTTCGTAGAAATGTTCCCCGATTTTACAACTCATTAAGCAGCTCATCATGCTCGTTGGTAAGACATCTAAATCATGGCAAAAAACCATTAATTGAAAAACTCCTGAATGAACCTGTACAAATGAAAAGTGTTTTGATCACCAGTTTACCTGAAAAGAGCTTCTGGTCCTAATTCAGCTTACAAATCAACCACTCCAACATACAAAATGTACTGAACAGTACATCAACTATGATCATGGGACCAGTTTAATTAAAGTTAAGAAAAAGCCATTTACAGATATAGCAGAAACTGAGCTGGACCAACACTTGGGTTGGTTGGTTGTATATTACTTAGCGTCCCACTCAAGAATTTTCCACTCATATGGAATTGTCACCATTGCTGGTGAAGGGCTGAAAAATTTAGGTCTAATGGTCAGCACTTACAGCCTTTGAGCAGAGTGAGATCTTTTATCGTGCCACACCTGCTGTGAAATGGGATATCGTTTCTTGCTGTCTCATATGAAGGACTGCCCCCTCTTACAACAATCAAGGGGCACTGAGAACATCTTCTAACCCAGATCCCCATGGGATCTGACTTTTGGGTATTCAAACTAACAAGACAGCTATGATGGGTCCCAATTTATTGTTGGATGTTGAGAGCATGGGTCATGAATGGGAGATTGAAATAATATCAGCTAATAAAGGCCATAAAAGCTTCCTTTTCTCCCTCTCCTTTTATATTGAAAAACATTCTACACGCCTGTCTATAGTGTCTAAGGAAAACAAGTCCTGCTTGTGAGGATTGGTTTTATCACAGAGTGACTTGAAAGGAGTCGCCCATGTACTGTTAAAGTGACAGTGCATGGGTGTGGAATCTGTGTATTATGAAAACAGTTCAAGCCCATCTGGACATTTTTTTGAAGATGCACTGATGAATAGTACCCAAACAATGAAGTCACATTTGAAATAAAAATCAATTCCGTGAAACTTTGGAAAGAAAAAGTGTGTGCAGAAACCTGAAAATCAGCAACCATCCACAAATATCAGTTGCATAATATTCTAAAAATCTAATGGTATTAATAAATAATTATGTATCTCATATCAATCCAACCAAATATTTGACAGATTGCATAATACAGTGGCCATTACAAAAAGATACTTCTCAAATTATTTCTCCGACTGCTCTGGATGAAGGCAGCATCAAAAACGTGGCTGATCCTGATGCAATTAACATTTATACTTATTTATAAGGACCCCAATTTGCCACACCCAATTTTAATTTTTAAGTATTTCTCATAAAATGAAGACATTTATTTTGTATGAAAATAGATGTTAATGTTGATATTGACATCACCCAGCATAGACAGGCGAAAAGCTATTATGCTGTCAGTAGAAATGAATCTCTTAGTTGACAAATGGCTTAGTAATGTGTGGGCAATAGGAAAAGAGACCTAATTGGTAATGTGTGGGCAATAGGAAAAGAGACCTAATTGGTAATGTGTGGGCAATAGGAAAAGAGACCTGACTTGTAATGTGTGGGCAGTAGGAAAAGAGACCTGACTTGTAATGTGTGGGCAATAGGAAAAGAGACCTGATTGGTAATGTGTTGGCAATAGGAAAAGAGACCTGACTGATAATGTGTGGGCAATAGGAAAAGAGACCTGATTGGTAATGTGTGGGCAATAGGAAAAGAGACCTGACTGATAATGTGTGGGCAATAGGATAAGAGACCTGATTGGTAATGTGTCGGGCAATAGGAAAAGAGACCTGATTGGTAATGTGTGTGTCTTGGAAATTGATTTACAGTACAGGTTTATAAAATAGAATTTAACATGGAATGCAAGAGCAAATTGAAATTTTATTCATTCTAGCTAATTTAGTGCTTCTAACTTAGTGGGGACCTATATTCTGTGAAATAAGATTTGAGGAGTCCCCTGTGTTTCTGCGGGATAGATGTCTGTTACCGCGGATGTGTTCTAATAAGGAATGACTTTTTTAAAAAAAATTTATTTGTTTATTTTTTTACCAAGGTTTATATATTATGTATCTTTTATGGCCACAGAAAACAAAATTCATGATATAATATGTAAAACTAATGCACCAGTGTATGTGATCCACATACTATCGTGAGATTCATCAGGGACTTCAGTCCGTATATAGTGATGGCATCGTTATCATTTAAAAGATATTTGAACTACTAGCGTCACATCTATTATTGACAATGCAAGTACAGGTTTTGTAAAATGTTTAATTAATTATAAATTAATTATAAATTCCTATCATAGTAATTTAAACTTTTACTCAGAAATTATAGATTTTTCATTACCCATGATATTTTCTGCAAGTAATGTTTGGAATATGTGATATAATACGCGATAGAAAGGTAAAATATTCAGTAAATAAATCAAGACTAGTTTAAAGCGTAAGAATAGTGTATATAATTATACTGTTAAACAAAGTATTCATGTTTCAAATGAAATCACGCTTATGACTCTTTCTTTTTGCCGCATACATGCATATGATTATTTTGATTTCATACTATGAAGGGTGTTTATAAAGAAAATAAAAGTACAATGTAGCTGACATTGTATTGTTTACTTTTAAACTGAATAAGTATTCGTCATTGCTAAGTGAGAGTGTAAGTAAGTAAGTATGTATGTGGGGGGGGGGGGATGCACTCCCTTCTTTCTTTAACAAAGACCATATCCTTATTATTTGACATGGGAAAATGAATATGTCAGGACAGTGACATCTCCCCACTTTTACTGATAAGAACTTTCAAATAAGAGAAAAATAATACTCAATTGCACACTTTGAAAGAAAGGAATTCTTTGGAACAAGTTTCTTTTCCCAAGAAGTTCACTTTTGTTGACACTTACAAACAAGATTTTTAGTTCTTACACTTCCTAAAACCTCTCTGGCCCATAAATTTGGAGCTTGCACAAATGCATGTTTCTTAATGATGTCTGGTATTTAGCATCTTCCTTTTTGTATTAGAATTTTTAGAGGACATGTGATGAAAAATCTATGGTAGTTGTTTTTCCTTTTATTTAAGCAATGTGTGGTTTTTTTTTGGTTTTTTTTTGTTAATTACAATTTACTTATCACAAATTAGCAGGCAAAACTTCTGAAATTTCAGTGTGATGTATGTGTATTGTGATCTTATCCAATATTTCTAAAAGTTCAATTATCAGGTAGATGTGTACTTACCTCCCCTGAAGATGATATTTCACCTTTGTTAGGTTTACTGCAAATGTATCTTTATGTTATTTTTGCACTGAGAGTGGAACCATTGGCTGGGTGACCTAACCCCTACTTTGTTTGAAATTGATATACATATATATATGTGTGTGTGTGTGTGTGTGTGTGTGTGTGTGTGTGTGTGTGTGTGTGTGAAGGCACCTTAATGTTATTATGAAATTAAATTAAAATGTTGAAGAAGAGTTGTTCTTTACAAAAAATTGATCAAAGTTCAAGACATTTCCAGGTATTAATGTAGGAATGCCAGAAATTTTTTTGATTAAATCTGAGGTAGTAAAGTAATCCCTTTTGGTAATTGTGGACATTGACCATGGTAGCCTAGCAACTACCAAAACTGACAAGTATTTACAAGGAGTTTGAAATCGGTTCCTGTCCAGGCTTGAGCTATAGTATTTCTAGTCCTCTCTAAATAAAGAAAACTTAAGATGTGTGTTTTGCAAGTGCTTTCTTTTAATTTATTGTTTTCTGGATAGAATATATAGACACAAAATAGATTATCTTCATGATTTTTAACAATTACAGACATAACAAAGACGAGGAACAAACTGTCGGGATAGATTTGTCTAATTCCTGTTCCTTCAGCAACCTCCATGATAAATGGCAGATGGCTGTTCAGAGTGAATATGAAAGAGAGGCTGAGACTCAAGAAGAACAAAAACATCTAGGATATATGGGTATAGAGAGTTTTATTGAATTTTATTCACACACCATCTGCATACATATAATAGTGTATGGAATGTTGGCTTTGTGATAGAGGTAACCAATCGCGAATACATCTTGGACTATCTGATAATGAATACCAGAATTCTTATGCAGAAAAATTACAAGGGCATGATATTTTTTATTTGAAGTCTTTAGACCTCAACAGCATATTAATATTAAGAACTCTTGATTTATTAACTTTGTACATAATTATGAAGTGTCCAATCAAAGTGCTTGGTATTTGTTGGAAGGTAATGGCATTAAATCTTGATGCTGTTTGATACCCATTGGAAGTTGACATATTTGTAGTATGTATGTGCACCAATCAAAATGCCTGGAATCAAACCAGAAAGTTAGAAAAAATGATTTTGAAAGCAACAATCAGCATGCAGATGTACCTGTGTACTGTAGTGTCCTTTTATTGTTAATGGACAAATCTCCACTGACATCCTCCTCCAAAGATTGGAAATTATATCATTTTCAAACAAAGTAATGATTACACAACACTGAAATAATGTTACATAATAATAGCGGTCCAGGAAATAGTTCTATTCTCAGTGCCAAACTAACATGTGCAGCCCATGTGTATAGATTTGATATCTGTGTGACTGAAGATTCATCTGGAAGAATTGACAGATAAATATATATTATTACAGATAAATATATATTATTACAGATAAATATATATTATTACAGATAAATATATTTTATTACAGATAAATATATATTATTACAGATAATTTACTTGGATGGATGTGTCATTTCCTTATAAAAGTAGAGAAGGATTAGAGAGTAGAGTTAATGACTGTGAAGCATAGACTGATCAGAGTGCTATGAATGATGGACACTTCACGATTGTACATAGAACCAGTTTATACAGAATAATGAAGCTCAGCTGTAGATATGTTCTTTTCTGTTTAACAGGGGGTGTGGAGGGTTTGGAGGAAGAGTATCACAAAGCATTGGCAGAGAATATTGTCAAGGAATTAAATCAACCAAAATATAAAAAAGAGCCCTCAATCAGGGGACGGGCACCAAGCAGGGACAGTTCCAAGTCAGCAAAAAGGGTACCAGTTATTTATTTCATATTGTGGTGTCACATGGTATTATTCGATAATGATAATAATTTAGATGAAAATGAACTGCTTTAAAAAATTCAAAGGGGACCAAAGTCCAAAGTAGGCTTTTTTGTATGCAGTATCATATTAAGAATATATATTCAAAAATCACATACAAAATTGACGAAAGAAAACCCAGCTATCCAGATTACTGGGACTTTTGGTTATTCTGTACCGCGATGAAATTACCAAAGTAATGAAAAGCTATCCCCAAGACATATGGGGTAGCTAAGGAGACCAGAAAATTTTACAATTCATTGTAATACTTGGAGTTTAAACTATACAAATTTTCATATTATCCTGCAGTCAAAACTTTGTGGGGAGATCAGTAAAAAAGATTTGGATTAAACGACACTTTGATACAAACAATTTTTTGTGGATGAAAATGAAAACTAAATTTACATTTTTTTAAAAAGTAAAATGGATACAAGTTACTGTATGGACTGTAATTTATTCTCAGTAAAGTCCAAATCGGTGGGGAATATTTGTATAGAGTTAAATAGAGAGGGGTAACACATGTATAATTGCTCTGTATCATGATGAAATTACCAAAGTAACGAAAAGCTTAAAAACATCATGGAAAATTTAGAAGTCCATTATTTATTTTTGGTTTTTCATTTGGAATTTTATGTTTGCATTTATTACAAGCAAACTTATAAAGAAAATATATATCAGCCTATGCATCATTTTTTTAAAAAACTTATATTAAGTGTATGAAATTAAACAATTTAAAAATATTTGTTCTGTTAAGTAATTATAAACCTCAACTGATTTAGATCTGTGGAACAGAGATTGCCATTCCATAGTTTTGTCTGAATTATTAAAAGAATGAAATATTCCCCCAAAAAGAGCATTAAACAGTTAGATAATCAGTGAATAAATAATTTTTACAGTCGTATGATTTGGAAAGTTTAAAGTCTAGTTCATCTGTACATGGTATGATAGCCCACATACCAGAGAAGTTGTCCCACATTCCACCAGAAATGTTTGTGGATGTACCGGAGCGAGTGGTTCAACTGGTGCAGGAGGTGCTCGACCAAAACCGGGAACCAACTACCTCAAAGAACCAGCCAAAACTTTCCAAATCTTCATCATTCAGGTACACAATCAAGTGTGTGCTGTTTATTAATATCGATTTTTTAATTTTTTTTTTTGGTTTCTTCACAAGAGGAGGAAAACCTTCAGTATCCTACTTTGTTAAATAAATTAACATATATTCAGTAAATTTATCATTATTTGCAAAATGGAGGACCCTTTCTTGTATTAGTAATATTTTGAATTGAATGAAAACAATGCAAGGAATTTTTAAAATGACATAAAATGGTTAAAGACTGTCTTAAGTTGTACTAGTGAAGGAGCTGCTTGCAGGAAACAAACAAAAGTATGTGATATTTTCAGGAGACAGCCCAGTACTGCAAAGTCACAAGCTTCAGAAGTAACACCAGCGAGTTCATCAGACAAAAGGAGTATAGAGAAAAAAGTGGTGCTGAATATATGGGATTTCTCTGGGCAGTCTATCTACTATACAACTCACCAGGTAAGTGCACATCTGGTCGGTAAAGCAGTTGGTGAGAAAGTCTTAGCATTATTTGTTACCGTACGTTGTAGTACGTTGGTGTATGTACACACCTGTCTTTAGATGAGATGTATTAAGGTTCAGCGATAACTGTATATCTATCTGTCTGCAGGAATTTGCCCTTTATTTGAAATTTAATGTTATATGGAGGGTACATGAAATTGTCTGTCTAACTCCTTCCACAGTTTTCAAGTGAGGACCTTCTAATTTCACCGTGTTTATGTGGGTGTTGCAGATGTGCATGTAGCAAGGATTTTGATTTTCTTCAATTTTCAGAAAATTATAGGCTGTTAAACTTGGTCCTTTTTGAGAGGAAATATTACATAGTGAGTACATGGTTTCTCACTCCTTTAACAATTTTCAAGCTAAGGTCTTTGTAAACAATTTGAAGATGTGCATATTGCAAAGATTTTGATTCTCAAAATTTCCAAAGTTTTTTTGATTTTGATAAAGTACAGGTTGTTGAACTTAGTCTTTTTGGGGGGGGGGGGATATTTTACATATAGATGTTTTGGTTTGTCTCTTTACTTTTTAAGCTAAGAACTTATATTCATACGATGCAAAAGAAAGTATGTCACAGTCTGTTATATTCATACGATGCAAAAGAAAGTATGTTGCAGTATATGATGGCTGATGCTATCTTCAGTAAAGTACGACAACTCCTGGCATAAGAAAAACACCTTACATGATCTTGTGATGGGTGTATCCATTGGTCTTTTTTGTGCATGTATTTACGATTTTGTTTTTCTTGCCTAGATGAGTATGACAGAAGAGATCTGTACTCTCTCTTTCTTCTTTACAGGTATTTCTGTCCTCCCGTGCTGTGTATGTGATTGTTTTTAATTTGTGCCATGATTTACATTCCACAAGACCACAGGTGAGCTTACTGGCTTCTGTTTTACAAATGGAAATAAAATTGAAGACATTTTGAATTGCCTGAATAAGACTGCATGTCATGAAACAAAAATACACATTAGTTTACTATTTTTGTTTTATTACTCCACTTATGGTTATTAATTTCTGGGTTGCTCCACTTTTAGCTATTAATTTTCATAAGAATTTGGTTAAAAACATCAACTAAAATAGCAAAGGTCAGTTTAAAGAGAACCAGTACAAGTGTAATGCACCTTCAGTGTTCTGCTACTTCTTGTGTACCACAACAACAGATACCAGCGTATATGATCCAGGACGTACTTGTTTATAAGATTTTACATGTAAATCTAATCCAAAATGTGGACAATTTGTGATTGCTGTTTTGCTTATCTGCACTCTGAAAATTTAGCAGAGCTTTCAATATATTAATGCCAGGGTAAGTTTAGGGGATCAGTTGTCAGGAGACACAACTGTAGTGAATTGTGAGCGGTCATTGTTAACTATTGAAGTGACGTGATACATTTTGAAATATTTACTGAATTCAGAGTTCCTCCATGGAGGAGTGGAGCACCGTGGAGTATATGGACTATTGGCTGAGGACTATATATAGCCACACCTCCCAGAACAGTACAAGCTCTGTCAGTAACAACCGCTTATCTCCCCCTATCTTAGTGGTGGGGACACACAGAAACAGCCTGTCATCAGACGAGGTGGAACAGAAAAGATTGGTGAGTGATGAGAACATTCATATGGTGTATCAGATCTATTATCAGGTCAAATGTTATGATTGGTAACTGAAATAAGTGTGGTTTATGTTTGGAAGAGTAGAACTGTGCATATAGATGGACAGGAGCAAGTACAAAAGTTAACCTGCTTTTACTACAGGTTGAGGAGAAGTTTGATGAGTTGCGGACATTTATGATGGATAAACCGTACACAAGACATCTGATTACGCCATTTATAGCCATTGAAAATGACATGGAGGAGGGAGAGGATCCCCAGGTACAATAAAATACCTATCTCCCAATAACGGTGTAGGACAATTATCTCCCAATAACGGTATAGGACAATTATCTCCCAATAACCCTGTAGGACAATTATCTCCCAATAATCCTGTACAACAATTATCTCCCAATCACCCTGTAGGACTTTACAGTAAAATACCTATCTCCCAATAACCCTGTAGGACTTTACAGTAAAATACCTATGTCCCAGTAACCCTATAGGACAATTATCTCCCAATAACCGTATAGGACAATTATCTCCTAATAACCCTGTAGGACAAATATCTCCCAGTAACCCTGTAGGACTTTACACTGAAATACTTATCTCCCAATAACCCTGTAGGACAATTACCTCCCAATAACCCTGTAGGATAATTATCTCCCAATAACCCTGTAGGACAATTATCTCCCAGTAACCCTGTAGGACTTTACAGTAAAATACCTATCTCCCAATAACCCTGTAGGACAATTACCTCCCAATAACCATATAGGACAATTATCTCCCAATAACCCTATAGGACAATTATCTCCCAATAACCCTGTAGGACAATTATCTCCCAGTAACCCTGTAGGACTTTACACTGAAATACTTATCTCACAATAACCCTGTAGGACAATTATCTCCCAAAAACCCTGTAGGACAATTATCTCCCAATAACCCTATAGAACAATTATCTCCCAGTAACCCTGTAGGACAATTATCTCCCAGTAACCTTATAGGACTTGACAGTAAAATACTTATCTCCCAATAACCCTATAGGACTTGACAGTAAAATACCTATCTCCCAATAACCCTATAGGACTTTACAGTAAAATACTTATCTCCCAATAACCCTGTAGGGCTTTACAGTTAAACTTACACAGTACACAATGATGGCAAATCCATATTTTAAAGGATCTATTGTTTTGTTTCCAAACTAACAAGCTCAATGTATCTATAATGATGCTATGTATTAATTAAGCACCATAAACACATAAACTATTTGATTTCATCCCAAAAGAAAGGAATAAGTAAAAAAAAAATTAGGTCATTTATGACTAATTTAACTCACAGACATCTTTGGTTGGCCTTATGCAAGTTGGGACAGTTTATGTTAGTGCTGTTTATAATGTGTACAGTGCCTCAACTTACTTTTGTCCTATAGAATGAGTAAAAATTACTTTCATTCCTTATAATTTAATTTTAGTAAATTGTGTATGATATTTGATGAATAATTCTAAAGAAACTATGAATTTATATGATGCAGACCAATATTGCCCCGTAGCAACAAAATGGAAACAGAGCAGCCAAGTGTATTGTGACATCATTCCTAGGATGTCGTATATAGGGACTAAATGGCAACTTTGTTTATATGATATAAAGAATGTTGATAAAGTCAAATGAACCAATCACATTGCATTTTACAAGTATAAATAACTAAGAATAAGAAGGTTTCAGATATTAGAAAAATTACTGGGTACATCCATCAAGAAGTGTTTATTCTATTTAATGAATTTCTTAAATTTTTTCATTGGCAGATTGGGGAGCTAAGGAAACTGATTAAAGAGGCTGCCAGTGAAGAACCATACATGGGTGAACAGATGCCAATTTGTTGGTTGAAGTTTGAACAGGAGATTGCTAAACTCGTAGCAAAAGATACCTCACACGCTTCGTATGACCAGGTACTCCAACAATGGAAACACAAACCAAACTTCTTCACGCAGTAGCCATCTAAGTTTCATGTCTCAGAGGGCTTGGGTTGCTTCCATATGAAACTTTGTTTTACTTTCAGATTCAAGAGCTTGCCAGAAATGTAGGCATCACAGAGGAGAGTGAGATTAAAATCATGGTGAATTTTTACCATGATTTGGGATTGCTGATATATTATGGCAGTTCAGGGACCATTGACAATGTTCTTAGAAACACAGTAGTTCTACAGCCACATTGGCTGGTCAACATGTTCCGAGCTATTGTACTGGCCAGGCCCAAAAGTGAAAAGGTTCGTCTTTTTTGTCGATCATGATAACTTTTTATACTGCCATGGCAGGACTGATTGTCCATCTGTATACCATTTAAACCGTTTTGTTTGTGGGACACAAATTTGGTAGATTGGGGTCTACAAAGTATACCACTAAATTTGATGGATAAAATTTTTAGTGAATTTTAATGAATTCATTTTATTCATTTACACAATGAATATGTATAATGATGTACTTAAATTCTATTGTGGGGAATCTTTGGAAATTACTAGAATAGGTGAAAACCTGCCAAAACACTGGCTGTGTTCAGTATATACACTCAGAAATTTGCTGTAACTCTTTTCCTAAGATGTTAATTTGACAAATAGTAAAGAATTTTTTAGAATATAGATTGATTAAATAGATTTCTTTTAATGGTTAAAATTAGCCATCTTTACATGAAATTGGATTAAATGAAATGCAATATTACAGAGTGTAGAAATATACATGTAAAATCTGACATCCTGTCTTATATGATCCAAAATTTGTCTTGCACAGTGTGTCAGATCAGGCAGGTTTGACTGTGATGTGTCAGATCAGGCAGGTTTGACTATGATGTGTCAGATCAGGCAGGTTTCATTGTGATGCTTAGCATATCAAATGAGGCAGGTTTCACTGTGATACACAGTATGTCAGATCAGGCAGGTTTCGCTGTGGTGTGTCAGATCAGGTAGGTTTCACTGTGATGCTCAGTGTATCAAATCAGGCAGGTTTGACTGTGATGCAAAGCATGTCAGATGAGGCAGGTTTCACTGTGGTGTGTCAGATCAAGCAGGTTTCACTGTGATGCTCAGCGTATCAGATCAGGCAGGTTTCACTGTGATGCTCAGCATGTCAGATCAGGCAGGTTTTACTGTGATGTGTCAGATCAGGCAGGTTTCACTGTGATGCTCAGTGTATCAGATCAGGCAGGTTTCACTGTGATGTGTCAGATCAGGCAGGTGATGCTCAGCGTGTCAGATCAGGCAGGTTTCACTGTGGTGTGTCAGATCAAGAAGGTTTTACTGTAATCTGTCAGATCAAGCAGGTTTCACTGTGATGATCAGTGTGTCAGATCAGGCAGGTTTCACTGTGATGCTCAGTGTGTCAGATCAGGCAGGTTTCACTGTGGTGTGTCAGATCAGGCAGGTTTCACTGTGATGCTCAGTGTGTCAGATCAGGCAGGTTTCACTGTGATGTGTCAAATCAGGCAGGTTTCATTGTGATGCTCAGTGTGTCAGATCAGGCAGGTTTCACTGTGATGTATCAGATCAGGCAGGTTTCACTGTGGTGTGTCAGATCAGGCAGGTTTCACTGTGGTGTGTCAGATCAAGAAGGTTTTACTGTAATCTGTCAGATCAAGCAGGTTTTACTGTGATGCTCAGTGTGTCAGATCAGGCAGGTTTCACTGTGATGTTCAACATGTCAGATCAGGCAGGTTTCACTGTGATGTTCAACATGTCAGATCAGGCAGGTTTCACTGTGATGTGTCAGATCAGGCAGGTTTCACTGTGATGCTCAGCGTGTCAGATCAGGCAGGTTTTATTATTATACTATTTTTATATAGCGCCTTATCTAATTATATAATTACTCTAAAGCGCTTAACATTTAAAACAAGGGCAATATAAAAACGAACATTATATAAATTGAAAGGTCACAAAAATAATAATCATCTAAAGTCGAAATGGGAGGTATTAGTAATTTTTTTTTTTTTTTTTTTTTGTATTATCATTTTTATTAAAACAGAAAATAACTGGATACATTATAAATCAAAAGCAAGTTTAAAAAGATGTGTTTTTAGCTTTTGTTTAAAAACAGCAAGTGATTGTTCACAGCGAAGGTTCAGCGGGAGGCAGTTCCACAGGGTGGCCGAGGACACATCGAACCTTCTATCACCATACACCCTGCTGTGAGTGCGTGGCTTTAGAAGGCACAATGAATCTCCAGACCGGAGTGTACGTTGTGGGCGGTATACCTGAACCAGTTCCTGGATGTATGCTGGGGCTTTTTGATGCAGTGCTTTGAAGGCGTACAAAAGGATTTTATAAGTTGTTCGATATGCCACAGGTAGCCAGTGAAGGGATATGAGAATCGGTGTAATATGCTCATATTTCCTTGAACGTGTCACTAGCCTGGCAGCGGTGTTTTGAACTTTCTGCAATTTCTGCATGGACGTGGCCTTCACACCATAAAGAAGAGCATTGCCATAATCTAGTTTAGATGTAACGAGTGATCTTACGATTGTCCTGCATGCATCCTCAGTTATGAGGGATCTTATCCTACCGATGTTACGAAGATGGAAATAACAGGATGTAGACACTGAATTAATTTAAGAATCCATGCTAAGTTCACTATCGAAAAGTACCCCAAGATTTTTGACAATAAAGCATTAGTGATGACAGATCCCCCAAAGGCAAGTTGACATCCTGAAAATTCATTTGCCTTACGTTTTGGGGAAAAGATGATTAGTTCTGTCTTTTCTTGGTTCAGTTTTAGTATGTTGTTTCTCATCCAGTTTTCTACATCCGAAAGACAGCTTTCAAGTCTATCTGCAATGTTGTCCCAGTTTTCCTTCGGATTTATGATCAGGTATACCTGAGTGTCATCCGCATAGCAGTGATAACACATATTATGCCTCCTGCAAATCTCTCCGATTGGTTTGGAGAACATACAATATAGACGAGGTCCCAGGACAGAACCCTGTGGGACACCAAAGTGGAGTAAGAACTCTTTGGACAGCGCAGTTCCAACAGCAATTTGTTGACTTCTACCTGACAGATAAGACCTCATCTATGATAAAGCCGACCCTGTGATACCAAACGCGTACTCAAGTCGCCTGATGAGTATGTTATGGTCTATAACATCAAATGCAGCCGAAAGATCAAGCATCACGAGGGCAACACATGAATTCCTATCCAAGGCAGTTTCAGTCGAGTGACAATTTCGGTATGCAGATTGCACTTGGTCATGAAGCTGGTAAGCATTTAAGTGTTTTTCGAGTCGAGCTGCCACTACTTTTTCCAATACTTTAGACAGGAAGGGTAAGTTCGAAACAGGTCGGTAATTTTTTAATTCTTCCTTGTCAAGTCCCTGGCGTTTGATTAATGGCCGTACTATGGCTTTTTTGAAATCCACTGGTACTTTTGCTTCTGAAAAGGATTTGTTGATAATTGCAGCAACGGTTGGTAAAACACACTCTAAACATTGTTTCAAAATTTTCGTTGGTATCGGGTCTAATTCGCAGGACTTCGTTGGTGCATTACTGATGATATCACGCACCTCAGAAACTGACACTGGCTCAAACATTTCCAGAGGAAGACCACTTAACTTGATGTCAGCTCGAACAGCATCATCCATAGACGATAACATGCTCGAAGAACATAGATTATCTCTAATTTTCTGAATCTTCCCAATGAAGAATTCGCCAAATTTGGATGCAAGATCCAATTCGTTGTCATGCTCAGGCAATACTGATATATTTGTTTTCCCCATGAGACTGTTAGTAAGCTTGAAAAGTTGTTTCGAGTCACTGCCTATTTCCTGAATTTTGTTTGTATAGTATTGAGTTTTACAGTGCCGCAAGAGTTTAGTAACCTGCGTACATTTCTCACGGAAAATTTCCTTGTGTACAGATAGTTTTGTTCGTCTCATCACCCGTTCAGCCCTCCGCCGATCTCTTTTGGCGGAATGTAAGTCATCGGTAAACCAAGGAGTATTTGGTCGTAAAACGATCTCCTTTGATTTCTGAGGGGCATGCAAATCGATGGTGGTTTGCAAGATCGCATTATAATTCACCACAAGTTTCTCAACAGATGTTTCTTCATACATTATATTTGAAAAATCCAAATCATTTTTGAAACTGCCAATGTCGATGTCACCAATTCTCCGAAAAGTTACCGTTTTCCTCTCCCTAGGAGGTCTGAGAAGGCGCAGTGAAACATGAATTGCAAGGTGGTCCCCACTTATGTTGCCATTGTTGTCACATATACCAGGATCAACCACGAACGGCGTTCCATGAAATGTTCGACAATCATCCCTGGTTATTAACACATCTAATGTATGGCCATGAAGATGTGTTGCATTGGAAATATGCTGCGTCAATCCATGCCCCTTTAATATTTCTGTAAATGTTTTAGCATCCTTGTCATTAGGATCATCTAGATGGAAATTGAGATCACCTGTGATAAGTAACTTTATTGTCTTTTTTCGAAACCGATTGGTCAAATTTGTCGGCAACATGGCATGGAATATCACTGCTATGCAGATGATACACAAGTATATCTTGTGTTTGAACCACTAGATGATTGGATAGACATAGCAAGTCGTCTAGAAGCATGTTTGGAAGATATCAGTGACTGGATGCGATCAAATCTTCTAAAGCTGAATCAGGATAAGACCGAACTGATTGTTTTTGCCCCTAAACACCGGGTGAACGACTTTTCAACTTGTCAACTTTCTTTCGATGGCACAGTGGTCAGTAATGTTTCATGTGTCAGAAACCTTGGTGTCATTTTCGATAGGACACTCACTATGGAGAAGCAAATTAGTACCACTGCTAAAGCGTGCTTCTTCCACATTCGAAATATTGGACGTATACGTCCATATTTAACGAACGATGCCTGTAGAACGCTAATGAACTCACTAGTCACTTCCAGATTAGATTACGGAAATGCGATGTTATATGGACTGCCGACAAACATAACGAACAAATTACAACGTGTTCAGAACACTGCAGCTCGTGTTGTATCGAGAACTAAAAAACACGAGCATATCACCCCCACTCTTGTTAATCTCCATTGGTTACCTGTGCCCTTCCGGTGCCAGTATAAAATTCTTGTGTACGTCTTCAAATGTCTTCACGGCAGTGCACCAACGTATTTGCAAGACATCGTTCGTGCTTACCAACCAACACGTTCGCTGCGATCAGAGGACTGTACACTACTAGTGCAACCTCGAATCCGCACCAAAATATACGGCGAGAGACGCTTGGACAAATCTGCGGCCACTCTCTGGAACAACTTGCCCAGATATTTGAGAGATAAACAATCCATGTGGGCTTTTAAGAAATCTCTCAAA
Organism: Ostrea denselamellosa; assembly: GCA_024699665.1. Taxonomy (NCBI): domain Eukaryota; kingdom Metazoa; phylum Mollusca; class Bivalvia; order Ostreida; family Ostreidae; genus Ostrea; species Ostrea denselamellosa. The sequence goes on along the minus strand of JAMZEH010000020.1, from coordinate 9,867,022 downwards.
ACACACCTTTTTAGACTTGCATACGGAAATATTTAACTCACTTTTACCATGCATGAATTACTTTTAAAACTCATTTCTATTATTGTTCTTTTAAGTTATGTGTATTTCTTTTTACATGTATCGGTCATATTAAAGAAAAACCAAAAAAAAAAAAACAAAAAAAAAAAACAAAACAAAAAAAACCCAAAAAACCTATGTATGTATGTGTGCGTATGCAAGTGTATGTATATATGCGATGTGTGTGTGTGTGGTGTTTTAGTGTGCTATATTAGTCTTTTTTGTAGTTAGCGTAACTAAATATACTTTGTGTTTTAAAATACCCCATTTAGTCCTTTTCTTAATTTCTCTATGTTGTATGTATGTTTGGCGATATATTAATTGTGTATGTTGTAAAGCGCTTAGAGTAATATTGATAATGTTAGATAATGCGCTATATAAATGCCTTGTAATAATAATAATAATAATAATAACTCACCAGGAATTAACATGAGACCATCTTGATAGTTGGTCCATTCTTCAAAGAAAACTGAGTTCCTGAGATTATTAGATTTCGATGGTGGTGGGCGATAAATAACAGAAAGGCGAATAAAGTTGTTTTTGACACCAACAGAGCATTCTAGGTGTTCAAAATGTGTATAATTGGCATCTTTCTTCGCCGGGATCACACGAATATGTTTTGAGTGGACAATCGCTAGGCCTCCGCCCCTACGTCCCAACCTTGGTTTATGAATGAAATTGTATCCATCTGGTGTTAGTTCAGACAAAATGGAATTATCCGCCTCAGATCCTAGCCAAGTTTCAGTCAGTACCATGAGATCCACTTTATTTGACTGAATGTAATCGTTGATGGACAATGATTTATTTCTGGAAGACCTACAATTTAACGTACACAGTGAGAGACTTTCTGATGTGTTGGCTTTCAGAGAATCAACTGTGTCAACCATGAGCAAATTCGAAATATCTCGACTGTTTGGATTGTCAATTTTCGTTGCCCGGTGTTGGATCAATGTTGGGATAGGGAGAGTTTTGCATGGTTTATCATTGACCTTTATGTCGACTGCCAGGATATAAACCAGGTTATCTCTGTTAACCCCAAGTTGATGTTCCACATCTCTCAATCGCTCAACAGAGACTGTGCGGATATGTCTGCGGAACCTACGTCCACCCTTTGTTCCCCTTCTGGTACGAGAATTTCTCGTACGACCTGTCACTTCAACGATAAATGGTGTTACACAACACATCGTACGGCAACTATGTGTCTTGTTGCGAACGAAAATTTATGGAACAACTTATCAATACAATGCGACTACATTTGTACTAGTAAAAGTCGCAGTAAAAATTTAAAACATTTGCTAAAATTTAATCTAAAAACGAGGTTTTCGAGAAAAAATTTCTGATGCTGGGTTTAATAAGTTGTTATTTAAAAGATCAACAAATCTTAAAACAATATATGTAGAGTAACAAGGAGAAATTAAACTAAATAGTCGGAGGTGGAGCTGCCATGTTATAGCGCTAACACCATCCCCACCAGGTTTCACTGTGATGTGTCAAATCAGGCAGGTTTCATTGTGATGTTCAACATGTCAGATCAGGCAGGTTTCACTGTGATGCTCAGCATGTCAGATCAGGCAGGTTTCACTGTGATGTGTCAAATCAGGCAGGTTTCGCTGTGATGTTCAACATGTCAGATCAGGCAGATTTTACTGTGATACACAGCATGTCAGATCAGGCAGGTTCTACTGTGATGCTCCAAGTGCTGGAAGGGTTCTGTATTTCTTTCAGTGGAGTTTTAGTAAAGACAAATGGAAAACCTTTGAGCAGAAGGGGATTCTGGATGACTCATTAGTAGATGACATCTGGAAGAAAGCCAACTTGCAGAAGACAGTTCTCTTGGGTTTGATGGAGAAATTTGATCTTCTTTGTCCTGCATACACACAGGTGAATTGTCCATTAAACTTGTAGACATTTACATGTTTAAAGATTTCAAATGATTACAATTGTATAATGTTTACCTCTCTTTTGAAGTATGTTTCTAACCAGTCAATTAATTTTGGCTTGAATATGTGATCTAAAGTATAACCTGTGGAAATTATAGTTCAAATAGCACAGCTGTCCCTGTGATCTCTTAAGAAGTGTGGCGATTCTCCTTTTATTTAGGCAAATCAGAGACCTAAGTATTATTTTGTGCCATCAAGAGTAACTAGTGAGAGCGACGTGGATAAACATTTGTATGGTGACAACAGATGCAATGCTGTATTCTACATCAACTTCGCTGGTTTTCTGCCCGGTATGAAAACTCTTAATTTTAACAGTTTAATTTCATCAATTTCAGATTTGATTGACATTTTCAAGAATGTACGTAATTTTTTTTTTTTTTTAAATTAAATTTCTTTCAGACGGACTGTTTTATAGAATTGTTACACGAACAACAAAATGGTGCCTTGAGGGCAGCAGCAAGGAGCCATACAGCCTGTTGAAATCTCAAGCAAGATTTTATTTGGATGATGAGCATGATTTTGTGTTAGAAATGGCTCCTCGAAAATTTCACAGAATAAAGGTAAACATTTGACCTTTATAGAAAGTTATTTCTAGCTTAGCCACATTTTACACAAAAGCAATCTGTTATCATCTTGTAATTTCTTGGTTTTGTGTAGATGGTTGTGATTAGAGTCAGTGATTCTTCCGAAACAAACCATGCTGAAACTGCCAATATGTCTCCCAAACCAAATGCTTGTGCCAAAGTGAGTGATTTCATTTATTTCCAGATTTTTCCTCCTTATTAAGGACATATGCAACATCTCTCAGTAATATATAATTTTTTGTGACATTTCACGAATAATTACTTACATTCCATCTCGTTTCTACAAAACATCTTGGAGTATATTACCATGTCTGTTTTAGACTTAGCATATTTTGATAGTTCCTGGTTGTTGCAAGTAAAAATATAACAGCAGCTCTTATGTATTATAGTAAGTTGTATAAAAGGAAATTACTATAGCAAAGAAGGAGAGAAAATGATTGGAACAATCAGGTATCAAACCCGGGACCCTTGCATTGCAAGTTAGATGATCTAACCACTGAGCTACCAAGGCCAAACTACAAAATGTGATAATATTACTACAATATAAAATATAAACCTGTTTCAGAAATCATACAATAACTATTCATATCTAAGAGATCAAAAATAATTTTTGAGAAAAAGTTTGAAACGTCATATATGTCCTTAAGATGTAGAAATTTTAAATCTTACAGGCATCTGTTTTTTGCAAAACTCTAAAGTAGTGGATTTACTGAAAACTCGGATTATTTCCCCAAAAATGTCCACCGATTTTTAGTTTTACATTACCTTTAACAAGATATGGACTTTTGAATTAATTTTTCCAGTTAAGAAATTTCCTAGAGAGTAGTCTGTTGGAGCTAAAGGAGTCATGGATGAGGCGACTGACTTACTTTACATGTGTGGAATGTCCTTGTGGGCGGCCATGTTATCTCCATGGTGATGACATCTGCAAGGAGGAGGAATGTTTGCATTTTCTAGATTTAGATGAATGCTTAGCAAACAGGGTATGCCATTTGTTTTTATCTGTATGTAGAATGAATAGAATATCAGTTTTTCAAGAAAGGAGATTTGTTTTCTGGAATCTGTAAGGTAGTTTTTTTTATATATCATTACAGATTGTATGTTGTGAGCACAGAAGAGTTAAAACTACATCTATAAAGCAATGGTTTCCGGAAACTCGCTCTCCAGGTACAAGAAATATCTTGGAATAAATGAGAAAACTTGGGACATTGGTGTACAGGGGAAAAAGAATGCTTGTTAATAATAAATTCTAATGCTTCATAATTTGTTTTCTCTGTTTTAACAGTTTTTGAAGGTCAAATCTTGCCTGCCATTGACCTTGAGGAATCTTATGGAAATATTGAAAAACATGGCACCTCATTGCCTGTGTGGGTCAAAGGTGCCGCAAAACTACTGAATGCAGGGGAGGAGAACCAGGACTGGCTGGCTCTGTCTAAATACATGGGTATGTTTATACCAGTGTAGGCAGTGATTTGTACAAAATGTAGGATGGAAGAGGTGTGAACAAGGATTGGTTTTAAGGTGTCTTAATTATTGATAGATCTTTCTCATAAAAATAGATTGATATTGACATGTTTTAATTGGGTTTTTTTATTTTACACAAATGCTTGAAATTTATGCTATTACCAGTGAATAGAATGTAATTGTGACTGTTCTCATCTACCAAAAAGGCCAACTTTTCCAACTTGCAGAAATTATATGTTTTTAAAGTATTCCTTTTACCGATCTCTTTTCCTTTCTGCATTTTATGAATGACTGTATATGAAAGACATTAGGAAAAAAAAACTTGGATAGACTCAAATTAATTATGAAAATTTTACTCCGTTGTCAGGTTACAAAGAGTCGCAGATCGAGAAATTTCTGGATGACCTTAATCCAGGTCTGGCCTTGTTAACAGACTGGATCATCACTAGTGGTAACACTTCCCTCTCTGTGGACATGCTGATTACCTTCCTGGAGAAGATGAACAGAGATGATGTGGTGGAGATCATTGAGAAAGCCAATGGTATATGGTGAAGTTTGGTTCATAATGAACAGTGCTTTGCTGTATAGAAATAACCATGTATGATACACTGAACTCACTCAAAACTATTTCAAGTTTAGAGGGTTAAGGAGTCTGGCACCTACAATTCACATCTGCATAATCAAGATAAGGGTCACAACTCTCCCAGTGTGCTAGACTCTCAGTCCCTGTGGTCCAGTGACTTGTCCAGTACATCTACTGTAAATAAACTCTAGATTTACCACTTATGACAGCACTTTTGTCTCTCAGAGTTCAGAACATTCTTCACTATCAACATTAACTACAAATTACGACCTTTGAAAAGTATAAGTATCTGATATCATGTATAGACCTGTCAGGGGCAGCTAATCTGTACAACTTTTCCATGAACACCGTCTATATACCTGACCCAGTTGCTAAAAATACATTTTTTTTCTTTATGGTACTCTTTTGTTCCTGCAGAATTGTGATCTTTAAAGTGGATTTCCTTGCCCGTTGAATGTTTGTGTAATTACACCTTACAACAACAAATTACTGTACTTCATGGAATGTGTGAATTTTTACACAGACACCAACAAAGATCCACCCCAGGTTTTCATTAGTTACCAGTGGGACTCACAGGATGATGTGAAGGCCCTCAGGGACAAGATGGAGAAGAGTGGATTTTCTTGTTGGATGGACATCGGTCAGATGGGAGGTGGAGATTTTCTGAGTGCCAAAATTGACCAAGGAATTCGCAACTGTAAGGTATGGGGAATAAATGTATGAACCTAAGTAGATTTTGAGTCTGAAAGAACAAAATAAAAATACTGTATTAACTTGTATGACTGACTTGAATAGTGAAGAAGACATTATGACTGCTGGTGAGTGAATTCTCAGTTGGTTTCCTGTAGAGAGGGTGTGTAGTTGTATTTAAGGAATAAATGTCCAAGTCATATGTAGTTTTGGAGTACATTATAAATGGAAGATTGCACAGAAGTTAGCCCATACTGCCATTGTTTATACATGTATATTCTTCTTAATACAAACAACTTCATCTTATATTGCTTATATTCTTATTTTGTAAAACAATTAAGATATAAATTTGTACACGCTGAATAACTTTCCATACAAATGAAGCCTTTTTGTTACATAAGCGTGAGTTTCTATAGGAAGGTACAGGTAACTTTTGATGATTCAGACTCAAAGTGATAATCCTGAATTTTTTTTCTATACATTTATATATAACTAAACAAATTTACTTTTGATATCTTGAAGCTCTTCTTTGGAAATAAAATGTAGATTCTGTTATACCAATTTCAATGTATTTAACTCTTGAAAACTCAAAGTGTCCATGTTATCTACAAGCTGTCAATCGAGGTGGTGGACCATCTTTGATGTTGGTACAGTTGGTACTTCTCTGATGATATGTTACTTGGTTACTGTAGTTGTGAATTAGACTGTTAGGATTATCAATTCTAGAAAAGGATAGTTTATATTATTCACGTACAATGATACATGAGGCATGATACAGGAATGTTAATTTTAGACTAAAATTTTGAGAAGTGAATGTAAGATGATTATTTTGAGAAGTGAAAGTAAGATTGTTGTTTTGAGAAGTGAAAGTAAGATTGTTATTTTAAGAAGTGAAAGTAAGATTGTTATTTGAGAAGTATTCACCTATCATTATATACCAATGATTTTGTTACAATCTCAGTATAGTAAGTTCCAGTATTGCTCAACAACAGTATTGCTAAATAACTGAATCACGATACAGAACCATCTGTCAGTGTGACATGGAACCGTCTATCAGTGTGACATGGAACAGTATGTCAGTGTAACATGGAACAATCTGTCAGTGTGACATGGAACAACATGTCAGTGTGACATGGAACAATATGTCAGTGTGACATGGAACAATATGTCAGTGTGACACAGAACAATCTGACAGTGTGACATGGAACAATCTGTCAGTGTGACATGGAACAATATGTCAGTGTGACATGGAACAATATGTCAGTGTGACATGGAACAATATGTCAGTGTGACATGGAACAATCTGTCAGTGTGTCACAGAACAATCTGTCAGTGTGACACAGAACAATATATCAGTGTGACATGGAACAATCTGTCAGTGTGACACGGAACAATCTGTCAGTGTGACATGGAACAATCTGTCAGTGTGACACAGAACAATCTGTCAGTATAAGATTTAAAGTATATTGATTATAGGTTGCTGATTTCTAGACATTCCCAACTCTTAAAAATGAACTCTTGACCTTGAATTTTTTGGTGGTTCTGTGGACTTCAAGTTATTGAGAGTTGCCTGTATATATAAATATTTTTAAACCAGCAAAGGACTACTATTGACAAAACATTAGAAAATGTAAATGTTGATTGATGTATGTTACAGGTGGTCCTTGCATGTATTACACCTAAATATGTGGTTTCTCACCACTGTAATAGAGAGCTAAGCCTTGCTGACCTGCTGAACAAAACCATTATCCCCATCATGTTTGAGGAGGTACCTTGGCCTCCCCCAGGAGGAATGTCACTCATTTTCTCACAGCTCATCTACATAAACATGAAAGGTAAAACATGGGTATTTTTAGATATTTACTTATAGATCATAATAAATGTAGCACTGCTGTTTAATTTATTAGTTTCCTCACTGTTACATGCACTAAGTAATGGTATGAAGTATTTGCTCATGCAAAGTTATGTGCATCTACACTCAATAAAATGATGACATGGAATTGAAAAGGTTCATATTTAAGAGCTGCTATTGAGGTCCATTGTCAGAGATAGAGGAGATGTATAGTGATCACTATGTCTGTCTGTCTGTCTGCGCCTCTCAAGTATTTTATTGCTGACTGTTTACCAGTAATCAGTATAAATATGGACAATAGTCAGAGGAAGACACTAATAGAACTTGAGTTTAAAGTCAATGTCACAAGAAGATGATTGAGGGATGTATATTTTTTAAAAAAACCAAAAAAAAACACAGACTTGAAGTGGACAATGGGCAGAAAAACATTGGTAAATTTTAAATTTAGGTAAAGTGCCAGAATGCAATAATGCATATAGATCTGTGAGGTGATATTTCGTATACTTTTCAACAGACAGACTCACGATTAGGATGTAAATGAACAGGGGTCATAGAAGGATTTTGAATTGTAAGGTTATAAAGTCAAGGTCAAATGTCTTGATGAGAAAATGACCTTGGGAACACATTTCTAAAGTATTGTTATCACAATTTTACAAACTTCATATAGTGTAATGCAATGTGTAGGTAGAGAACAAAGCTTGTAGATTTTAGGGATTCAACCCTGACCCTGAGGAACAGAGCCTCAAAGAGGTCCAAGATGGCTGACAGAGAGATGGAAATCTTGAAAAAAAAATTAAGATATTATTTTGGAGAAGATGTCTGGAAAATATTTGGTGGTATGGTTAATTCTGTAAAAAAAAAAAGAAGTATTAGAAATTCATTCTTTAATTTGCAGGAGTTGGTGGGCATGGAGGAACAGGTATTCATGCTGACATCAAAGACAAATACAAGGAGATAGTTCAGAAACTGATGAACTACATTGTTCCGGACCTAACCAAATATTTTGACACAGAGACTTTAATCAGCAAACAGTTTTCAAATGACCAGATCAGTATAGATAGTGAGCCCTACTCCACACCGATTGTGATTCCCGAGTCTAATGTGACTTATCGAGGCAACCCTGACACACGACAGCACAATCTGCAGAGTTTTTCACGACAGGGTGATGAGTATGTTCCCCCACCCCCTCATTACCGGGCCAGGGAACAAGCCCAAGTGACCCAGTCTTGTTTGTGTACTATTTTATGATAACATGATAATATGTTGAAAAAATAGAGTTTGTATAGGAATTTGTACGTAATCAGAAAACACGCTTGTGTGGACTGTTATGAAAAATGATATTTTGAGGTATTTCAATACACCATGTAGAATTTAATTTTTATTTATATCCATATCTTTTCCTAGATTATATTTACTTCTAACAAGTAACATGGAAAGAGATGAATGCTGATTTGTGAAATCTGCATTGAAATTAAACTCCATACTTATAAAGCAGCAATCCTCTAAACTAGCCTACCTCACTCAGTTCTAAAAGTAGAGACTTTCTGTATGTGTATACACTGTGGTTCTCTCTCAGATTTTCAACATGTCTATTGAAATACCATGGATTGTGATACAGAATTAGCCAAGTAGTTCGATGTTTGTTAGGTTATTTAAGAGTTGAAGTTAGTGTATTACAAGAAGCCACTTCTGATTAGTGTATCACAAGAAGCCACCTCTGATTAGTGTATCACAAGAAATCACTTCTGATTAGTGTATCACAAGAAACCACTTCTGATTAGTGTATCACAAGAAACCACTTCTGATTAGTGTATCACAAGAAACCACTTCTGATTAGTGTATTTCAAGAAACCACTTCTGATTAGTGTATTTCAAGAAACCACTTCTGATTAGTGTATCACAGGAAATCACTTCTGATTAGTGTATCACAAGAAACCACTTCTGATTAGTGTATCACAAGAAACCACTTCAGATTAGTGCCAGAAGCTTCTTCTGAATAGTGTATTTCAAGAGGCCACTTCTGATTAGTGTTTACCAGAAGCTTCTTCTGATTTGTATGTTACAAGAAGCTGTTTCTGATGAACATCTGGTTATGACTGTGTCATATTAAGTTGTAAATTAGATATTTAAAAAATGATAGATATAATGATACACAGGATGTAATGAATTACAGGATGTAATGAGGCCATTTTGACTATTTAAGGATGGCTGCTATATCTTTGTTGTACTGTAAAGGCTTGTCATGTCTGTGCTATAAATATATGTATGTTTTAATCACAAATCCAAACAGTACCAATGGAACTGTTACACGAGGTGCATTGATATACATTTAAATGACCCTCTTTTTCATTTATTCGTTACACATATTGTTTAGGTTGAAAACCAAGAAGAATTTTATCTGTGATATTTCAAAAGATGGCAGTATTTGTGCATATATACTGCATATATTACGTGTATTACACAGTTTTTCTAATTATTTTAATTTTTGTGTGACATGACTATTTCCATAAAGATGAATTGTCCACATATTTTGCAATGAATTGTTTAACAAGCAAAAGTATAGAATGTTTTATTTACTTATTATCAAATTTATATTTTTACAAAGGGCATTTTAATAATCAATTTTGTTAATGTAAACAAATTTTGTCTATTGATATATTGATGGCAGTGTAATGCATATGTAGATATGTGCCATTTCACATTTGGTAGCCACTGTTTTGTTTACATTCTCAAGATGCAGGTAAATCATTTTATAAACTGTATCAATGATTGCCGTGTTAAAACCACACCTGTGTAAATTACATATTTACATTTCATGATCTGGACGCATATGTATTTGCATGTATATAAGAAATGTCTCTAATGCTTTAAGCTGTACTAGGTCGAAATATATAGTTTTTACTATTTATATCATGTTTATTTCTACCATTTCTTAGATCTAAACTTTAATTTATACCATAATTCAAACCTGTGGATCTGATTTTTTATACTCTATATACCCAGAGATTAATTTATGATTTATAAAGTTTATTGTTTGTTTGTTTGTTTTCTTTTGTTTTTTGTGTATAGGATGGTTATGGGCATTTTCTAGTTTTACTCTGAGTTAGTGCTAGGAAGCTGGGTGTACATTTCTACCCGGTTCTTACTATTTTGTGCAGCAACAGCAGCCTTTTATTTTGTTTGTTTACCACTTTGGAGTTGTTACGTCTGAAGATTGAACATTGTATCGTAAAACAAAAAACTTGAAAAATCAGCCATATCAGGAAGAACCAAAGTAATGTACTTAAAGCTGACAGGAATATTTGAAGACGGGGTGCAGCATAATATTATTCCTCAAAGAAGCTCGATTTATATAAAGTATTATTTTGCAAATACATTTTTCATTCTTTCAAAGGCCTTGGCAGAAAGGTTGTCTCAGTGTTTCTTGCATTTCCATGGTTATTTGATTTGTGAATGTTCATTTTTCACCATGTTTCTTGTTTCTGCCTTGACTTAACAAATTTTGAGTTATAATGATACACTGTCAGTTTGTGTATACACTCGTTTTATTGGTTGAATGCAGCTGTTGGAAAAACTTATACAGTGAAACATGCTTAAAATGAAGTGTTGGGGACCTTAGACTCGACCTTACTATCATTTCAGGAACAAAATTCATTAAAATTGATATGTATGTCAGCAAAGAAAATGTTGTCAAAGCAATATTGAGTTGGTTTTAGACATTGATGCATCCAAAGTGTTATTGTAATCAAACTTCATTTGTTACAAAAATAAGAAATTTTTTTACCATTTGAGTGGCTCTTTACAATTTTTATTGATGTGTTTGTCAGTTGATTTAAACACATAGTTGGGAACATTGTCAATATTTTAAAAGACACTGTAACTTCTGAACACAGTCATGTGTGTTGTGTCGTGTGTTGTACATACGACAATTTCAATTTCCATGTTTAGATGATATTTTTACCTCTTGATACACAGGTTTCCATATTTATTAGAACACTAACACCATTTTTTTTTTAAATAATGTGGACAGAAATGAATTAGTTGTTACAATCACATCAACAATATCACCATTACCCAAACTTTGAATGATGATCACTATCAATAAAATCATAAACCATGACATTTTCAGTTCTTGAAAGGTCCAATGATGGGGAGGGGGTCATCATTGCTGTTGTTTTCATTGTGACTTTGTTGTTTTCAGTTTCATTATTTACATCAGCTGATTTACCATTGATGGACCAACACAGAATACCATGTTGATGTTAGAATTACCAGCCACTACATATTCGATTTGAAATCTTTGAAGCCTGTTCTATAAAGTCTTCCGATTTCAATGATAGTGGTCCATACAGAAGTACACGCTGACCACGTTTTTCTGGGAATCATTTTTGAATTTTGTGTGTAGCTTCAAGATGCCTTTTCTTGCTGGCGATATGCATGAAAATCATTTTTCAAATAGTAATGTAATATTTTTTTTTAGAATTGTGCTTAAAGAATAAGCTAAATTTTTAAATCACTTGGAGTGTGGGTTTTTATGGCTTTATTTGGTATTTTGTTTTGAAGGAATATCACTTTCCATTTTCTTCAGGGGGCATGCATTTTTCACAGTGAAACTGACACAGCGCAACTGTGGTTTGAGGCTTATTTTGATAACAGTTCACTGTTACGTTAGTATCCCACTGGGGGCCTCATGTGGCATGTGACCATATACAGAGTATCTTTATTTCTTTATCAGGGACAAGTTTGTAATTAAAGGAAGACTGTCAATTATTTTGATTTAATTTTTATTCTCTGTGCTTATAATTCAACTGTCTATATAATACATGTTTTTAAAACACATGATAATTTTATTTAGCTATTGACATATGGACCCAAATTGCTGGATGCGAGTAGTACAGGAAATTATTGTTATTGATTTCATTGTCAATTTGCTGTAACCGCAAGCAAACACACCAATTGTGTCTGCAGGGAATAAAATTTACTTCATTAAAAGATAAATTTCACTATAAGATATAAAACAATTTTCTTTGGGATCAGAAGCAAGTTCACTAAGAGTGTTACCTTCTTCATGAGGATTATTGTTACAATTGTGTCATACTGTACAGCCCTTTGTAATGAGCCACTCTAGAGGATTTCGCCTCATTTTTATTGTTTAGTCTGATGTCACTGAAGCAGTTACTTTGTTCTCGATTGGTTATTAAAATGTTGATCTGTTAATCATGTTTATAATTGAGTTATGTGACCAGATACAGTTATTCTTTAGTCATTTGTTCAAGTTTCTACAGGTCTTTCATCTTTCCTTTGAAAACAAATTATATTTGTTTATGCCTACTGTAATACTAGGGACATTCACAAGGAATAAAAGATTGAAATTTATTTCTACTTGTTTTTTGAAAACAAAGATTTTTATCCGATTTGCTGCTATTTTCAGTTTGGGAATGTATTCCGATTGGGGTAAATTCATACCAAAAAACTCCATTGTAGATGATGGTGACATGTCAGTCATATACCTAAAATGTACTCACACTTTCAGGGAATAAGTACGGTTACATTTTTTCTCCAAAACATGTATAACTTTTTACAATTCCATCCAGGTGCAATCCCAGTGTCTAGAACTCTTTAAAATGCTCTCTATTATTTATGCACTTGATCGCGAAGCTTTTTGTAGATTGATTTGTGTGGAGAACAAGTCAAAAATAAAGCAGCAGATTTTATTGTATATGTATAATACTTTTCTATGGAGCACGATACAACTTGGGTGGAAAACAAGTCGCACTGTATATGCGGAATAAAATATTTTTGTATTTATTCTGTATTCAGTATATATTTCATGAAGAATACTTCAGATAGTCGTAAAGAAAAACATTCTAAAATCATTATAAATAAAGTTTTTACAAACCAGAATTACTTGGAAAGAAAAAATATGAAACATTAAAAATGAACTTAGTAAAATGCAGTATCGAGAAATGGCGACTACTACATGCCATCTTTATCCAAACCAGTAGGATATGCAATTATTTAGTATAAATTCAGAGTTTAATCAAATATATAATTACTTCAGTTGGGTTATAAAAATATACCCCAAATTTGTTATTTTGCCTTGTTTGGGATATATCCTCAACCTGATAATTGGGGTTATTCATTATTTATATATTGTCTTGAGCAAGACTATTGAACTTTCCAATGTATAGTGACTGGGGACATATTGTTTTTGACTTTCATTTCTGAAACTTTAACCTTCCAAATAACTTTTGAACAGTAAATGCTAGCACTTTGATATTTCACACGAGTATTGTGACAAGACCTTGCCAATGGTACCAAAATTTGTGACCTTGATGTTTGATTTTAAAAACTTTAACCTTAACCATAACTTTTAAAGGCCTTTATATTCCTTGTGATAAGACCTTTCCATTTGTACCAAAATATTTTACCTTGTGACCTTGACCTTTGGGTATAAACTACTTTTTAAAAATTTTAACATTGGCCTTGACTTTTAAATGGCAAGCACTAGGGATTTTACATGAGTGTTTATTGTGAAAAGACCTTGGTATTGGTACCAAAATTTTTGACCATGTAACCTTGACCTTGGTATTTTGACCTACTTTTTAAAAACTTTTAACCATGACATGACTTTTAAATGGTTTGTAATAGACCTTCATATTTTGCACAAATATTCCTTGTGACAAGGTCATTCTGTTGGCACTAAATGTCTTGACCTTGGCATTTGACCTACTTTCTTTTTTTTTTTTTTTAAATGTTGACATTGGCCATAACTTCTAATTGACTTTCATATTCAAATGAGAACTGAAATTAACTCAGATGCATGTTTTGTCGTGCAATTCAATCATAACATCAAATGTCCTGTAATTGCCATAGAATTTTAATGCCACAACATTAAGTATACCAACATTGCTGTAAAATCATCATAAAAAAGATGGAACAATTGCATCTAAATAATTTGGCTTTCACTGTCCTAGGATTACATAATTATGTGAACTTCCTAGAAAAAAAAATTCACCCACAAGTTCTTCCTGCACAGCATACAATTTTTCTCTCTTTTGTGCAGGTAAAGGAATAAATAAATATTCAAGAAGACTTGCAAAAATTCTGGCAACTGAAGCCATCTACATATAATTTCATTTTGCTAAATTGTACAATAAGAAAATTTTTTCAAAGAATGAGGACCATTTATAAAAAGAAATATACTGTGTAAAGTGGAATGTATTAAGATATTTTTAAAGCACACTCTCCAGAAAAAATATTCAAAACAAGAGCCCTATAAAGCAGAGAACCCTCTCTGAACCTGGACTTTTTTGGAATTTCCCCTCAAGTGACCTTGACTTGTGACCTTTAACCTCAGAATTCCATAAGAACTCCAGATTTCTATGTAAAATGACATCCATGTGAGCATCACTGAAATCTTATTCAAAATACACTCTACATACAGTATACAAGTACATCTCTCTTAGTGACCTTGATCTTTCTCCTTAAAAAAAAAAATCAGGAAGTTTAGAAGTCCTTATGTAGGGGACAGAGATCATGAATGAAAGAGTAAGATACTACATTCCCATAGCAACTCTGTTGCCAGGTGATAACCACTGGAATTCACAAAATTATGCTGAATAAGAAGACAAGTGATATATTATCACCGAGGCATTCATCATTCTCTGTCCAGCGAGTGACGATAAATGTACTGCAAATTATAAAATGTTAACAGAAGTCTTCAATACTTGCATGTAATTTGTCATAATTATTACATAATCTGATAATTAATTTGACATCAGAGTAAATTAATCTGCCTTATTTCTGTACATTGATACGACGTGTACTGAGATCTGTATATGTTCTAATACAGATAAAATATTTGAATACTTCTAGACATGCATGTAACTATATAGTAAAGTTTTATAAGATATCACAAACAGAATGTGCTTGATTTAAAGAAGAACTAAAATGAAAAATTAATAAATACAGCAAAGACACAAATGTGTCATGTTTGAATCAGTCAAGTACTGATACCAGACACTACCAGTAATAAATAACACAGAGATAATGAATAAGCTATCACAATATCAAGACACAATGATACAACCATTTGTAAATGTCGATAATGCTACAAATCTTGATATTTCTATACTGCAGACATTTAATAAAAGTCAGCTGTTCAGAAACTGTGGTGTAGTATACCAAGTCAAACAGCTGATTTTCATCAGATGGACTCACAATTATGCTGTATGAGTACTTATTTTAATGGGATTGAAATTTCAGCATCTTCAAAACTGAAGCAAATACACCAAGAAGTACAAATAATGCCCTCTTAAGTCAATTAATTTGAAAATGGTTATACTTGTATTTTTAAAAAAAAAAAAAAACCTGGGGTGTAAGGGGATTTACAGCGTGACCATCCATATTTCTTAATTGTTTGCTCTCATTGATTTCGCATCTTATCTATCCATTATTGTAGCATGAAATGGCATTGAGTTACGCAACAGCTTTGATCATGCTCAATTTCATAAAATAAGTATGTAAACAGTATTTCCTTACTGTGAGCTAATACAAATCTAAGTCTAACCCAAATCTAAGTTTGTCAGCAGATATTTTAGCTGTGTTTCTATGTGTCTTGAAATAAATGAAAATGAGACCCTTGTACATCATATATACTGGTCCATTGATAACATATAATGAAGAAAAACTCGGCTATAAAAGTTGTCTTACTCTATGTGTACATACACTATACATTAGTGAATTCTCATAAGATTTGTCCATCATTCTCAAACCTCTTACAATTTAAAATATTCCCAACAGCGATAAACATATCAAAACTACAAAGCAGTTCTCCCAACACTAAATTAATCTCTATACCACATAAATGCCAAACTGGTACAATATAAGGCATGATCATAAAATTCTTCCCTGCTTTTTACAAATGTAAAATTCAACTGATATCTGGGTACTGACAGTTAACAATGACTGGTTTCATTAAATTTCACGGAGGCTCAGTTTTCCTGGATTTTGTGGGTACCCTGAGCCCACAAATTTCAAACCTCAATGAAATACACAAATTGACATAATGTTTTAACATACAGAAAAACCTTATCCACAAAATTACATCCTAATGAAACTAAAATCTCAACAATCCACGAAAACTGGCCTGCACAAATTTAAATGGTTCCAAAGTAGCTGGTTACATTTCAGATCAAGGACTCGTTGGATAATGTAACGGGGAAAACTACGGAATAATACAAACAGCATTGGCATATAATCGGATTTCAGAACACATAGGATTATGATGGTATAATTTACCACTAAGTGTATTGATGGAATGTCAAAGAGTAGCCATGCAACAATGGAATGAACACTGTCTATATATATACTCTCAACTTGTACTGCATTTCTTCACATTTATTCATGAATATGTATTCTAAAACAATTAAAGTTTTCAAACATTCAGGCTTGATACAATAAAAGGAATGTTCTCAATTCATCAATGATCACTAGCTACATATCTCAATTGTTTCACTCTTTTCAATCAAAGAGAAATTAAGTTTGAGAGACTTCAATAAGTTTCAGCCACATGTAACAAAAATGCCATCAGCTGTTTTCTACCACAAATATTGCACAGATAAAATCTAGAGCTATTTCATTTCTATTAGAGATGCTGACTAGAACAGTTCCAAATGAACTGGCAAAAGAATTAAAGTGCTTAGTGCAGAAACATTACCAACATGTTAACTCCTCCCAGTCTTGCCAGGAATATGTCAACTCCTCCCAGTCTTGCCAGGAATATGTTAACTCCTCCCAGTCTTGCCAGGAATATGTTAACTCCTCCCAGTCTTGCCAGGAATATGTTAACTCCTCTCAGTTATGCCAGGAGGCTCACAAATTTGAAAGTCCATCTCCTGACAACCAATACACACCTAAATTCTCAAGGTGTGTAATCTTTTTCATGCTTTTCAATTTCAAAACCCCCAAAACTATAATTTTATTTATCCCTTTGAATTTCACCAACAGTACTGCTCTAATGCACTTGCTGTGACCCACGTATATGATATTGTATTGTTGTGTGATTGTTTACAAAGTCTTACCAATTGGCTGGTATTACCTATGAAAAATCAATTCATTATTATATTTCAAGCTAAAATGGCTAGATTACTGAAAAACTACAGATTTTATAAAGTGAAAAGAAAATCATTGTCCATTGGCAACCAATGTCAGACAGAGGAACTTTACAGCTTTTGACATCAACATGACAAGTGCTTACAATGCAAAAAGTACACTGGCCATTTTGAATTGGTGAATAATTATGTACATCTACATCTGTCTGAAACTGGGAGATTGTGAGAGGCCCCTGTGTTTTCATTTGCGGGATCTCACAGAGAATTACAGGAAGTATTACATAAATCTCATAGAGAGGTACGGTCAAAAGTTAACACGTCTAACATAAGAACAGAAATAAATAGAGGCATCATTTGACATTGGGGAAACCTTGAAATAGAAGGGTGCTTAAGCCTTATCAGAGATTCATTTTCTTCAATGGTTTCAATTAACACCAGCATATCACATGAGTAAATATCGCTCCTTTGCAAATAAATGAATCCATCCAATCAACGCCTCTCAAGGAAATTTTTCTCTCATTCTTGATCTCTCATGATTTCATTTCAACAATTTATGAAATTCAATACATATAACAAATATCAAGACTCTTTTCATCAAACATCATCAAATATTCCTCTAGGGGGCACACTAGAAGTCCTTGAACTAAATCTGCTGGACCTGAGAGGGTGGGCCCGCTGATATCCTTGTGAAAAGTCAGCATCTGATTCTGTTGTCAGTTCGCCTGTGTAGTCTATAGGTTCGGCCTCCCTCAGAAGTTCTGTTTTGTCATTGTCATCAGGACTTCTAGCTACTGTATCTCGCTCCCTTTCTCTTTCTCTGTCAGCTGAAATACAGTGGGACATCATGTTTATACAACTATGTCCTTTTTTTTCGCATTTTGTCAAACATATGTACACAACTATGTGTATCATTAAACCACAAAATTTTTACAATTGCAGGGTACTAATTCAAATTCTAAGCTTTACAGAAATTATTGTTTTGGCCAAGTACTCTTACCTCTAGAACCAATGACCCGCTCTGAAGAACGAGAGGTTGCTCCAAACCTCTCCGTCCATTCCCGCCTTCTTTCTGCACTGTCCAATTTTCTATCTCGATTTCTTTTCTCTACAGCAATATCACATTTATGTTAATCAATTTTAAAACAGTAATTCTCCTATAAATCAACAAAAAAAAAGGAGAAATGACTGTTATTTAGGACATGCATATTCAAAAGTTTCCATATGAAAAAATCAGCACTATTAGTATTCATACATCACAACAGCAATTCCCATTCATCTACATGTAACTATCTTTGAAACAAAGAAACATGAAAATTATTAAGTCATATATGTAGACTTATACCTCTCTGTACAATCTGCCTGCCCTCATCCACAAGTTCCTGGGTCATGTCATCATCCCCAATAAACTGCTGGACCCCCAGAAAGTGGAGAACGCGACTCCCAAGGCTGAAGAGCGTACAGATACACAGAAATACCAAAATCATGGGGAAGTAAATGTTAAAGCCGTCCGAGATAAAGGAGATCACATCCATGTGTCCCATGATCTACAGAGAGAGGAATGAGTAATCAAGACTAAGGTCTACAAAAAATATGCATGTATATCAAGGACTTTTAATGAATTTTAAACCTTTCAAATGTTTTTTTTTTTTTTTGGGGGGGGGGGGGGGGGAGTTAAGTCATAAACTAATAGTTTGGTTACTGAATGATTAATATGCTATGACTCCTGACCTGTGTGTATGAAGTTTCCTCCAAGTTCTCTTCTTTGGTTATATGACTGTCAAGGTGAATCAAGCCCAGGAAATTCAAACACATGGGCGGAGTCAATCGACACAGCATCCTAAAACACGTCAAAACGAGACTTTCACAGTCACTGTATGAGGCTGAGTGTTTGTGCAGGAATTAATAACGAACAGAAAGAGGACCATGGTCTTAAAAAATACCAAAGAATTAAAACAACTTTCCCATAGTTATAATCATACTGTACGCCATCTTAAGAAGCCAAATGATGTTACTGCTGAAGCACATGCTGTTGGTTGAAATGGGTTAGGATCAGATTTTAAAAATTCCACAACAATAAGTGTTTATCAAATTAATGACAATCAATTACCTAATCATTTCAACCTAATTACACAAAGCTAGCAGTAGATTTTGGTAGGGTGTTCATTTTCTTGATACATACATGCCAGTAAACATCAGACTGAAATCGTCAGTCTGGTGATGTGGTGCAATATAGTACAAGTTGAGTATTCGGATCTGAAACACACTGTAGTATGCACAGAAACAGAGATAGGCAATGACCAAAATGGAGGACAACTGAAAGAAAATAATGCATCATTCATTACATATCAGTGTGAAAAAAGATAAAGCAGAGGAAATATCAAACTAAAATCACATTGCAGGAAGATACACAATGTACATTTTAAGTATTCTGATTTGGCCTTGATGAATGACCTTGATTTTATTAGATACATAACTTTATCTAGCTGACCAAGTACAAAGTCTCTATCTTGTACAGTTCAAAAAGTTGTGACCACAGTTATAGACAAATAAGAGGCAAACAGGCAAAATATAGACAGATCAAAAATAACATGTCTCAGTCTTTGATTTCTCACATATATTAAAAAATTTAAAATTTAATATCATCTATGTTCTTATTAAGATCTGTTTTAAGCACCATCTTTATTTGATTATATAGCACAGTTTTTATGTAAATTTGAAATATGGGCTCACCTCAATATAAACATAATCATAGTTATGTTTTGCAACATTGATAAAGATGGCAAAGAATGACAGGACAGGGTCTTTCACAAAAAAGAGACATTCTGACCACACCACCATGAAAGTCACAATGGCCAGGAATACTCCACACACCCTCATGGTCCAAAAGTAAAACTTGCATCGCCAGTACCATTCTGAATACAAGACAGATTACTTACTCACACAAAACAGAACATTGTCATTTTTAAATGCTCTCTATTCCGACTTTTGGAATTTTATTGGAAGATGAATATTTAATCTTATATTTCTAAATTTCATTTCCCCCCCCATATTTATCGGTGACATTTAAGTATTTCATCAATAACAATTCAGAATCTCCTGTAAGCAAATACAGTGGGCGGAAAAAAAAAACAAAAAAAAAAAAAAAAAACACCAAAAACCACGAAATATAACATTTGTGACACCCATTTAGGTGTATGTACTGACATGAACCTGAACATGAAGTAATTCAACATACCAACTACAGGGGTATACACAATTCGTACAAAAGCTGGAAGTGCTGGGGAGGAGTGTTGTGACCTTTGGAATTTTTTCACAGCACTCTGTTCATTCTTCTCTACATCTTCCAAATCAATGGCCTTTTGCATGAGAGAGTTCCACTGAGCATGTGTACGGTGGTGATTCTGAGAGTCCTGTATGACTCGTTTGTGAAGTTTCACCAGTGATTTTTCACTTGGAATGTCAATACTGCTTCTGTTGTAATCCTCATAGTCATCGTTGTTCTGCTTCACAGTGTGACGCATCGTCTCCGGACACTGTATGCAATGATATAAAAAAATTTTCAACTATCTGTGTAAAATATCAGTGCTACACATCTGTGGAAGATTTGCAATGATTACCCTGATATTTCCAGAAATAAATTCCTTTTAATCAAATGTTACACGAAACATTTATATCATTCACACTGGATTTATTTAATCCTTAAAAATAAATGTGAAGTCAGTTTTACTTTCATTAAAATTATACAAATCCATATATAAATGTAAAGCAAGTTATAAATAGATGTAAAGTTACTTTAACCTTCAGCAAAATTGTCTAATCCATACACCTGGTATATAAATGTCAAGCTAGTTTTACCTTAAGCAAAATTGTATCCACATGCTTCCTCAAAGGGTGATTGTATTTTATTTTTTCTGAAACTTTCTTAATCTCCTGAATACAGATAAAAAGAAACACTAAAATTAATATTTAAAAAATCCAATTT
Organism: Ostrea denselamellosa; assembly: GCA_024699665.1. Taxonomy (NCBI): domain Eukaryota; kingdom Metazoa; phylum Mollusca; class Bivalvia; order Ostreida; family Ostreidae; genus Ostrea; species Ostrea denselamellosa. The sequence goes on along the minus strand of JAMZEH010000020.1, from coordinate 9,845,755 downwards.
TGTTTTCAATCAATCATAGTCAATTAGTCATTGATTTCAAAAAGTGTGAGAACTTACATCTAACACATCTTCCAGAGCTTCATCAGCCTCTGTTTTATCAGTGCTGAGTTTGGAGATCTTGAAGTACGTCTTAGAAAGGACAAAGCCCTTCTTAGAACTGTAGTACACAGACCTGGGCACTTCCACCAGGCCATAACCAAGCAAGAGGATCAACAAAAACAGACCCCATGTATTACTGGCTGTTATTCCTATCACCTTTAACCTCTCCCTAAAACAAACGAAAAATACACCTTTCACACCAATATATATTTCCAAAGATGATCTGAATTTCTACACTCACGAAATTTATTTCAAAGGAAAATGAAATGTAACTCAAAATAATTCTTTTCTAGTTTTAGATTAAATTACAAATGAATGACTGTTTATATGTACATGCATCTTAAATTACAAATGTATATGAACTTACGCATCCACTTGAAGATCAGCTTTAGCTACAACATATATCAAACATACTCCAAATATAAGTAGATAGGACCCATAGTATATTGCGTTTTCTATAAGAGCAGTCTTAATCTTCCCAGCCACAGTGAAATTTCCAGCAGTGGAATACGACTGCATAAGGGGCAACACTATCCTGAAAAGGAAAATTCCAGTCATAACCTGACAAATGGGGTAATTTTATCCAATTGTAAGCAGCAAACATGTGCATAAAGAATTCATGCTTATAAGTGATTTTCATTTCCTGAAGTTTTAAAACATATTATGATCTTATTGGATAACAAGAATTATATTTATAACAAATCAAAATCATTTGCCCCCAGCACTTCACATAAGCTTTATTGTACTATTATATGCACTATGACTGACATCCAGGTCAAAAGATTTAATAAACATACCTACACATATATGTATTACATTACTCAAACGTACCTCCACAAAAAGAGAATCACATGTGAAACAGTCTAGGAAGTTGAGAGGACACTGATATAAAATTCTGTCTTCAAAATCCATTCTATATAATGTCAACATTTTAAATGTTTTTGACTTGATATCTTTAAAAATTGTATTCATATTCATTTCCTCATGAACATGCTGCAGTTGTAAACAACATGCAAATGAATCTTGATAAATATAGTACATCTATTTTAATGGCTGGGAATTCTGACAGAAATGAAAGTAGAATGTAATTATGGAAAATAAATTTAATTTTGAAAATACACAAGGGTATGAGCTGCACCACTTCATGCCAGCATACTTTTCATGAAATGTTAACTCCCTACATGAAGTATGCCAGCATGAAGCATTGCAGTTCATGTCCTCATGTATTTTTAAAAATGAAATTGATTTCTTAACACATACCAGGTTAACAGTTGTGAGGTCCAGTAAACGACTTCCCACAAAGTGGGTAGAACATTTTCAGGAACATGACTTAACGGAATTTCACATGGAGGCCCATGGACTTGACTGAACCTCTGTACAGTGGTTGATGGTGCAAAGGTTGTTGTGTTGAGGTCTGTTATATTAGTTATGTTGGAAGACTTGGGCGTTGTAGTTGTCAGAATCTTAGGACCCTTGTCTTTTAGGCATTGTCGATAAAATGTCTGTAATTTAGAAGATTCAGTCAGACTATCAAATTAAACATAGCACAAAACAGTATTTTTTCTATTATTCATAAATCACGTTAAATTTTCTTTAAATGAGAGTACCAAAAACGGTACATAATACACCTGTCACAAGCTTATGTAGAACGTTTTTTCCTAAGCCATGAGTTGTAAAACTACTCAAGGTAGTATCAGCCATCCTTAATCTGTGACATTCTCTTTTTTTTTTGTAATGTATGAATAACAAGTTTGATGGTCTTAGCCCTGATGGTTTGGTCTGTATCCTGCCGACATGGTTTTCCTATTAAGTGATACTATGACTTGATCTTAGACCTCTGACCTTTAAGAACAAAAGACACCCTCCACTTGGCATGAGGAGTATGTCTACCAATTTTGATGGTCCTAGCACCAATAGTTCAGTCTGTATCCTGCCTACACGGTTTTCTTATTAACTGATACTACGATCTTGTCCTTTGACTTCTGACCTTGAAAAACAATAGGTATCTTCCTCTTGTCATGGTGATCATCCCTGACCTTGAAAAACAATAGGTATCTTCCTCTTGTCATGGTGATCAAATGTACCAATTTTGATGGTCCTAGCACCAATAGTTCGGTCTGTATCCTGCCTACAAGGTTTTCTTATTTTTATTTTCTGCATGGTTTTCCTATTAACTGATACTACGACTTGGACCTTGAAAAACAATAGGCATCTTCTTCTCATCATGGTGATCAAATGTACCAAGTTGTAAGATCCTGGGCCGGTATTCATAAAAATATTTAAGTTTTACACTTAAAAGTCTACTTAAGTACTAAATGAATACTTAGCTAAGTAAAACTACTTAAGTATAATTCATAAACACGCTAAGTGTTATACTTAACTAAGTATGACACGCGACACTTAAATATTTCTTAAGTGCTGAAAAGGGGGGGAAACCGTGTTTAAAAATAGATTTCGGTACAGACGATAGTAACAAAATGGCGGATCTAACAACAGACAAAAAGAGAGGAAAGAAAAGAAAGGCAAACATATTTATAATTTCAAGCAGAAACCTATCTAAAAAGACAAAGTATGTTTATTAAAGTTGTGTTTAGGACAAAATGGAATTGCACACTGCCTTATCGCATGACTACGTCCTCCCCACTCACTCGAAACGGTGTAGATCTATTGATTTTTTTTTACCTATATTTAGCAATGGCAGACGACGCCTGAGAAAGCACCCATAATAAAGAGGTGGATCTTTGATTTCTTTCAAAGGAAGATTTTACTTCATTTAAAGTTTACCTGTGTTATTTCATGATTTATAATTCATAATCAAGATTATTATGTACTTGTTTGATTTTAATATTAAATAACGGTTATTTGATTCAAGATAAATAACTAAACCAATAGGCCTATTTTTTTCAAAAGTAAATTTTTTGTATTTCTCCCAATTTTTTTTATTGGCCCGTTTATGAAAATTTTTATTTTATGTCATCTTTTAATCAAACCATTAGTTTGAATATATAGTACAAATAAATTCAATAATTCACCATTTTACAAAATTCACAAGTTATTAATCTTGTTTTGTTTATTATTATTATTATTATTATTATATATATTTTTTTTGGGGGGGGGGGGTCCGTTTTTGTTTTTGTTTTTTTTTTGTTTTGTTTGTTTTTTAAAGATAAAAGTTATATGAGTATACAAAAGTAAAGATTTATATATATATATATATAGATATAGATATAGATATATATATATATATATATATATAAATATATCATTGATATTGAGGGTGAAAGTGCTGTTTTTGAAGGATATTAAGTTTCTCGAATATTTTTACAGGCGGAGGACCTCCACCCAAACCCTTGAGTGTCATAGCCGCCATTTTTACAATACTTAAGAAATACTTTAAGTAATACTTAACAATTTAAGACACCTATCTACTTCTCTTAACTTAAAGTCAATACTTAAGTGCTAAATATGTTTATGAATTACACTTAAGTATTTCATATACACTTAAGTGGTAATTTGCGGATTTAAGTGCAAATTTTTAGATTTAAGTATTTTATAACACTTAAGTGTTTGCTAAGAACTTTTATGAATACCGACCCTGGAGCTTAGGGTTCATTTTGTCTGCAAGGTCTGGACAGACAGATGGACAATGTTCTGTCATTGATGGCTGTATGACAACTATCTCATATCAAAGATACCTTTGAAGCAAACTAATTTTCTTAGTAGAAAGATAATAGTATGCATCTATAGTTTGAACCACTACTCGATTGATAAATTATAATATTAGTACATTACTTACCGAAGAAACGTCCAGTGGAAGTACAAATATGATGAGAAATGAAAAATACCAAGCAATAAAAGTTGTAAGAGTAGTCAAGATGTGCTGCTTTCTAAGATCTCCATACCGATGTAACAAGAAGGCTGCCAAGCAGCAAGTACAAATCACTTCAACTGCCAATGGTCCCGCACTCATCTTGTAGACAGCTGTAGAAGAAACTTTATGACATCAACTGAATATAAATAAAGAAATCAAAATAATTCAACATATCAATTAAACTCCCCAGAGTGATTTCAGTTTGATGATGGAGTTGAATATCATAAGAAAGAAACATTTAAAGGGCTATTGTTTTGACTATATGTTTATGATATTGAAGAACATTTTGTTTCACACTGAAATATAAAATGGCTTTTCCCCCTCTATAAATGATTGTAACAGCTCTACATATATTTCATTTTTCTTGGCTAGTATGGAGATGAAGTGGACAGAAAAAAATGGGAAGTGTAAAGGGGTCAGGATGAAAGACGAAAGGAAAGAGAGAGAGCAAGAGGCCTATGGGCCACACTGCTTACCTGAGTCACCTTGGCCCTGCTATCATTCAGTTGTTGTGATTTTTTAAAAGATTTTTTTTTTATCAATCTTTATTCCCATGAAAATTTTGACCCCATATTGAGGCCCAAACTAGCCCCACATGATCACAACATGACTGAAAATTAATTCACATAATACAAAGATGCCTCAACACCGATATGACTAACATGATCTTGCTGTTTTGGATAAGACCAAGGTCACAAGGTCATAGATCATGGTATATGTAAGGCCTTGCCACAAGAAATCTATATAAAATATAAAAGCTCTATATTAGATAGTTCAGGAGATTTTCTTACGTCAAACTGTTATGCAATGATATCATATGAATCACATTTTCTGTATCTCCAGACATGTAGTAATGATGTGTGTGTGGGTGGGGTGGGGGTTCTCTTCACTTATTTTAACAACATAGTTATTACTTATCCTTTTATTATTTCATGCAAAATTTGCTCTTTTCTTTTTACATGCTGGTCGATTTAGTGAACAGTTGATTTGATGAATTCAACTCAGGTGCTAATGAAATAAAGTATAAGCCTCCCTCTCTTTGATTTTAGGTTTTGGGCAGAAAACATTAGTTTTCAGTCAGTAAGCAAGATTGTCCTTGAGAATCCTGAAAAATACACCAGGCTATATTTGTTAGTTGCTGTTATTTATATCATTTTAATTAGGAATTTTCTCTTTATCAAAGAAGGTGTAATTTTGAACCAGAAGATAACCTGATCATGATAAGCTATTCTCAGCAAATAAAGTCAACTAATAATGTACAAAGACGTAATCAAAGACAGCTCATAAAACCTCCCGAAAATAAAGAAGGGTTTGACATAACACTAGTATATCAGAAGTTATAACACAGTAGGTGGAAAGTACACACCGGTGAATTTGATTTAGACTCTGTGTTATGTAATTCAGCGACAAATACAAAAAATACCGATCTGCATAATCCTGCAACTATACATATCCTTACCATGCAAACTGACTGGTAATTAGCGTAAAATGGAGGTTATCTTGTTAAAGAAACTATCGATAATTTTCATCTTTAGATTTGGCAGCTGATGTATGACGTGTCTAGATAAGTCGTACTTAAAAAGTGCTGGGTAAAACTAGATGTTGCAGGGTTATAACGAATGTTTTTTGAAGTCATCATTTCGCAAATTTTACGGTCGTTATAATGACCTTGTTTGCAATTACAAAGTGTTGTAATGACATATGTTGAATGATTTGTTTCATACCCTTTGTTAGACTGTCAGTTTTCATGCTAATTTTGACTACGGGTAATCCCGTATACCTAATTTCGACTAAAGGCTTACGGCGGGTGTGACCCGTCAGCAGAGGATGCTTACTCCTCCATGGCACCTGATCCTACCTTCGCTTCGTTGGAGGTCCCTGTTGCCCTACACTCGAACTTGTATATGTCTTTGGGATTTATGATTACGATTAACATATTGTTAACTTCACCATTCAATATTTTTAAGCATTTTTAAAAATTGGTTCGGGATCGATGTTTTGCTGAAGAAGACAGACATGGAGAGTTTATATTATAACTGTATAACAGTATATAACTATATAACAGCCAAATGATTAATGTGGGAAATGGGAAATTAATGCCTGACATATGCAATCATATAAATGTTCAGAATTTAAATATTGTGTGCATTTTTGTGCAAATAATCTTAGACCTCATGAATATTTTTTAAAGATAGAAACTACAATAACTGACATTCCAAGACAATGAGCACCCCCAAAACAGTCCTCGTAACAGGAAGGGAGAAAATGCAACAGACAAGACCGGGATGCAAACCCTCCTGAATCTCTAGTCAGGTGCTCTAACAACTGAGCTAACTGGCCACCATTGATCAAACCCAGCAAACCACTACATTCTTCCCTCCTTAAATTGTCTTTGTCCTTGAAGACACACAATCCAGGTTGGCCGCTATACTATTAATTCCTAAACTCAACACTGGAAATTGTATCCTAAGGAGTGCTTTTGTAATTTATAATGAGAGAACATGCCAAGACTATGTTGCATCTTAATAAGAATTTTACCGTATATTTCTAACATATTTACACAACAGCTAAAGAAAATGGTTAATGGTGTTCAAAGATAATTTTCCAGTTATAATGATTTGGGCTGTATGGACCAAGTATGGTAGGCAGATAGTTCAGTTTGTAGAGCACCTGTCTAGAAATTCATTGGACCCTGGTTCAGATCTCTTTTCTGGTCCATTGCACTTTCTCCCTTCCTGCTACAATAGGTGCATAGACCAGTCCCTGAAACTATCAGGTGGTTAAGGAGGAAGGAATAAGATAGGATAACTTTATTCCAATTTTTACCCAAAGGGCATAACGGAAATGACAATTTGAGAAGAAGAAAACATCAAAATGCAGAAAAGATTTACAATACTAATCGCAAACTCAATGTGGATGTAGCATTGGAAATACTCAAACAAGTGAGCCAAATAGCTCAGTTGGTAGAGCACCTGACTGGAGATTTAGGGGTCCTGCATCCCAGTCTGGTCCATTGCATTTTCTTCCTTCCTGTTACATTTGGTGCTGTTAAACACCCCTGGACTTGTAGGTGAAAGTCCTGCCAGGGTAAAATAATCTGAGTTGTGTGTCTTGAAGGACAGAGACAATTCAAGGAGGGAGAAATGAAATGATATAAGCTACATGGACCATGGATATTGGCGTGACTAATGATAGTGGGGCTAGGTTCGATTCCCAGTCTAGCCTTATTTTCTCCTATGGTAAAAGTTCTTGAAAATCTGCTCAAGAACCACAACTTGCATCCACGTATAGTGTACATTCGATTTTTTTCACACCACTGTAGACACCCCTGGGGCCAGGGTGAGAGCCACTATACGAGTAGTAATATATACAATAGAATATATGGAAAAATTCATTAAAAATCTTCTTCTCCAATACCATAAGGGTGAAATATGTCAAATTATTGTATGCATGTACCGTCATGTAGTGTAGAATCGAGATTGTGTACAAAGCCAGGGTGAATTACAATAGGGACTTCAGTTTTCACATAAAATTCTTTGAGAATCTTTGTAAAAATCACAAGGATACATGTCACACTGATATGGAAACACCTCATGTTGAGCAGGTTCAAGTTTGTTCACTGCATTACCCCTGGTGTCTGGTACAGGGTCACATGAGGAGTTAAATGTTTTACATAGCAACATTCTTTGTAAGATCTGCTATAAAACCATAAGGAAGTAAATTTTTATCAAATTTAATTATACAAACATTGTCATGTATTGTAGGCCAGGGTTTGATCACATCATGACTCTAGGATCTGAGCTAGTCCAGAAGAGGGGTTAAAAATTTAAAAGGAATAAATTACGCAGGATAATTCTTCAATACTAATCTTTAAAATTGAACCATAAATATGAAAAATTGCCATATTGATACTCATCCTCCTTGTATTGTAGATTTACTAGATAAAAAGAACAGTTCACACTGTGACCAACCCACCTGGTCCAGGGTGGGGATGAAATGAAGATCTAATGGTTTACTTGATGAAATGTAACTGATCAAGTGAACAGTGTGGCATCCAACAACAAAGGAGAGTGTGTGCAAAATTATTGCCATCACAAATATTGTATATAGTATATTGTGGTAACCCGGTGACAATCAATGATTAGACAACTATTCTGAAGCAAGTGTTTCACTTTTTGTTTAAAATAAATGATTACAACTTACTGATTATTTAAATGATTTCAATGGCATGAAAATAAAACACAAAATCAAGGATGGTTGTATACCCCTGCATGGCTTTAATATGGCTCCAAAATAAAATATATGTGTGTTTCCTAATTCACTCCCCCCAAAGTTTGGTAGGGTAGATAGGTAAAACATTTTATTTTGTTAAAACATTTCATTCAAAATCTTAGTTTTCGATACATTTTGAATACAGGTCTATATACATTACAAATACTTGTCACACATTTTGAAGATCAGTAGTAGTCAAAATGTAAATCAGAAAATCTCAAATATGAAAAGAAAAATTTTCTAATTTGAAAATGTCAGATTTTTATTTTCCTTCTCTATATCATCCATAAAATATTTAGGGTTGGCAGCAAATATATAGGTAGGGTCAGAAAACTGGAAATGCACATATAGTTTTATTTTGGCCTACTTTACTTTAGCAAATGAGAGGAGCTACACCCCCCCCCCCCAAAAAAAAAAGTTTAAAGGTCAGGATAACCATCACCAGTGCAGCTTCTGTGCATCACGTAAACAAGCATGGTGATAGAATTATGTTTGTGCTGGATGACAACACACATAGTGCTTATCTGACAAAATATATTTAATAGCATGGTGATAGAATTATGTTTGTGCTGGATGACAACACACATAGTGCTTATCTGACAAAATATATCTATCTAGCATTCAGAATCTTGAAATGAACATATGTTAAACATCATTAAAACAGTAAGTACTATTTTTACAAGTCATTCTGTAGTTTATTGCTCTGTAGATCTATCAATAGTTATATTCAATCATTAACAGAAAGTTCAGTACAATGAAATTTGAAATATGTTGACTCTGAACATAAATCATTCATTATGAAATTCCAATCAACACAATAAATTCTATTTTATGTCAAATGAATCTGAGTTCACAAAATCATTTTCCAAATGTAACTTTATAAAATAATTAGATGTATATATCCAAATGGTTTTAACACAGTAGTTTAACATATTAAAATGCTTCTTTTTTTTGTAACTGCATTAAGCCAAAAATTGCACTTATAATTTTACAGTCAAGGACTTTCCATTTTTTGCTTTGCAATGTGCAATAGATTGAGTGGTGCTGTGCAAGAAAATGTGCCCCACCACAAACACAGGATCATGGCATAGTCATGCAGAAATTCAATTACTATCTAACATAAATTAATGTATAGTCTTATCACAAAAATAAAACAAGTGTACAATAGCATATAATCAAAATATTTTGTATGTATAAAATACAAGTATAGATTGGTGTTCTCCATGTGATGCTAACATCTGGGAAAGTGTGAATCATTAAAATGTAAAAAAAATCTCCGTTTTGCATATGTTGTAAACAGTTTCAATTTACACATATTGGGATGCTGTCTTACATGAAGACCTGGTTCTTGTCAAAGTACAGGGTTATTATAGTGGACTTTCCGCAACATGACAGAAGTAGCGCCCTCTGTAATCTTAATATTGACAGTTACGTTAATTTTTTTTTATTTTGGCTGTCTACAAATTTACAGTTTCTAGGAGTTGAGGACATGATGATGGAGAAAGGAATTATTGTAACAGTAAAAGATGGCATACCACAATAAAATAAGATGGATAGAATTCAGCAACGATGACAGTTACATGACATTCAGAAGAAAAAGAAATTTGAACAGTGTTATAAAAGATGAAGGAGGAGGACATATATTAAGAAAGAGATTCAGACCAAAGAAAAAAGCCGAGGAGATGAAATTGTAATGAATTTCCAGAAGGAAACTAAAGTAAGAATAGATTGTATTATTTAAAACAAAGGGCAGGAGCAAATACGGTCAGGCAGAGAAAAAAGGTGTAGGAAATGAAGTTCAGAAATATAATGACCTCTATATTAAAATGTGTCCTCGCTATAATGTCAATCTAAATAAAGATTTATTATTATTTACTTCAGATAGGTGAGATATATGACTAAACATGGACTTTACTTAACATTTATCAAGAAGTGCCTGTAGAAGTTTAAGAAATCACTTCACACCAAAAAGACTTCTTCAGGTAAGTTGTCTATAGCTGATGTGGGTCAAAAGTTAATATCTTTGCACTGAAATATGTACATCTCACAACAATTGATCTATTCTGTTGGTCCTTTAATCTTTCTGGTCCAAGTTAGGCTTAGTATGAAAAAGTGAGGATGGAATCTTTTTGATGTTGGTTGAAGTGATTGCTCTTCTGATGAATAATTAAAGCGTGGGTCAAAATTTATTTCACACTTCTGATACGTGTACGTTGTTATTGTTAGAAAAAAACGCAGCTTTGTGTTTTACTGTTAGTTGCCATTGATTTCAGAAATGAAGTAACAGTATTTATTGAAAATGGACCAAAAGGTTATGTGATGGCTTTCATGTTGTGTTGAGGCTGTATTTTTCAAGACATATATATTGAGACAGAGTAAGTATCTTCCAAACTGTAATGAAAAAAACAGCCCACTTTATTGAAATCTTGTGACATATTGACACTTACCAAACTGCCTTGCCTTACTGAAATGAGTGAAAACAGATTTATATCTTAAAGAAAGGAATTTTTAACATAAACCTTTCAAGATAAAACAAATTTTTAAAAAATCCTTTATTTGGATATGTACTTTTTTAAAGTAGTACATTATCAAACTTTTTAAAAATTTCTCTGGATAAAATTTCAATATTTTTGTGTATTCAATGTGGTAAAGCAAGGCATGATAGGACAGTGTGATGTACAATGTGTAACGTGAACTACAGAAACACATATGTACGTGAGTGCCAGTAAACTCGGACTTCATTGCAGGTACAATAATTGCACCTGTAGAGATAAACCATTTTTATTACCTGTCCATGGACATGGTAATGAAATCCCCAGCTTATTTAAGTGCAGCAACAGCTGAATCTGTTCTATGATTGAATGAGGAGAAAAAATTGATACTTTTGTTATGAAAAAAATATTTGAAATTCTTTTTCTTTGGTATAAATTCAAAATGAATACATGAGATGAAGCTTCTGAAAATTGTAAGTTTTTAAATTTGAAATTGTATATGATAATGTCAAAATTTTCAGTTTTAATAATTAAATACTGGTGCTAGAACCAGGCAGGATAAGTGAGGACACAATCAGTAGTATTATAACCTAATAGTATAGCATGTATTTGTGATGTAAACTTGTACGAGATTTAATCCAGGTCAGGTTAAGGTCAATTTTCAAATTGTGTATGAATTAAATTGTGTATGAATTAAATTGCTTTACATGTGTATTAGTAGTTGCTGAGAGAGGATGTGATACTATGAAATCATCAATGTTCGTGGTGGACAATGTCCGTGGGTAGCCAAATATTCATTAGTGCATGGGGATGGAATTTCGAGGATTGGTGTTATTCTGAAAATGTACAACATTATACTGTAGAAGCTATTGCAAAGAATAACTAGTTCATAGGGATGTAAATTTGTTGGTAAAGGCTATCCCATGAAATCCATGAACAATGATCCCCCACGAACAATGATCCCCTACAAACAGTGATCCCCCACGAACAATGATCCCCCACGACAATTATCCCCCACGAACAATAATGATTCCACAGTAGTCATTAAAATAAAATTAGCACAATGAAATTTTCAATAATATAATTTTTTGAGTCAAACATAATTTCATTTGTTAGGCTCTATCTTCACAAAGCAAGGGTTTCTGGTACACTAATTTCATTACAAACCTTGAGTTTGTGAAGAAGGAAAGAATCTCTAGTGCATATAAAGAAGGTCAGAGGTCAATGTGATGAGTAGCATATCAGACATCCATATAATGAAGGTCAGAGGCCAATGAGAAGAGTTGCATATCAAAAAGCTATAGCTATTTATGCAGATCTAAACCCAAGCCTAGTGAGTTTGGCTTCATGCTCTCCCCCTGTTTTTTGTGGATTTTCTTAAGGGTCAGGGGTGTGCAGTTACCATCTCCTGATGCCCGGGGCTACCAATTTCAGAGGTTGGGTGAGCAAAAATCATGATACATGATGTAACAACTCCATTTTTAGGTGTTTTGTTATATCACTATGAGTGGTTCATGGGCAGATAACTGACAATCTTGGGCCATTTATTACCACTGGGCCTTGGCTAGTAGTTTTTTTTTTTAATGGCACACCCCTGAGGATGTTAGCTTATGAGTATAAAAGTCAAAAGAAAATTTTGCAAAGTATATTATATATATTTGTGATGAATTGCAAGACCAGAGAAAAAGGTTGGTTATAGGTGCTAATTAATAAACCAGGTGACCTTTCTGCACTTGAATTTCAACATTTAGCTGTTTTAAATTAAATATATGCTTGTTACAATTAACATTAAATCTCCATAATAAATATATGAAAGATTAAAATAACTCCATGAAAAAGAAAATTGTATTGCTTCTTTAAAAAAAAAACCTCATCTGTTACAAAGTGAATTATCTTGTAAGGAGTACAGGCTTTATCTGATGTCAAAATAAAATTCTTCTTAAAGACATTTTGTTGCACAAACACAAGAGTGTACATCTTTAAAGCGTTTTTTGTTTATTTTTCTTTTTGTTTTAGTTTTTTTTTTATTTGGTTTTGTTGTTGTTGTTTTGGTTTTTTTTTGATGTTTATAGTTTTGATAAACTTTAAGGTATCAACATGATGCCCAGTGATATCCTGGATCCACCACTGTAATTGTCATGTGGGAAATGGGAGGAAGTAAAAAATATACTAGAAAATTATATCTGACTTCACAGTCCTTTAATGAATGTTTTCTTCCACTTTTTCTACATGCCATTAAGTATCATCACTTAGGCTGTTGTTACACATTCTAATATCTATTACGGTCCCACCATGTGGAAGTTGCTCTATAGTAAACTCTCTGTCTGTATGTATGTCTGTACATCAGCACTTTCTATGGCACACAGTAACTTGAGTTTCTTAGAAAAGATTTTCATAAATTTTATATATAATGCTTGGACTAGGCAGAGGAATACACCTTTTAATTTTCAAAATGATCAGCTCTGTAGTTACAGAGTTATGAGACTTAGAAATATTTTTTTGATATTAATAAGATGATGGAACTTTTTGTGGCACACAATAACTTGGGATTACTTGAGGAGATTTTTATAAAATTTAATCTAAAGGAAATGCTCAGATTAGGTAGAGAAAGACCCCTTCAGATTTCAGATTATCAATTTTATGGGACTTAGAATTTTTTATTAGGATACCTGAGTCATTGATATTGATCTGATTATGCTGAACTGTGTCATTCTTTGTGCATTACCAATTGAACATATTTAACTTTTCATGATAACTACCCTTCAATTCTTTTCAAATTTGTTATAATGTATCTTTGGGAGAAGGGGACATAAATTGTAAATTTCAGGACTTCTGTACCCTAATGGCCTTAAGGTTGGGAAAAACTGCCAAAATTTTACAATTTTTCATAAAATCTTCTCCACAATTACACATCTGTAAGAAAAACTAAATGCATAGTCATGTAGAGCGGGATGGTTTCTACCAAAATTGTAAATTTCCCAAATTATCCCAAGGTAGAGGTTTTGACTCCTTGGCGGGGCCAAACTTGGCATATAAAGTTTGTGTAAAACATTTAATTAACATCATCTTTAATGCTATTGATACTAAACTGAAACTAAATGAATATTTAGAAGGAGCAAATAGCCCCAATTTCATTATCCCAGGGGTAGAGTTTTTGGTACCAGGGTGGGGACAAAGTGGTCATAGTGATTAATATCTTTATCATTTGAAAGACTTATTTAATTTTGCTGTACCGTATAAAAACTAAATGTATATATAGGAAAAGAAAAGGAATGTACCAAAATTGTGCATTTTGCAACCCCAGGGTTCTGACTCTAAGGCAGGTCCAAAATGGTCATAAAGTGTTAATGCAACATATTGTTTTATGTAAAATCTTTCGTCAGTATGGGCAAACTTTGGGGGCATTTATGTTTTAAGAGTACATCTTCTTTTATACTCTTGCTTAATATTAGAATTTTAAGCTTAGATATTCAGAATAGGAAAATTATTACTAGATTCTGTAGCCCTTGGCGCTGGTGATACTTTTAACTAATAAGCAGGTGACCAATAAGGCCTGTGGGTATCTTGTATTAAAATATTCATTATGGGGCCCTTTCTGACCTCAGTACTAAAAATTTATGCCTACAAGGTTTCCAGAACTGTTTACACATTTACTTGTGAAAAGGATGTAACAGTCTTCATAGCTGGTTTTACAGATTTTCATTCTGATTTTTTTCTTCTCTTTTCCTACTTTCTCGCAACTTGTCAGGATCTCAAAAATAGTTTGGTGCAAGTTCACAATATTTTATGGGATGGTAGGTCCATGTTCTTAGATGATCTCAAGCATTCAAGTTTTGTAATATATGGGAGGAAAAGTGTATTTTTGGGGTATCAAAAGGGTGGGGTTTTAAAATTTAATATAGAAATCTATGAGAAATTATAAAACACAATTTTTAATGCTTAAACTTTTGCATTGTCTATTGTCAGTGAAATTTGGTATAGAGGGGTAGTTAAGTATGGCAAATAAAAATCTGAACTTGAATTATTTAGAATTTCTGCCATTTTCAAAATGGATGCCAAAAATACATAAAATTTTCAGCATTTTGTGAATGCCATGAAATTTGATATGCAGGGGTAATTGAAAGTTGAGAATAAAAAGGTATGCTCGAAATGTTCAAAATGGAAATCTTTTTCAAAATGGCCACCAAAAACGTGTGAATTTTTCAATGTTGTGAAATCTCAACATTGAGGATGGAGAATAAAATGTTAAATTAGAAATTTTCAACATGGCCAAAATTTTCAAGATGTCCATGGAAAATGCATCAATTTTTCAACATTGTCCAATCTGAACAAAATTTGTATGGAGGGGTTGTTGAGGATGGCAAATGAAATACTGAATTTACCATTTTCAAAATGGTGAACTTGCCATTTTTCAAAATGGACACCAAAAATTTGTCAGATATTAGTGTAGGGGAACCCCTACTCAGGTTGGTTTTAAAGGCATTTCCAGTTTCATAAACTGTTGAGGATACCATGTAACTTTGCTTTCATAGAGGAACCACTGTACTACTCGATGTGTAAATTTTTCATTGTTGTCTGATCTCATCAAAATTTAGCATGTAGGGGTAGTTGAAGATGGGGAAGTAAAATGGTGAACTTGAAATTCTGAAAATGGCAGTCATATTCCAAATGATCACCAAATGTGTATCAAGTTTTTAGTGTTTTCTGATCTCGATGAAATGTGGTGAGTAGGTAAGGATGGCACATGGAATGATAAACTCGAAAATAATTAAAATGGCAGAAATTTTCACAATGGCTGCTGAAAAAGCATTAATTTTGCAATGTTGTCTAATCGCAACAAATTTGGTTATGTAGTGATATTTAAGAATGGTGAATAAAATGGTGAACGCGAAATTTTGAAAAGACTGCCAAAAAATGTAAAATTTCTAAATGAGACTTCATAGCATTGAGGAACCCCTGCCCAAATTTGTTCAGCAGTTTCTGAAAATGCTTTTAAAAGAATTCCAGGATTTAACATGTCGTAGGGGATCCATTCAAAATGTATTTCATAAGAAATCCTACCCAGTTCGTTCTAGGGTTTCTGAAAATGCGTTTTGATATGTAATATATAATGTCTCAATAAATAGCTAACAGTGCTCTTAAAGCTTGTTTCTTCTTTGTTACACACATTACACATGTGTTGAAAGGCTTTCATTTCATTTTAAGGGATCTTAGGGGAATCAACTTTCTAGATTTTGTAAATCTAAAAACAATACGCAGTTTGTTTATTGTGCAGAAAGTGGAGTAGTTTTCTTTTTGGGGTAGAGATTCCATTAGTGTTTGTTTGGGAGACTTTTGTAACAATGTCCTGTTACAATATATTACTTGTTTCCTTTAGATTTAAATAGATTAACACGTAGAGAAGTAGGAATCAAAATTAATTTTCTTGAACACTTCAAGATTTTAATCCGTACATAAATACATGTCACTATATTTTAATTTTGAAAAAACCCACTTATTGCCACTGATAGGGTTTGATATGTTGATTTTATATATGTAGGTAGATAAAACATAATAAAGTAATAAAAAGTTTCTCATACTGTTCAAGTAGCCCCATAAAAGCATTTTAAAAAGTTTCATATGTATATAAAGACAAAGATTGTAAAGTACAGTATTCATTTAATCTTTTCCTTTGCTGAATTTTGTTTGAAATGATTTGAAATTTCCCCCACACTCCTGATAGTGGTCTTTATAAATCTGATAAAGTGTTAAGATTCATTCTGAATACAGAGTGCTGATAGCGAGGACCTTTCTTAACAGGAGGATAAGGGTACATAATCTAGCACCAAAGAGTAGATAGGCTTGACATTTTTATGTTACTGCCGATTTCTCGGGTGTGTCTCCAAGTTATTTCAATGTTTGTGTTCGAACATGAAATACCTGGATATCTGCATGTGATTATTTACCTTTGTATGGGCCATTCCGTGATTTGTTAGGGAGATTATTCATGTGTATGTACATAACATCCCATTTACTGTTCTTAGGTAGTAGAAGCTTTGTTTTTCCTCATGTTAATGTAAGGAAAGTGGATTATTGATAATATACTGGCGTTATTGTGGTTCCTTAATATTTCTTTGTCTTGGAGTGTGTATGATATCATCAGGTATATTGTTTTGTTTTACTGTGTAAAATAATTTCTGTGTCCACATATTGGACTAGAAAATTTTATTTACTTCATTATTATTTATTTATAGAGTAACTTTAAATGAGAAAATTTTGTAGGAAAGATTGAAGTAACACAAATGTTATGTCATCAAAAAGTTATTAAGGGTGACATTATTTTCAGCAAATACTAGATATTTTAATGTATATGATTTAGGGGATCTTTTTGTACTTCAAGTTTAGAATTAAGGATCATAAATAAAAATTAAAAAAATGTAAATGGTATATGAAGGCTAGGCCACAGAGAAAGAGAAAATATGAAAACTAGGCCTATTGAAATAAGGCTGAAAAAGATGTCGTTTAACAGTTATAATAACTTTCTCCCCTGGGAATATGAAGCTGCGGCGAGGTGTGCGGCACGTATACCTGTAAGCTTAGGTGATGTGTACCTGAGTACCTGTAATTTCTTGTGATCTTGTAAATGTAATTTTATTCTGAAAGAAAGTAAATAAAAAATCTTAACGGTAACACTTGAAGTGACTAGCGTGAACCTTGGGGGATGATATATAAGAATATTAAAAATGCTATGTCATAAATGTGATAGTTCACAGACAACATTTTAAGACCAGCGTTGGAGACCCTAGGGCCCTCAGTTTTACAAATGATCATGATTCATGTACAGGTGGTCAATTTATGATGTGTGTTTATGACTATTATCTCACATTTCTTCATTTTGATAAATATCTTATTATGATGAATGTTAATGATACTATCATACAGAGGCAATCAGTTTTATGTCAGAAGTACTGTCAAATCTTGTTATCAAAATTATGTAGGACAAAACAATTCATCAAAAAAGCGTAATACAGCAAGATTTGAGTAATTGTGTTATTCGTTCTCTATAAATAAAACTTTGCTTCACTGAGCACACCCATACACCACACTCTGGGATAGTGATTATCATAAACATTTGTGAAAATTGAAAGTAAATGGATGAAATGAAGTATTATAGGATAAAGGGAAAATGAAATCATGTACAAAAGATTATGTTGCATTTAGCTTTACTTAAGCAAATCAACTAAGAGTTAACCATTGCAAGGTACGTATTGCTGTACTAAAGGGTACACAGAAATTTCAACATTGAATGTTTTATGAATTGGTTGATTTATATCTATTTGATTTTTTATTTTATTTTGAAAGATACACTTTTCATAAACTTTTACAAGTATGAAAATTTGATAAGTCTTATATCCGTTAAATATCGATCCAAATCCCAGTGTGTGGGACGTATATATATATAAATAAATAGGTTGACAATTAATGGTTCCTTTGATGACAACGTTATTGATTTGTTAAATGTTCCTAACATTTGCTGTGTAAAATCTAGCCAGGTGAATTAAAAGTTTCTCTGAATTTCTATGCCATGCATCCGGAACTCTTTAATTAGAATACCTGGTCTTGTTGGGTCATGCACCCACCATGAGGATGAAAATTTATTGAATATGCAAGATGGACAGGCACCTGTCCAGCATGTGACTCATCACCTGATTTTTGTCTCACCTAAACAGGGCTTTTATAGAAATTATTTGATCTAGTAAATTGGGTTTAACAAAACTTTGGTTAAGAGAAAATTGGATTCTTAATGAAGGTCTTGGAGTTCAAGACTAAAGTCAACAATGTGAGAAGACATGGATTGAGAAGACATGAATGTTACAAAGTAATCACTTCTCCAAAGTCCATGAAATGTAAACAGTCTGTGTAATATATTTTAAATCATTTACACAGATTAATCGAAGCTTAAACAAACATTTCATTGAAAGTCAAGAATTTTAAAGTTCTGATGAATAAGTAGGTACATATGTATTAAGCTATCTTGATGTCTGGGGATGTCAAATCTGTATCAATTGAAATTTGTTTGTATTCCTTTGGAAGATTTTTGTTTGTTTGGTTTTTTTTGTTTTTGTTTGGTTTTTTTTTTTGTTGGTTTTTTTTAAAAAAAAAACTCTTCATAAGTGAGTTTTACATTTTTTTCATATAGATATCAGAATAGTCAGGTTATTTTACACTATAGACTAATTTATTTTGATATAGATATCAGAATAGTCAGGTTATTTTACACTATAGATAATTTATTTTCATATAGATATCAGAATAGTCAGGTTATTTTACACTATAGACTAATTTATTTTGATACAGATATCAGAATAGTCAGGTTATTTTACACTATAGACTAATTCATTTTCATATAGATATCAGAATAGTCAGGTTATTTTACACTATAGACTAATTCATTTTCATATAGATATCAGAATAGTCAGGTTATTTTACACTATAGACTAATTCATTTTCATATAGATATCAGAATAGTCAGGATATATTGTAGACTAGTTTATTTTTGTGGGGTAAATTTTGCATGGTTTGATAAAAACAAAAAAGTAATGTTTGTGGGGATTGACAGGTTAAAGAACTCTCACTGCTACTGATGTAAGTGCTGAGCATGGGTCTAAATATATGGTACTTCACCTGCAAATAGTGACATCTTAACATAATTGAGAAAAATTCTCAACCAAACAAGAAAAAAATATTTTTGTGGATTCAGTTTTTCATGGTTTGACAAAAATAATAATGTTTGTGGAGATTTCTTTTCATAGTTGAGGAGTGGTAATTCTTGACTGTAGTTTGTGGAGAACTTGATGATGATAGTGATAAGTTTTTGTAGTAAATACATACAGTTGAACTTTGGTGTTGATTCTTGAATACCATGGATATGTCAAAGTGAGGTGGAAGTCCAAACTGCATTTTCATTGTATATTTTAATGCCAATATCTTAAATCCTCTGATGTCTCAAAGTTTTTTCTCAGCTCTGTTGAGTTTGAGATGACGAGGTTTGACTGTATATGATTTGAACATTTTAGTTCTTCCTCAAGTTAGTGTGTTTATTTTGTAATAAACATTGTACATGCCTGACATGCTTTGTAATGCTGTAGAAATTACACTTATAAAGAACAGAAATTGCTTTTCCTGATTTAGCTAACGTGATTGATTTTTGAAAATTATATTGGAGTCCTCATTTAGTGTACATTCCTGTTTGTTCGCATTTGTTTGCATCATGGCCCCAGGGACCAGGGTGGACAACAGCAGGGGATCGAAATGTCACTAGGAATATAAAGGAAAATTCATTTAAGACATTCTCAAGAATCTCGTATAGGGTAGGTTCAAGTTTGTACACATTCTTGGGGTATTGATGGGGCCAGGAGAGGGATTCAAAGTGTAATGTAGGAGTGTATAGTGAATTCCTCAAAAATATTCTTCTCAAGAACCACAGAGTTCTAATGGTCAAACATCTTCACATAGTGTATGTTTCAGTTTGTTCACACCATCATCAGTGGGTTCATGTTGTACAGTGTTTTACTGAGAAATATAATGGAAAATTCTGTGAACATTTCCTTCACAAGGATTGGGATACAAGAATCCTTATATATGTGTGTGTGTGTGTGTGTGTGTGTGGTGTAGTGTAGGTCATTCATTATCAAGGTCCAGTTGAGGATGTACAGGATTTACCCAAGGTTGTATTCGTGAGTCTGCAGGCTGAAATGTGTATGGAATACAACCCACAGTATATCCCCATATGCCTTTAGATGAACTTCATGTTAACAAATTTATTTCCTATATAATTGAAGATACAACATATAATTTTTAGTGAATAAAATAAGGACATTCCATTTAAATATTTTACATGTTTAACAAACCATGAGAAAATAACGTAACATCCCAATACAAATGCATTCTAAGGAGCTGTAGTAGTTAGGGCTATGTGGACTGTGAATATTAGCCTGGATAGCTCAGTGGTTAGAGCACCTGACTAGACTGCAGGAGAACTGGGTTTAATTCCTGGTACAGCAATAAATTTTCTCCTTGCCTTGTTGCATTTGGTACTGTTGACCACTCCTGGACTTCCAGGTGAAAGTCCTGCAAGGGACAAAAAGAATCTGGGTTGTGTATCTTTGAATCCGAAATTTTTTTTTCTTTGAGAAAAGATGCAAATTGCATTGTGATGTTGCTTTCATCAGGCTGTACAGAGATTTACACCCAGCTTGTTAACCAATCTCATCTTACAAGCTACATAAGAAATAATCAAGTATATTCACATCATACTCAGCCAGGGTGGGGCAGTGACTTACATGGGATAATGGAACTTTCAGGTGAGCTGTGTTCCCATGGGCCTCTTGTAAACTGATATTCCAGCCAGTGAAAGGAAAATTCCTATGCATTTTACATTTTATTGTAAAACAAATGATCAACTGAGATACCTGATATTGCAAAGTAGCCAATAAGATTCTTTTATTCAGTTACTATAGAAACCTCTTCCTCAACCTTCTCAGATATTTATTTTTTCAATACTGAAAACATCTTCGTGGTAATTGGTATTGTTTGTTACAGCATGGAATTTTTTTTTTAAAGAGACCTTAGTCAATGTTGGAATATCCTGTTCTTTATCATAATACACAAAATGTTATTGGACTCCAGCTGCCTCCGCTATTTAACCACTGTTTTAGCTGTATAAAGGAGAGGGCTTCCTTTGGTTATTGATTTTGCATGAATTAAATCCATTAGACTATAGTCGCGTGTGTGCTCTATAGCCACTGTGTGTTGTGTGGAGGCTTGTTAAGGCAACAAATTGCCCAGGTGTGTTGTGCGAAATATCATTCTTATTACAATGAAGGAGTTGGAGTGACTTAAATTTGTTCATCATGGTTTAAAAGAATCATTTGACAATGGTGTCTTGTGAATTTTCTGTGATATTCAGTAGAATAAACTACAGGTAATATTTTCATTACACTTTGGTATTGTGTTCCTTGTTTTCACCTTTTAGGTTAAAACAGTAAGTCATTGTTGGGAAATAGATTAGGGTAGATGTGTTGAAACTGCGCCACTGGCATCACATCAAATTCAGACCTTATTTGCAATTGAAATAAGATGGACTCAGAGTGACCAGGCCTATGGGCCAAACTGACTATCTTTTAAAATGTCTTCATTCTTGATAAGGAAATAATGTTAATAGTTAATGACAGACTTGATTTCCTTATCATTTTTATATTTTGCTTTTGCATGGTGTTAAGATGATACGTAGTTCAGCGAAATACCCGGCAAAAGAAAGGGTGTGTCGCATTGTATGCCAGAGTCATCTGGTGATTGATCATTGATTCTTTAGCAGGGTTAACATTTTCATAGATTGTTCATCTCTCTGAAATTATGACCATATATTTTTTATAACACACGGTAATAGTTTATTTCTCATTCTGGTATTAGGCTTTATATTGCAAGCACATGTTTGCAGTTTGACTTGTCTGTATTTCACCCCTCCCGTTTTCTTCCTTCACTGTTGTAATTTGTCATAAAACACATACAGATTGACTATTGCTATTTTAGAAGAGATATTTTCTTGTTTCTTTTTCTCTCTCTCTCTTTACATATTCCTCTGTTTTTTCCTTTAGTGTGAGTTGTAATTTGTCAAAAAAAACCAAAAAACACACAGTTTGACTATTGGTATTCTATAGAAATTTTCTTGTTTTTCTCCCCTCTATATATATTCCTCCAATTTCTTTTCTTGGAGGAAAAGAGAGAGAGAGAGAGAGAGAGAGAGAGAGAGAGAGAGAGAGAGAGAGAGAGAGAGAGAGAGAGAGAGAGACAAGAAAATCTCTATAAAGTAGCAATATCCAAACTGTATGTGTTTATGACAAATTACAACTGACTTTAAAGAAAGAAATTAGAGGAATATATAGAGGGGGGGGGGACAAGAAAATTTCTGTAGAATACCAATAGTCAAACTGTATGTGTTTTATAACAAATTACAATTCCACTAATGCAAAGAAATAGGAGAGAGAGAGAGGGGGGGGGGGGATTCACTATAAAATAGCAATAGTCATGATTATGTATTTTATAACAAATTACAATTCACACTGAAGGAAAGAAATTGGAGGAATACAGAGAGAGAGAAGAAAAAACAAGAAAATCTCTATAAAACAGCAAACTGTATGTGTTTATGACAAATTACAAATTATACTTTGTCATAAACACATTCAGTTTAGTTATTACTATTTTACAGATATTTTCTCTCTCTCTCTCTCTCTCTCTCTCTCTCTCTCTCTCTCTCTCTCTCTCTCCCCCCCCCCCCCCTTTCTAGCCGACCAAACCTGTAAAGTGAGGATGTCCTCAAAATGCCTAAAAGAGAATACACACATACATTATTTTAAAGGCAAAAATGTACTATGTTAGGTATAACTATAGAGACACCTATAAAAATTTAATACTCTCTTTCAAATTGTGAAAAATCGGTTTTTGAGACAGAATTTTAGTAAGGACATGTTCTCACACCAATTGCCACCTTTAATCTAATATTTTGTATCTACTTCTTTCACATGCTGTAGGTCACTTTTATGAGGATGTAATTCAATTGTGAGGACATGATTTTTGTCCTCATAGTGCAGCTCTGTCCTCACAACTTCCGTCAAATGGTTAAAATTTGTTCTCACCTTACACTGGCTCTCTGTATTCTTCCAAATTCTTTTCTGTAGTGTAAGTTGTAATTTGTCTCAAAACACATACAGTTGGACAATTGCTATTTAATAGAAATGTTATACTCTCTCTCTCTCTCTCTCTCTCTCTCTCTCTCTCTCTCTCTCTCTCTCTCTCTCTCTCTCTCTGTATTCCAATTTCCTTTAGTGTGAATTGTAAAATTGTCATAAAACAAATACAGATTGACAACTGCTATTTTATAGAGATTTTGTTTTTACTTTCTCTTTCTATGTATTCCTTAAAAAAAACCTTAAATCATCTTTTTAAACTTGCATTTAAATTGTAATTTGGTATTTATGTAAACTTGCTTTTACCAAAAATATATATATATATATTCTTAATTACTTTGTTAACCTTAGTTTAGTAGTATTTTATTTCATGTCCTTTTTATGTGTTTATTTTCTTTGTTTTGTTTTACATGTAAAGGTTTTAGAGGGTAAATATGCTATTAAATAAAATGCTACATAAATGTAGTATAAAAATGATAATGATAATTCATTATTCTTATCTTTTAGTGTGAGTTGTAATTTGTCACAAAACAAATACAATATGACTAGGTCGCTATTGCTATTGTATACAGATTTTCTTCTCTCTCTTTCTCTCCCCCCCCCCCATCTGTCCATCTATATATATAGTCCTCCAATTTCTTCCCTTTAGTGTAATTTGTCATAAAACACATGGCTGCTCAACAAGATTAGAAGGCCATAACTGAAAATGATAAACCAATATCATTATGACAGTCCATTCTGGGTTTGTAATTGGGTTTTAAGATGACAGATGAAAGCCAACTATTTAAGCAGAAAAAAGGGTTAGAGATGCCAATCTTGAAGTCTCATCATGACAAATCTGCTTCTCTGTGAACCCAAAGTGCTTCAAATTTTCCGTTAGTGGAGATTAGAAAATTTTGATGAAGTTAATAAAATGGTTAATTTTAATGTGAAGTAACCATGCATGGAATGAATAAATTTTTGTAACTTTTTTTGGTAATTCATTATTACCATGAGTAGATATGATAATCTAATGATTTCTTTAACTTTTCCATTTCCTACATCTTTTATTTCTTGTCAGTGGTTAGAAATTCGAATTAGAATTTCTTTAAATCACTAAAATCTTTATTGACTGATTTTTAATCTTACTCAGTTTGGTAATATTCCATCAAATCAGTAATACGAAAGACTAGAATATGTCACAAAAAATAGAGTATTTGATATATTGTTGAAAAAGCTGGACTTTCTATGTAATTTAAGGAGTAAAAGATGAGAAATATACAAATAAATTGGGGAGTATACTAAATCTGGAAATGTTGTTTACTGGTTCAGTTAATGCTGGAGCAGAAACATTAATAGTGTGCCCAGGGTTAGTCATCTGGTGTTAAATACCCCCCAATCAATTAATGTAGTTTGGGAGGGTTGCAGATTTCCCGAATATTGCCAGATTTCTCATTTACAAAAAGTGTTAAAAGTTATTATTATTTGAATAGATATAATGATGCAGTCAAAATTCTAGATAAACATATGGCATCAATCAGATTAAATTCATCAGGAATTGATTTATGATTTCTTAACTTGCGGATGTTATGTGGAGTAATCTTGACAGATTTTCCAGGAAGGGTGTTAACGATGCTAGTGATACAGACTCATTATGATCTGTATGGAGGTGAATGTATCAAGGAAACTGTATCTGATCCATATCAAGGAGGGACTAAAGGCCTCATTACTCTGGGAATGATAATGCACTTTCAATCATACAAATAGTGTTGAAAGATATATATCAAATGTTTGAAAATTCAAAATTCAAATTCTGGTCATACTTTTACAAAAACAGAATATTACACTTGGTGCATTATGTCAGCTTGCAGTTGTATTGATGATTTTAAAAATGCCATCTTTTTATTATAATTTTTTTTTTTTGTAAGATGAACATTGACCGCCAGTACTGAGTGGGAGACGATTCAGATCCAGAGAGATGGCCTTCACTCTGCTGCACCTTACACTAATACTGGGAGGGCTCGTGACAGGTAGTTGGTGCTTTTGAATCATTTCAGTAAAAATATCATGATCAACAACCCCCCACCCCCCCCCCCCCCCCCCCCCAAAAAAAACACAAAAAAACCAACAAAAATGAGAAAAAAACACCAACTTTTCAATACATTTTACATATAGTATTAAATAAAAATTTTGCAGTTAGGTAAATTTTATGGGCAAATCATATTGGTCAGGTAACCTAGAGAACATGAAGGAATTATTATTCATTATTTAGCAATGTCAGCTCTTGATGATATTGAAGAAACTAACTGGGCAAATCAATGCTTTTTGCAAAGTTAATTTTCAGCTAATTCAGTATAGTAGTGAATTTTAACAGCAAAACAAAAAAACCATGATTAGTATTATTGAGTTGATAGTTGTGTCGGACGTCGCTAAATGCTAAGTAGACAACAAATTGTCTGTGCAGAAACTCGATCCACTAGGCACTTTTGTATATGATTAAGTACAAAACAAAGCTTGATACTGAGTGTTATCAAGTTTTGTTCTTGTTGCATTTTGTAACTCTAATACTAATAACATTTTAGAACAATTTTGCTTGTCATTTACAGCTCATAGAAAACCTCTAGGTTTACTTCACCGATCGTGCTCCTTTATGACTCAGTCTTTGTTGCATTTTAAAATTTTCTAAAAGTTTTTTGTTTTGGAAGCCTAATGAGAATCTGAGGCATATTTAAGACTTAATTTGAAATCCTTCATAATATTTGGTCATTCCGTGTCAAAAGAATATTATGCAACTGTTCAGTTTATCCTTGAATATTTGTAGACAACCACAATATTAATTTGCAACCTGAAGAGACAAAGTGGTAGAAAATCCTTATGGATCACATTTCATAATGAATTTTGAAGCAAAAATTATTCAGAGAGCCAGTATGATGTTTGAAAATAGAGCTCAAAAGTGACATTTCCATCTCAATAATAATTTTTTTTCCAGGCATTTTCATGTTTTATTAGTTCTTTCTGAATGTAAGGCAATAGTAGAATCTCATAGGCAGAGAGACCTACAAATTTTAATCAGTATTCCTGACTGTCAAATAAATAAGGAAAACTAACAAACATGAAATGATTTAAGTCTCAAATTTTCTTCCGAACATGCCATTTATGTTACCATTTGTTAAAAGGAAAATTGAAGTAGCAAAATGTCATGGTTTATTAGCCATCTCACAAGCCATAAAATTGATAAATAAATTGAATTTGAACTCTGTGGTAAAATCGTAACAATTTTATCTATTTCTCGCATTGTATTTCTCGGCTGCTGGAGCTGAAATATACATGTTGACTATGAAAAAAAAGAGTAATTCTTCTGCAAACATGGATAGAAGAGTAAAGTAAGAGAAATGATATCTTCTATTGAAGATCTGCAGGCAATCTATTTTCGGGCATAATTGGATTACCCATGGCTGAAAAATTTGTTTAGAGAAAAAAAAAGTATGCTAGCAGGCATGACCTTCTTTCTGATAATTCAGCCCCTATCTGGAAATTTCGTCTCATATTGCAGTAAATGGCCAATTATTCTGATTCTATTCAATTCTATTTTTCAGGCCTAAATGCAACCAATAATCCGCCGACTCTGCTGAATTTCAACAGATACATCTTTGTCAAGGAGGATTTTTCAATAAGTATGGGACTTCAAGATTTCTAATTGTGTGATGTTGATGGAGATTTTTTGGTTGTTAATCATTATACAATACATACCATCTAAGAATTCGTACAGAAAAAGTAGTTTTAGAATATAAACTGTAATTTCTTCTTCTTGAAAGTAGGAGTTGATTATAAAATGTGTTTGTATTTGATATGCAAGTACATTATAATAATCCAAGAAAAAGTTTAATATGAGAATTATATAAATTCAGTATACCAGTTTTGAAAAGTGTGTTGATGTATTTTCTATTATTTTTTTTTTTTTACTGTGGACATAGGTAGCTATACTTTAAAAAAAAAAACCTCAAATACTTATTCAATGTACAAGTCTGTGTCAAGAAACTGTGGAGTAAAATATCTTGGGCCTTTTTTTTTTGTCCAGATGCTAGTCTCGGAATTTTGTCTGCACGGGATTCAGATGGACCCATGGAAATCCGATTTACAATTAAAGATGAAGTAACAAGAAACCTGGTGCGCTTGAGTGAGCATTTCGGAGAAAGCACAGTGAATAGATCAGTGGAGATCATTTTAATCAAAAAACTGGATAGGGACCATGTAAGTATATTGATTGACACAAAGCTAAATGAAAGCTCCTAAGAATATTTCACAAAGGCTTACGATGGAGATTCTTGTTTGTTATTTTGGTATCCAAAAGACAAAGCAGCATCGGGAGGACTTAGAAAATTTTGTAAACCATAGTGCGACATGAATGTCATGTAATTAAAATTACCATAAAGTAACTGCATGATGGAATTGTTTTATTTTTAGGGTTAGAGGTCATTGACTATTTTGTACATATTTTACGGCATTCTAGTAATGAATTAGCTATCACTTCTATACAGTGTCTTCTAAGAATTATAAATTAAGGTTACATTGGAAAATGCTTTTTCTAAATAGCTCAGTCTTTATTTCAGCAATATCATAAAATTAATTAGAATGAATTACAGATATCATGTGAATTTTTATTCACATTAGGAACATTTTAATATACTTGAAGCATATGATGAGATGAGCTCATTTATTCAAGCCATTGGGGGGGGGGGGGGGGGGTTCAGATTTCTCTGTGGACAGGAAACTGATATTTATTTAAAATGGATGAGAAGTCTCACTAGATCATGCTGTCATTTGTGTGATATAGACAAGTAAATCAGTAAAATAAAAAGTCCATCACCCCATAACCAGGTCCACCATTTGATAAATATATACTGTCTTTCAGGAACCATCAGACAGAAAGCTGTATTTCAATCTGGCGGATGGAGAGGGCTCCAGTGCTAACAATGTGAGAATTAGATTTGTGTCTAGCAAGTCGCTTCATTTACAAGGCCATTACTAGTATAATGCAGAATCCGGATCCATTTTGTACCATGCACTTCTGTTCCCTTTTGGGAGTCACATATTTCCTCAGTTCCATAACTTATGACTGACGGTCAATAATTTACATCAAATATTCTCAGTGGATGAATAATTCAATGCAGGGTGATAAGTGGGAGTGTATATTACCTTTGCCTAGATATCAGTACTGCAATACTGTACAAATTAATGCTACCATCAGTGAATCGCACAATGTACATTTGCATGCACAGTATTGTAATATGTCTGATTTCAAAGAAGAAATTGAAACTTGATATTTATTATTGTGTCCATGTGAATTGAAATTGAAATTCGACCCCAAATGTTGAGGTTCATTTGCTTAAATTTCGTGTAATGAAGTTAATTTTCCGGAAAACATGATGTCCATAATAGTAATGAGTGGTTTGTATTACAGTTACCAGTACAAGTGACACTGTTCATCAGTGATGTGAATGATGAGGTTCCTGAGTTTGTCAATCTACGTTATAAGGAGTCTGTATACGAGGTAACAATATTTGCTTGAGCTTAGAACAAATCCTTATTTCATATTTGATCACTTAAAGCAAGCAAAAATGTTTTAAGATTTGAAAGATGATTAAATAATAATAATAATAATGATACCATACTTATATAGCACCCTTTTCATACATTTGTATGCTCAAAGGTGCTTTACAGTACATAAAACAATTAAATAAAACATTGAAATGAAATGATATAAACATAAGATACTATACATATGCTAACTAAGTATAAAACATCAGTTTCAGGGCATATTAAAGTGGAGATGATGAGATAATGTTGATGAGATTTTTTTTGGGGTGGATGAATTAAAAGTATATATAAAAAAACCCATCATGAATAACTGTAATGAATTTATTAAGAGAATATCTTGAGAATAAAAGAGATGTCTGTAAGTGTGCACGACAGAGAACTGTCGTAAATAGCCCTATACAGGTGATGAGGAGTTTATACCCGAATGATGATATTTTTAAAATTTTATGAAATTCCATCAAGTTTGTTGTTGTTTTGAAAGGTTGAGTTACAGCTCTAATAACCATAATTCTGTGTATATTCTTCTTAATTTCATTATGAAAACTGATTTTTATTTTAAAGTGCATTGGTGGGTAGGAAAATTATTTTTAATAATGGCCATAAATTGTTCTATGCAATTAATGATTTTTGAATTTTTTACATTTTGGTGGAATGAATATGTGAATCATTACCACTTCGTTAAACTTTGTCAGTATTTCACGTAAACTGTGATGAGCTGTAATGTAATTGTGGACCTCTGTCAGTATTCCGTATAAACTGTGATGAGCTGTAATGTAATTGTGGACCTCTGTCAGTATTCCGTATAAACTGTGATGAGCTGTAATGTAATTGTGGACCTCTGTCAATATTCCGTATAAACTGTGATGAGCTGTAATGTAATTATGAACCTCTGTCAGTATTCCGTATAAACTGTGATGAGCTGTAATGTAATTATGAACCTCTGTCAGTATTCCGTATAAACTGATTAGCTGTGATGTAATTATGAACCTCTGTCAGTATTCCGTATAAACTGTGATGAGCTGTAATGTAATTATGAACCTCTGTCAGTATTCCGTATAACTGTGATGAGCTGTAATGTAATTGTGGACCTCTGTCAGTATTCCGTATAAACTGATTAGCTGTGATGTAATTATGAACCTCTGTCAGTATTCTATATAAACTGATTAGCTGTGATGTAATTATGAACCTCTGTCAGTATTCTATATAAACTGATTAGCTGTGATGTAATTATGAACCTCTGTCAGTATTCCGTATAAACTGTGATAAGCTGTAATGTAATTATGAACCTCTGTCAATATTCCGTATAACTGTGATGAGCTATAATGTAATTATGGACCTCTGTCAATATTCCGTATAACTGTGATGAGCTGTAATGTAATTATGGACCTCTGTCAGTATTCCGTATAACTGTGATGAGCTGTAATGTAATTATGGACCTCTGTCAATATTCCGTATAACTGTGATGAGCTGTAATGTAATTGTGGACCTCTGTCAATATTCCGTATAACTGTGATGAGCTGTAATGTAATTATGGACCCTTGTAGAATGCGGCAGTGGGAACCACGGTCATAAGAGTATCTGCCCAGGATCCCGACAATGGCCTGGGAGGCACTGTATCCTATTCCATGCAGGTATGCTCATCCACACAATGTCTGTCTTAATGAATTTGAGATCACTGATAACTCTATTTTTACTGAATGTAATTAAATGCAATCTAGAAAAACCTGGTTCACTACCAGTCATTCTAATGGACAGTTCAGTAAAGAAATAATGTATGATGTTATTTATTACAACAGATTAAAAGATACCATTTACATCAATAAGCTGCTATTTAATACATACTGATGAAGTTAATTTAATCTTTGTGAACTTTAGAATAGTGATGCCTGTATTTGTAATCTGTAAAAAATATATAAAAAAATCAATAATGTTATTTTCCCTGTCTTTTTTTACAGCCTGTAGCTCAGGTAATCATTCATTCATATTGTCCCCTGAATCATGAAATATTAATGCACTTGAATTTTAAAAACTGATCCAGTTCATAAAATAGCCTATGTAATTAAAATGACCGCCTACATTTTATGAAATAGGATACTGTAATAAGAATATGCAATTAAAGAAGCTTGTTTATAATTTCATTTGATGCTTGCAAGTAGCAAATATTGATAACATAAACTGACATTATAAAAGTTTAAACATGTAGGCTTTAACTGGTTGAAGGATAAAATTTAAATGAGAATTTTTTTTCATGGAAATTGCTGAGTGTGTCTACAAAGAATTATTGATTTGTCAAAATTTTCAGGCAGCGGATGAACTTTACAAAAATGCCTTCCGCATAGATAGAGACACTGGGGACATCATTATCAACTCGTCCCTGGATTTTGAGCAGCACAATTTCTATGAGTTTGTTATCAAAGCAAAAGTACGTAAAAACTGATTCTAAAAATATACAGGGAAAGAAGTAGGATTTGTGTATTACTTTTTCACAGCTTGTGCTGAAGTAGTAGGTGTAAAGTATTTGTCATTTTACATGCATTCTGAAAAATGGCCAGTTATAAGATAGATTTATGGAGAGAGAAAAAACAACTATATACTATATAGTGTGTTCATTTGTCAGGATGGTTTTGGCAATGAGAGTACGAACAATGCAGACTTTGTGGTGACAGTTCTAGATGTGCAAGACACACCCCCTTCTTTCTTTAATTTACCATATAGCATTGTAGTGCAAGAGGACAAAGCAGTGGTGAGTCTTTCTGAAGTGGAAACTTCAATACTGGTATTTAAAATTGCCAACATGGTAATGTTAATAACTATTAATTAAATTGAGATGATAAAGAAATGCTGCTATTCAATTTACAAAGTCTGGTGGTTGTATTTTAGGGTGAGCGAGTTCTTCAGGTAACAGCATTAGATGGAGACAGAGGAGTTCCAAATGGCATCCAATACACATTTGTTGCAGGTGACTGGTTATAAACATATGCAAATGTAGTACATGGATTTAGAAAATACTCATATGTGGTCACAAGGCATTTTAGAAGTATAAATACATTTTTCTTCTCAAAAGGAGAGCTTTCCATTAAGTCTGCCAGTTGTTCGAATTTGAAATAAAAAAAAGTATTTTAATGTGAATAATGAATATTGCATATATTGACATTACAAGTATTCACAATTCTTTTGACAACCATTATTGCAACAGAAAGTTAAATGTGAATGAAGAAAATCTCCCCTTGTTTATTCACCACAAGTCAGCTAGGATTATAAAATGGCAATGAAATTGTTTTAGGCGATTATCAGAATTTCAATGTTGACCCAAACACTGGTTGGATCACCATCAAAACAGAACTAGACCGGGATGCTGCTTCAGTACAAGACAGTGGTGGGGTGTACGCCATGTATGTCAAGGTATGATCTACTTTGATGGTTTTTAATTGCAGATAATTTGTGTGTAGTTCAGTCTCATTTCTTGACGCTAGTAATTGTCAAGTAACAGTCAGTATCTGTGTATGCTTCTGTTTTGAGCTGAGAGAATAATAAATCTACAGGTATAACTGCATTGTAATGTGTATACATATATAGGCTCTGTAGATGAAATACAAAAATACGGCAGCCTTGTGATGTCAGACCAGATTTCCAAATAATGAATGTTTATCTTGATAGGTGTTTGCATTTACTTGAGAATGAAGTTTCTGGATAAAAGAGTAAAACATGATGTCAATCATGAGTGATTATAGTTTGGACATGTATTTAACATAATCATTGTCATCAGACATTCCCCACAAATCCAAAACATGGTAGAGAATCTGGGTATCACAAGACTGCGGGACTTGTTTTTTTCAAAGTCCATAATGGTTTTCTGTTTAAAGACATTATTGGTCAAGTTAGTCACATGCAGAATCATCAGAGATGAAAACAATCTGGTGTTCCCTCAGGGTAATCTTATCTGTTGTGATGGTCAGGTAGATTGTTGAAAACAGACTCACTTATGTAATTACCTAAACAGATAACAGAAAACAGACTCACATATGTAATTATCTAAGTGAGTCTGTTTTCAACAATCTATTGGATCATCACAGCTGGCTAACTCATGTGATAATATCACATGATGAAATTGTGGCATTTAACAAAATGATCACCAAATAAAGTGTAAAATGTATGTTTATCACAAGCCCCACTACCTGGTATATGTATATTTATTATAGGCCCAAGAAATTATGTCTGGTGTGAACTATGGAAACACCACGGCAACCACTTTGGTAACAATATCTGTGTCAGATGTCAACGACAATACCCCTACATTCAACCATAACAACTACACTGCTACCATTCAGGAGAACATGCAAGATGGGGTTCCCGTCATCTTCACCGCTAATACCATCATGTCTGTCAATGACATCGATCAGGTGAGTCAACAACCACATATTTTGTGGTCTACTGTTTACATGTGATCCAAGTAGAAATAAAAAAAAGAAATGTGCACTTTAAGGAAATGCAACAGCTTGGAAAGAAATTGTGTAACAGTCAGCAAAACCGAATGTGAGTCATCATCTGTCAATATCAGAGACATGTTTGTTTGGTGTAGCAGATGTTCTTAAATTTGTTATCATAGTATTTCATACATTTTGTCAATGCTCTTGAATTAAAGAGAAAACATTTGTAAGATTTCTAAACAAAATGATTCTGTAATAGCAGAGGCAAAAATGTAGATCTATCTATCAACAAATTGTTAACATTTTGAACTCCTGTGTATTTCAGGGACTGAACAGTTATTTTGAAATCACTCTGGAAAAAGATGGCCAGCCTTTCTATGACTTTGCACCCTTACCAAAGGAAGTCTTCTCTGAGTCTTCGATTTTGATTAGAGTGAATAATTCAGTAGATCTTGATTATGAGAAGAGGAGAACAGCCACATTTGATGTAAGATGTTCAACCCATAGACCCATATTAATTTTTAATGCCCCTGTAATTGGACATTGGGAGCATGTAGTTTTTGGTCGGCCTGTCAGTCTGTCTGTCAGTCTGTTTGTCTGCAAAAACTTTAACCTAGCCCATAACTTTTGAATGGATTGTGATAAGAGTTTCATATTTTACTTGTGTCTTCCTTGTGACAAGACCTTTCTTTTAGTACCAACATTTTTGACTTTGTGTCTGTCATCATGGAGTTTGACCTACTTTTGAAAATCTTTAACTGAGGCTAAAACTTTGAATGGTTAGCGATGGGGCTTTTATGTTTCACTTATGTCTTCCTGTTGACAAGGCCTTTCATTTGGCACCACGGTTTTTGATTTTATAAGCTTGATCTGGGAGTTTGGCCTACTTTTGACAAACTTTAACTTGGGGCCCAACTTTTGAATGATTAGTGATAGAGTTTTCATATTTTACATGTGTCTTCCTTGTGACAAGGCCTTTGGGTACAATAATTACTTTGCTGCCTGACAGGGGCATCTGTGTTTCACAGACCCAGCTTGTTATTCAAAAGGGAGTAAATATTGTAAGTTGTTTGTATATGGAGGATATGGAAGAATGGTAGTTTATATAATAGGCAAAGCCTATGATGCAAAAATTGCCTCTTTTTTTATAACCCCATTAATACAAACAACTTAAACTTTTATTCTCTATATGATCATTTGTAGATCTCTAGGGATGTATGTCAAGTTAAAATGTAAAGTTGAAACAGCTTAGGTTGATTGTGACAAAAGATTGGTAATAGTGAATACATCACTGTATGACAGTAATAGGATAGAGACTCCATACTTGTGTTTTACGGTTTTGTTTGGTGTTGAATAGGTAATTGCTAGAGAGCTGCGGACCAATCCAAAGAGAAGTAGTGTGGTCAAGATGACCGTCCACATACTCGATGTCAATGATAACCAGCCGCAGTTTCAGAACTCCTCCTACTCCGCACAGATCGCAGAAAACTCTCCTCTGGGAACTACTTTTATAACATTAAAGGTAATATGCTGTTTTAACCGTACAAATGTTTTTTGTAAAACATTTCTTGTTATTGGAGTCAGTGTTCTTGGCCATAGATTGATGGCATACATAAAATTTTGGTCTATGTTATTGCTCTGATGTAGTGAAGAAAGTATGTCCCATTTTAAACATTGAGCCACTTCGTTGTTTTTATTCAAATGTTTGCCTTATTTCTGAATTTTCCTACGAACAGAGAAATTTTATATAGGACAATACACAGCAGTAGTATCAATTAACGCATGAAGAACATTGGTATTTTTACACTGAAGAACACTGGTATTTTTACACTGAAGAGCATTGGTATTTTTTACACTGATGAACATTGGTATTTCTTACACTGAAGAACACTGATATTTTTTACACTGAAGAACATTGGTATTTTTTACACTGAAGAACATTGGTATTTTTTACACTGAAAAACATTGGTATTTTTTACACTGAAGAACATTGGTATTTTTTACTCTGATGAACATTGGTATTTTTTACTCTGATGAACATTGGTATTTTTACACTGATGAACATTGGTATTTTTTACACTGATGAACATTGGTATTTTTTACACTGAAGAACACTGGTATTTTTTACACTGAAGAACATTGGTATTTTTAACTCTGATGACCATTGGTATTTTTTACACTAGGCGACAGATCTGGATTCAGAAGTATTTGGAGAAATCACATACTCAGTTAGGGGAGGAAATGGAAGGTTGGTATAGTTCAAAACACTTGTTTATGTTTAGTTATCAGATAACATGTGTCATTAAATTGTCGATAATTCAATAATAATGTATCCTTTAAACTTATGTATAGAGAAGTTATCCTTAGTAATTATCATAGATTACAGTCTGATTCAAGTTTAAAAGTCAAAAAAAGTTTTTCATGTTTCTAGAAATCAGAAATTGAATGATTAAAGGAACAAACTTTATTTACCAATGTTGTGTTGCTTTAAAAGATGACATTAAAATTGCAAGTTACTCAATAACAAACTTGAAAAATCATTTTATAGTACTCTACAACAGCAAATCACATGAAGCACAAAAAAGTACGAAAACTATTTCCCATATAATTTCAATCTCAGCACTCGTCATATGTTTCAATTTGACAATTTGACAAGAATAAACTCTGTTTCAATCTCAATTTCAATCTCAATCTCAATTTCAATCTCAGCACTCGTCATATGTTTCAATTTGACAAGAATAAACTCTGTTTTATTGACATAATGTTAAGTACATCTCTGTAATGTATAAAAGATTTTAAGAAAATGTTAAAATTCTGGACTTTATTTTGTTGATTAGAGGAAATAAATTCTGTATGGAAATCTTAATACTTCAGATTTGGAATCAACAATAAAACTGGTGATGTATATAACACTGAGGCCTTAGACAGGGAGAAAATCAATGAATATTACATTACTGTGGAAGCTAAAGACGGGGGAGGATTTCGAACAACTGTAGAACTGAATGTCAGAGTGACAGATACTAATGACAACAAACCGCTCTTCACTAGGGAAGCTTACTTTGCCTCACTGAAGGAAGGTGCAACCTCTTTTATCAGGGAACTTAAGTTGGAGGTCAGTATAATCTTTGTCTTTATGAGTGTGTAAGGTAACTTAAGTTGGAAGTCAGTATAATCTTTGTCTTTATGAGTGTGTAAGGTAACTTAAGCTGGAGGTCAGTATAATCTTTGTCTTTATGAGTGTGTAAGGTAACTTAAGCTGGAGGTCAGTATAATCTTTGTCTTTATGAGTGTGTAAGGTAACTTAAGCTGGAGGTCAGTATAATCTTTGTCTTTATGAGTGTGTAAGGTAACTTAAGCTGGAGGTCAGTATAATCTTTGTCTTTATGAGTGTGTAAGGTAACTTATATGTAGATCTTGCACTTGGTACTATGATTACATTTAAGTATTTGGATTTCGTTTATTTTTTGCTCAACCCTGTGGAAAAGAAAGACTTTAGGTGAAAAGGATCAAATTATCATGTATTAAGGGATAATTTGGACAATTTAAAAGGTTTTTACTTTGATTTTGAGCAGGAAATATATATACAATGAGATATAATGCTTTGGTTTTTTTTCTTCAGACAATTTAATAAATTTGTGTTGTCCTTTTTAGGCTATAGATCTAGATGAAGGCATCAATAGCCGTGTCCTGTACTCTATCTACCACATAGAACCACACTTCCCTAATACATTTATGATAGACAACATTACAGGTGTGGTCAGACTAACCAGGCCTCTGGACTATGAGCAGCTGACCCACAGTGGTCAAGTTCTGCTGGAGATCCAGGCCTGTGACCAAGGAGTGTCATCTCTGTGTACAAACATCAATGTTACCATCGATGTAGAGGTATCTGCATGTTTGATAGAATATATTTCATGTTAATAGAAAAATTTTAAATCAATCATTATACTTCCCACAAATAAAGTCTGGGGTTATACGAGAATCACCTTGTCTGTCCGTCCATCCATCTTGTTTGTGCAATCATATCAAAGCCATAACTTTGTAACAAAGATGTGACTGTTGTGACCCTGACTAAAGGTTGTTTGGATAGGATGAAGATCAATTTTAACATTCATGTCCAGACTGACACCTTTAACAATCCAACTTGTGACGATGATTTGAGTATGTCTTGATAATTATTTGTTCAAGGAAACGGAGATGGGGGATGGGGGTGGGGGTGGGGGGTGAAATTTGTGTTCATATGATAACTTTGTAAGAAAGCAAAACTAGATTATTATAATTAGTGGACACAGAGGTTGCATGTGATCCAAGGTCACTTGCATGGGGTCAACATTTTAGAGTTTGTGGTGAATTAGTCCCATCTGGGCAAGTCTAGAGCTTATTTTAGTAACATCTAGATGATGTATATAAAACTGATCTTGTGCACTTGTAACGTTTTGTAGGATGAAAATGACAACCCACCTGTATTCAATCAAACCTTGTACCAAGTCAATATTTATGAAAATGCCACAATTGGATCATTAGCAGTAAGAGTAGATGCATATGATTTAGATGGAACAGCCCCAAACAATGAATTTGTTTTCCGTATTGAAAGTACATCAATAGACAAGTTCAGAGTAAACTTCAGAACAGGAGAAGTTCTGGTGGAATCAGATCTAGATCATGAGCAGAAATCTTCCTATTCCCTAAACATTTCTGCCACAGATCGGGGCTCAGTGTCACTGGAAGGTTACTGTCTCGTAAATATAAATGTACTGGATGTAAACGACGAGGTGCCATACTTTGAGACAAGGACACGATCAGAAACTATCCCAGAAAACATGTCCACCATGTCCCCCATTGTAACAATAACGGCTGTAGACACAGATAGCAATCCCAGACTTAGATATGAAATTCTGCAGGACTCTATCCTGGCTACTGATGAGGAAGGTAGAGATGTAAATGTCACAGCCAACAACATTCAGGTAAGTCTAACATCAGTGAAGGCAGAAGAACTAGTTATGTTAGATACTGAAGGATATGTGTAATGGATAGTACAGATAGGTTATGTGTAAGGAATAGTACAGATAGGATATGTGGAATGGATAGTACAGATAGGATATGTTATGGATAGTACAGATAAATTATGTATCATGGACAGTACAGATAGGATATATGTTATGGAGAATAAATATAAAATACATGTAACAGTGATGATAGGGTATAAGTAATGGATAGCTCTGATAGGATATGTGTAATGGATATTAGAGATGGATGTGTGTAATGGATATTACAGATGGATATGTGTAATGGATATTACTGATAGGCACTAAATAAAGATCCTTTGGATATCTTCATACATGTAGTCTGATGTAGTAGTACATGTATTATATATTTCAGAATTACTTTGGTATAGAGGATACCACGGGTGTTGTGTTCGTAAAATCTAAGCTGGACAGAGAAACAGCGGAAAAAGTAGAGCTGAAAATTCTTGTTCGAGACCTTAATGGATGGCATCCATCAGCCGATCAACAAACTGCAACTGGTATTTGATTACATATATATTTTCATACTTCAGAATTAGGTTAATGCTTAAAACAAGGGCACCTTTAAGGACATAGGATACCCTCAAAAATTGTTACAGAATTTTTGTAAAACTGTAAATGTTTTAATATTGCCTAAAACCCATATTTACCACAAATGTTTTGCTATGTAACCACCTATATTTTTTCATTATTCACAAGTCTTGAAAATTCAATGGAAAACATTGCCCAGACATTGAAGTCCTTCAGAAACACCTTTACTGGTGTATTTTGTGTATTAATGACAGATTTATATTATTGTTTTATCAAATTATGGAACAATCCCACATAAACACATTAAAATTTGACTTCATTTGATGATCTTGGATATCTATTTGTTTGTTTTGCCTTCTCTCTACCCTGTATGAACTATTTGGGAAAGCATTTAGGCAAACAATTTTCTTGAGGAGAACTTGCAGATTACATGTAACTGTTTATACTTCAAATGGACTCTGAATATTGGTATAAAAATAATTGTAATAAAAAAAGATGAAAATTTTGCATCTGGAAAATTTATATCAGTCTGTTGGTATGCTGATAATAGACAAGGCATATGATATGGCACAGTGCATCTGTTTGTCCATCTGTCAGCATATTGGCCAGATAAAAAAGTACTTGTTAAACTAAGATCGTCAAACTTTATACATATTCCCAATTATTAGAGAAAGAAGCCTTTTGGTTTTCAAGGTCATAAGACAAAGATCAAGGTCAAACTTGTATACAGGATAGAAACCATGGTAATAAGGCTAGAAAAATCAAATGTGATACACTCATTCAACAATCTTAAAAATCAAATGCGATACACTCATTCAACAATCTTAAATATCAAATGTGATACACACATTCAACGATCTTAAAGAGGTTGTATTATGTTTCTTTGTATCTATCCATTTGTCAGTTCATACATCAGTACCTTGAAGGAAGGTTAAAAAGAATACTGATGATGCTAGAATAATCAAATCTGTACACATGTTCCTTATGGTGAGAGGAAGAAGCCTGTAATTTCTCAAGTTCAAAGGTCAAGTTTTCATTGGTAATCATGAAGTTAAGATGGTACTAAGTCTTTAGATCATCAGACTTGGTGTACGTGATCTCGATGGTGTTGGTGTACATGATCTCAGTGGTGTTGGTGTATGTGATCTCGGTGATCTCAATGGCGTTGGTGTACATTATCTCAATGACGTTGGTGTACATGATCTCGATGGCATTAATGCCAAGTATATTTTTTGAAAAGTAATTTTTTGCTTCTTCAGTTGTACTTTATTAGAGTGAAATCTTTCTACAATTGGATAATTTGACAAAGTTGCCCAATAACTAACATTTAATTGATATTCTCAGATATTAGAGAGTATGAAAAAAAAAAAAACACTCTCAAAGATATCTTTTGACCAAAAACTGTTTCTTAGATTACTACTTTTTCTGTGTGAGCAGAATTTTGTTCATTCCAGAAGCTTTAATGTATTTTTTGTCCTTGTACTGTAGGTTTCAGTTTGTGTTTAGTTTTTCATTTTATCTCTGTAGCCACATTGACAGTGATGTTACAAGATGTCAATGACAACCACCCACTATTTCTCCCGGGACCTGAGTATCATGTGAATGTTTCTGAGGGGAGGGAGATCAATGACTTAGTGCTCACTGTGTCAGCTGTAGACCAGGACAAGAAACAGTCCATCACTTACAGTATTGGACAGGATTCTATCAACTCATTCCAAATCACCAATCCCAGTATTGGTAAGTAACACTGTGTTTAATATCTCTGTTTACTCAGTCAGATCTTGTTGTCTTTAACTTGATGTGGCTGAGAAAAACTTTGAGATATAGGAGGGTTCAAGATATGAGGTTAAAATATATCGAGAAGACGTCGTTGGACTTCCAACTCACTTCAACAAATCCATGGTATTCGAGATACTGAAGTTGAGCTCTGTGTGTTGTGTGTCTTATTTTTAGTTTTGTCATTTTCTGTTTAGGTACTGTGACATTGAGACAGCAATTGGACTATGAAAGCAACCACGTTGTGAGCTTCACAGTGATAGCTACAGATTCTGGTAGTCCTGCTTTGGCATCAACTGCCACTGTATCAGTGTCACTGATTGACATCAATGATAACACCCCAGTGTTTCAACCACATGCAACACAGTATTCAGTAGAAGAAAATACTCCCAATGGAACAGTGGTGGGAAGCATTATTGCTACAGATCAGGACAGTGGAAGGTTTGGAGAGATCTTCTACACCCTGCAAGTCACAAATGATGACCACAGTCTTACTATTGACTCCAAAACAGTAGGTTGCTTTACTATCTCTAGTGTAATATTTCATTTGCCCAGATAGTCAAAGATTTGACTCCAAAACAGTAACTTGTTTTACTATCTCTAGCGTAATATTTCATTTGCCCAAATAGTCAAAGATTTGACTCCAAAACAGTAACTTGTTTTACTATCTCTAGTGTAATATTTCATTTGCCCAAATAGTCAAAGATTTGACTCCAAAACAGTAGGTTGTTTTACTATCTCTAATGTAATATTTCATTTGCCCAAATAGTCAAAGATTTGGGGGCACATACTTTTTCTTTCCTGTGTGTCGGTGGCAAGAAATATTAAAGTGTTTATAACTTTAAACAGTAAGTGAGAGGGCTTTGATATTTAGTGGGTGTAATTCTGTCCAATGGTAGCATTAAAGGTGTAGCAATATATTAATCAGTACTGAAATTTAACTGTCCAGTGATATCTGAAACAGCAGGTGTCAGCTGCAGAATTCTAGCTCTCCAAAAAAAATATTATGTTGACAGATCGGAAACTGTCAACATAACTTTTTTCTGAGAGCTACAGTTCTGCAGCTAAGAAGGTGCATGGCTGTAATACTATTATGGGTATGAAATTTATGCAATCAGGGACATTAAGTTTTGCAAACATCTTTTAAAACATATTTGAAATTTCATATTTGCTGAACAAGAAAAATGCTACCTGTATTAATTGTTATTGTAGTGTTTAGATAATAAATATATCCTATAACTTTCAGGGAACTATTTTTGTCCTGACACCATTGGATCGGGAAGCAAGAGAAGAATACATCCTATATGTCACAGCCACAGACAACATCAATGGTAACCCGAACCAGCAACGCTCGGAGAGAACTGGCGCAATATTTGTCAAAGTAACCGATGTCAATGACAATCATCCAGTCATAACTAACATTGGAACCATTCCAAAAACGATTGTAGAGAATTCTCAGAACAATAGCATTGTGGAGGTGATATCAGCCAGTGATGCAGATATTGGAGTTAATGCCGAGTTGGAATTTTCTCTACTGTCTGGCCTCACTAATGTCAGTGAC
Organism: Ostrea denselamellosa; assembly: GCA_024699665.1. Taxonomy (NCBI): domain Eukaryota; kingdom Metazoa; phylum Mollusca; class Bivalvia; order Ostreida; family Ostreidae; genus Ostrea; species Ostrea denselamellosa. Next base: position 9,803,400 of record JAMZEH010000020.1, on the reverse strand, counting down.
AGCTGGTTTTACATCACCACACAGTATAACAATGATGTTAAGAACAATGAGGGAGTCCTGCGGACTAGGAGATCCTTACTGGGAAATGTAGGGATGTATTTTATTACAGTGAAAGTTGAAGACAAAGGAACACCTGTACCTCAGTCCTCCAACATGACTCTTTTGATAGAAATCATTGAATCCAACGAAAATCTTAATCAGCCTCAATTTGTTGTTCCAAAAGGGCCTATAGCTACACTGCAAATTAAGGAGGTAACAATATTTTTTGAAACATTGTGGTATTGAATTATTTAGATTTCAAATACAGCTCTTTTTTAAGCGTTGTATTTTACAAATTGCAATGGATTTATGAAAATTTTTCTTTTTAAGCAACAAGCAATCGGTAGTACTGTGATACAAGTTAGTGCTACTGATGCTGATCATGGTAAAAATGCTGAAGTACATTACTATCTGGCACCAGAGAAAGACTATACAAAGTTCCAGATAGACAAGGACACTGGCCTACTGACCACCAGGCAGGTGCTGGACAGAGAGCAGCAGGCTGTGTTTGAGGTCAGTGTGGATTGTCTTTGTTCTTTCATTTTCTACTCAGTATTTGATTTGTATTTTCTGTAGGAATTATGAGATTAATCACTGTTCGTTGTCTTAGCCTTTTTAATGCATACTGTAAAGTCACTCATTTTCACATTCATCTTTGTTTTGCTTGTGATATGGACACACACCCATGATTTCAAATTCTCCAGGAATAAGCGAAACGGACTACAATGAAGTGAAACTTTACTAATATGCTATTTTTTTTCAAATCAAGAAAATATTAAACCTGACCAAAAAAAAAAATCATTGTAGTTCCTTGCCACTCCTTTACAACAAGATTAAAGGGTAATATCATTGTGATCATTTTTGGGAGTGGCCTCTATATTTCTCAAATATAGTTCAATGACTGTGTGAATTTACTTTTATTCATTGACATGTCTGTTTTATATTTTTACCGTAGATCAAGGTAATTGCCAATGACAGTGGTATCATAAATGTCCTGGAGAATTCCATAACAATCTTTGTCCAACTCTTGGACATTGATGACCAGGAACCAGAGTTTCCACGAAGACCAGACATGGAGCCATATATCCTGGGACCAGTTCCTGAAGAACATGCCATGGAATTTTGTGGTTCTGTAGATGTAGCTGTAGATAAGGATAGCCATGTCAACAACAGTCTCATCTTCTATTATATTATAGGTATGAAGGTTGTATCTAATAGGGATCTGCTGTCATTAATCATAAAGACAAAATTTTGTAGGAAAACATTTCTAAACTTAGTGCATCTATAAGTCTCTTATTTCATCCTCTTTGATATACAAAATACAGGGTACATTGATGTGAACATTTTGTCATTTTAAGAAGGATCTGTCAAACCATCTGGTTTTATTAAATCTTTGCAGGTGGAGATCTGATGGATCATTTTTACCTCAACCAGACAGGAGAGTTGTATTTGATGAAGGCTGTAGATAGAGATGGAGATGTAACAGGAACACCCATTAATTTTATAAACTTAATCATTTGGGCCACTCCACTGGGATACCTCAACATTAACAAATACTCCACACCACAAGGAACCCAGAGGCTATCAGCTCCCTCATTAGAAATGAGGCCACCAGATGATTATGATACCAGCAACACGACTCAGTTGTGGGTTCGAGTTACCATAAATGATATTAATGACCACCCACCAAAGTTTAGGAATCAAAATCTCAGTGTAGGAATCACCAGAAAAACTCAGTTCCAGGAGGAAATATTTACATTCAGTGTAAGTGTTTGTGTAATTTATGGACTACTTAGAAGTTTCAAGATAGACATATGAAAAGGTTTTTAGCATTTAGGTTCCTTATCAAATATTGTCATAAGATAAAGATTTAGGGATTGATGTAAAAGATTTAAAGTTAAATGGAACAGTCTTTAGAAAAGGCATGCTGTTAATATTGTACTGCTTTTGTAGTTCAGGTGGTAGAGCATCTGTTCTTGGAAGGTCCTGGGTTAGAGACCTAGCATAGCTGCCACTTTTTCCCTCTTGCTACAATTTGGTGCCCAACATAATAACTCATGAATAGTTAGAAAAGTTTCTTGAAGTTTATAGGGTAGAAAACCTTTCTGTTACAATATTATATCTTGTAGAATGAAGTGACAGACTTGGACTCTGGAAACAATTCTGTTCACACGTTCCACTTGATGACCCTCACGATTCACCCCGAGGCTCTAAGGAATACGTTATCCAGCGATCCGCTCAGTCTGTCTAGTGACGGGGTCGTCAGGACCAACACTATCTTCCAATCTGACATGTCAGGTTATATTCTGATGGAAGTCAGTGCCCAAGACAGTGATGGCAAAATGGCTAATGCCTCATTAAGGGTAATTATTGATTAATTACTTTAATGAAGACGAACGAATTAAGATTGATCATTAGGGGTTGTTATGACTGTAATGTTTAGTATATAATTCTTTTAACTTTTGAATTGTTTGAATGCACCCTAAACTTGTCGGATTTTCTTCCCAGATCTCCTTGATTAATGATGACCAAAGAGTTAAAGTAATCTTTAGAATGACTCCTATGCAAGTGAGAAAATTTTCAGAGGATTTCAGAAGGTAAATATTTCTCTTGCTTTTGACAGTAAGTCACATGATCAGAATTATGCAATGCGTACAACAGTCTCCTTTGTGTTATTGTTTCATGTGTCAAAAATCCTCAATAGTAGATTTGTGTCATTCATATTTCAGTAAATTGGAAAAAATAACAAATTACCATATTGTTGTTGACAAGATCCAAACCCATGAGAATTCTGCAGGAAAGCCAGAGGCTGACAAGTATGACCATTTGAAATATTTCATCTAGAACTATGAAGAAGAAAAAAAATGGAACTACATGTATTAAAAAATGACAATTCGGTGCAAATATGATAAAAAAAATCTTGATTTCCTGAGAGACAGATTACTTCTTGCTAATTGCTACATGCACCTTTTCTGCATTTAGGACTGATATGTTCATTCATGGAGAAGTCATCAAGCCATTCAGAATTGTTGCTGCTGCTGAACTTCTAAGGTATTGTCTTTCATTGAATTGCTAGCTTACCTGGGCTGAAAGCTCAAATAAAGCTTGTCTGATCAAATTTTTGTCTGTAGTATGTATGCTGTTAACCCATTTTTATTATTTATTATTACATTTTTGGCTTCTCAAGAACCACTTGGTTAATTTCAATTAAACTTGCCGCAAAGCATAATTTGGTGAAGGGGGTTCAAGTTTGTTCAAATAAAGGTCATGTCCCATTCAAACAGAAGATAATTAAGAAATGGTGAAAATATGGTATGGTGTTTAAAACTTTTCAAAAGCCATTGGACCAGAAAAACCAAATCTTGCACGAAAGTTTCCTTATATAATGATGGTAGAAATTTGTTCAAACTATGAGCCCAGGCCTGGGATGGGACACTGTAGAGTTCTCAGTTTTCCATGGGAATATACAAGGAAATTCTTTAAAACTCTTCTTTTCAAGAACCACAAGTATATGGATATGCTTTGTCAAATTAACATACATGCATACTCATGTAGTTAAGATTCAAGTTTGTTCACTGGGATCTGGATGAGGTCAAAAAGGGTTTTTAAGTTTCACATAGGAATATTGTTTGAAAATTAGCTTTTCAAGAGTTACTAGGGTATGTTCATGTCAAATTAATTTACAACAAGCATCATCATGTAGTGTAGATTCACATTTGTTCATACCATGATCTCTGGAGCCAGGATGGGACCATATGAGGGTTTAATGTTTTACAAAGAAAAATGTTTTCCTCAAGAACCACATCAGTTCAGTTTGTCAAACCAATATGCAAGCACCCTTATACACTGTAATTCTGTGCACACCATAACTCTGCACGCAGGCCACAATAGGAAGGAAGGGGATATTGTCACTGTTTTACATAGGAAAAAAGTCTAACAAGAATGACAAGGGAGGGTGCAATATAGCTTATTAACATACAAGCATCCTCGTATAGTGTATATTCAGATTGTTCAACACCTTGTCACCTGCGACATATTTGGAATTTTATGTTTTTATAGGAAAATGCAATTGCTCAGGTGATGAGGTTCATGGGCATTATGAAATTAAAATGCTTTAGTGAGTTGTCTGGGATTTGAGTGTGGGCACATGCACAAATTTGTATTTTAAAAAGGTACTAATCATGAGGTTCATACAGGCGTTATAAAATAATTAAATTGGGAGAGAACTGGATCTAGGACTTCATTTTACAAAACAAATTGACAACAATTACTGAAGACTACAATAGTTGATTAGGTACTTTTTTTTCTTCTCTTTCAATAACTTTCATTGTCTTTTTGATATGAAATAGAAGACTTAAAGTATATAAACATGAGAATGCTAAAGTAACCCAATAAAGTTAACGTAGCATTTGTATGATGTGTTGGTTTATATACTTTGTTATTACTTGGATCCAGACCCAATCAAGTACCACGTGAAAATCTACAGCTGTTGGTCTCCAGTTTTTGACTCTGCCATGAAATAGAAGAGTTTAATTATAGAAATGTATGCAATTGATTTCTATTAAAGTTGCTCTCTAGACATGATTTAGGAAGCAGTAAAAATTTTGGTCGTAGTTCTATATACTAGTAGCTCTTCTGTTAAAATGGACCCAATCTATGTGGAGGTGGAATATTCATACTTAGCAAAGTTTTTTGGTCTCCAAATGTTACTGCTTAATGGTGGTTATGTTGCTTGGAAACACTCATGCTGATTACAGACTGTACATTTTCTTACATGGTCTTTTTCTTTCTCTCTTTTTAAGTAAAATTGATGGAGAAGCCTCAGCATTGGTGCCTGTTTTGAATGAATACAACATTCTACAAATTGTGGTGAGTGATTTCACAGAGCACTATAATGGGTTTCAGCAGTCATTTTTTTTTCATTAAAATATCTAATGGGTCTGTTGTGATTTATGTTAAGTCTGCAGTACAACAGACAGAAGAGGAAGACTCTAACAGGCTACTTATCATGGGATTGGTTCTGCTGGCCATCATTTTGGGAATTCCATGTATTGTCATGGCAATAGTTATATTCTTAATTACAAAGTCGTAAGTACACAAACTTTGTTAAACAAAATCATAATGTCTTTTTCATTCTATTCAGACATGCGAGATGCTTCATCCTAGCACCAATTATATAAAAGAAATTATCCATCTACAGAGAGGCGTGTGATTTTTTGCATTGCATTGAGCTGGTATGTGTATAATTACATACAATGAACTGTTTTTACAGGTATCAGAGGAAACTGAAGGCAGCCACTGCCATGGTATATGGTAAGTACATTTATCTTTGTAGTTTTTGTAAATTAGTGTGTGGAAGAAAGTTAATAAAATATTCCTATGATAAGGACAAGAGAATGACTAAAAATATGTTTTTTAGGACAGGAGAATGATATGCAAAAGGCCAAGCTTCCTGGTACAAACCTGCATGCCTATGAGAAGTAAGTAAATTTATGTGATCTGTAGATATCACAGTTATTCATTAATGCAACCTCTGAAAACTGGAAGCAAGATGTAAATGAGGGTTGGTTTTTTGTTTTGTAGCAATGCTGTTTTTGAGACCCAAACAAGATTTTAGGTTTGGTGATGTGTGCCCGGCATAGTTGTTGTGTGCATGTGTATTGTTTTCATGCACTCTGATTTGTCTGTAACAGTTAAAAAAAAAAATGTTCTCAATCAGAATCGGGGATAAATCCATGTAATACCAGATTTTGTTCATATCTTGTCTGTTAGAAATCCCATAAAATGGATATGTCCTGATCTCCTGCATGTGTGAATCAGTATTTAATACAGTCCCCCTTCCAATACAGAAATATTCTATAAGGCTTTTGACATTTAAAATGATTGCCCTTTACTGTTGTTTTTGCATCACTAGTTTCTGTACAAGAAATAGTCGTCATCCAGTCCTAGTTTCAGTACACAAAATAGTCCTCACCATCCAATCCTAGTTTCTGTACCCAAGTAGTCATAGTGGTCAAAATTTTAAAAAGTGTTCATTAATATTTCAGTGCCAATCCTATTTTCTTGGAGAAAGTATTATCTCAAGAATCACAAGACTTTGAGTAAGTACACAGAATCTAATTTCATGAATAAAGAAGAAGGTTAGAAATGCTGAAAATGAATTTTGTTTTTTGTGTTAACAGCATACGTTGTTAATCCTCCTGATTTATGCAGGAATCTGCAGCTTACAAACTCCCACTAAGTCGATTTCTATTACCCACTAGAAAACTCAGCGTTCAGAGTGAAACAAAGCCACTGTATTGTAAATGAATACTAACAAGTCTCATTGTAAATGCATATTATCAAGTCTCATTGTAAATGCATACCAACAAGTCTCATTGTAAATGCATACCAACAAGTCTCATTGTAATCATCATAATCATCATCGGTGTTTTGATTAATGTGCAGAATGTGGGATTGTTCCTACATTAGTAGGATCCTTTCCAGGTGCCTGGCTGGCTTCAAGCATGGCAGATTTCACTTCCTCTCTCCATTTCTTCCTGTCAAGGATGTTGGAGGTTGACAGTCTCCATTCTTTTGCATCTCTCTCTGCCAGATCTTTCCATGATGTTTTTGGTCTACCAACATCACACTTTCCTGAAACTTCTAATTCAAATGCGGTCTTGATTACATTGCTGGATCTTTGTACATGGCCAAACCAGCGGAGTTGTCTCTCACGTAATATGAGGGCAAGGTCTTCAAGGCCAAGATGCTCCAGTAGCTCGTTTGACCTTACAGTGGCCGTGTCTTTCGGTTTTATACCACAGATTTGTCTGATCGTGACCCTGTCATTGTGTTGTAGACGCTGGAAGTTTTGCTTTGTCAAAGCCCAGGTCTCACTGGCGTGAAGCATTGCACTCCTTACACATGTGCTGTACACATGGCCCTGGGTCTTATATGACAGGTGACGTGACGTGAGGACTGGTGTCAACTCCCTGAATTTCTTCCATGTGGTCTTGACCCATGTGGTTGTGGCAAGATCGCAGCCACTAGCTGCGGAAAGCATATCCCCCAGGAAACAGAAGGAAGGCACCACTTCAGCTTGTCCATCAAGACCTGGACCTCACTCTGTGGTCTGCCATCTAGTGGACGGGCAGTTTCCTCACATCTGAAGTCCGGGTTCGCTGTCAAACATTTGAGTCCACTACATTTCTGGCACCCACTGCAGTGTATACTGTTTCTGCCCACACCGGTTTGGCAGACAGCACATGGAAGACTACCAGACTCATGAAGAGACCTGTTCCACATATCATTACCTTGGTTTTTCTTGCATTCACACTCAGCCCCTTTTCTTCCATACTATCTTGGAGGTTAAGACATAGGATTAACATTCAAATAACTTTTTGACATCTGTGTTCTTTAGTTGTGTCTAACAGTCAAAAGACTTTGTTGTTTCATGTTTGCCAGAATCTTGCATAGAAATTTCTCAGTTCTAACCATTTAAACCTTGTCATCAATTGTCTTGAACATATTGCATAAACATGTTCTGATACTAAATTGTGATGGACAGTGTGATTTGATTTCAGTGACAATGATTCCATGGACAACAATGCAGTGGACAGTGCTGTCCCCCAGACAGTGGACACACAGGAGGTATCCATGACATTTAAATCCGATGATACAAACCCTCCCCACTATGCCACAGTCAAAAATATCAGTGCTGTGATAAGTTCCCAGGAAAATGGCTATGGCCACAGAAATCCACTGTTTTCAACATTTAATGGAGATACTCCCAAACCACATATGATTAATGGTTTGCAAGCTTCTGACATTTAATGAAGTTTTGTGATCCAGAGAGGATGGAGAATTTCCACCATTTCATTGTGATATTATAAATTATTCAAAGCATGGTGTGATACGACAAGACATATCTTGTCACATTTCTGTCTTGTGTCGTCTGACTGGAAAAGGATGCAGGTTGCATTTTGTCATTTTTATGTCTATGTTTTTTAAATACATTAAGTATATACATGTAATTACTGTAAATCTGTGTTAAGCATTTATGCAACAGCTTAGCACAACTACAATTACCTTATTTTCTTTAAATTATTTGATGTGTAGACTCTTTATTTTCTTTTTTTTTTATTACTATATTTTGCTAGTCAGATTTTAATTACCAATCTAAAACAAATTTTCTAGAGGATCTGATTACAGCCCAGCACCAAAAATGCATAACTCAAAAAATGATTTAAGAACTTTATTTATAATTTGAAAGTATTTTATTCACTGTATCGATGAAGCTTAATGAATTCCAAGCACAGTATTTTTCTACATGAACATGCCCCCACTTCTATCGCTTGCAGCATTACCATTACTTACCCCCCCCCCCCCCCACCCCCCCAAAAAACTGATATATTTTTGTAATTTACATGATCTGGAATCCATACGTGTTAACTAAAATAAAGTCATATTCCTTTTTATTTCAAGAAGCTTTTGATGTTAAAAATCATCAAAATTAAGCATATATTCGCTGAAAACTTTACAACAGAATCATGTCAGGCATGGAATATGGACAATCATTATAATTCAGAGCAGCCAAGAAATTATGGCACTGTAGCTGAATTTTATGATCAGTCTTATTTTGAAGAACTTCGTGATCATCAGATACTTACAAAATGCACACATACCGTATAAGCAGAATTTTTAGTGAGGATTGAATTTTGATATTATTAGCGAAGGTGTTAAGATTTTCACTAACAATTTATTCCATATCGGAGGTAATATTGTCATTATCTTTCATGGAATTATAAAGTTGCTAAAATTAGCTCTCACTTGATTTATATCTATCCATTTTTATGAATAAATCACTAAATTACGTTTCATTACAAATTCCACTTATACGGTATTTTTATGTGCTGGCTTTAAAGAACCAGTATTTTGATATTATGATATTTGTGTCAAATTTGTATGTCGAGGATTTAAGGGACCAATGATGAGGTTGTGATAGAACAGACTTTGTACAGATGTTGTTATAAAAGAAACAGAAAGCTAGATTATATAGTTTTTATATTGTTCATTTGTTGTTTGTTTGAAAAGATACATGTATCTGTTGTCAGTGTCAAATATGTGAAGTTCAGCAACTCTTGCCAAAGTAAGAAGTCCCAGCTTACAAAGTGCAATTAATACATTCTACTTAATTTTCACCCCTGTATGATATAATTAAGGTATTCAGAAAGCAAGTCATATACATGTGCATTGACCATGATGTGCATGGAAAGGTACAGAAGAACGTGAATGGTGAGTGTAAGAAAATCGAAACTTTTATATGAAAGGAAAACGGTGTAAAGCACAACGTGTCTTAAATTTAGTGGAATTCTTTTGCAGACTTGTCACTTTGTAAGTTGCATGGTTTCTGAAATTTGTCATGTGTTATCAGATGAAATCAAAATGTATGTTGCATTATATGTTATTTATTAAATTTGCCAACATTTTGCAGGACAGTATTCTGTTTATTTCCTGGGGGAGGGGTATTCTGGTGAAGTAAAAGGTTGTCCTTGAATTTTGTTACATAAGTTAACTACAAGAGTGTACCACAACATTGAAAATTAATAAAAACAAAAAATTAATCTTAAGCATAAAATATTTTAATTCTTGCATAAAATATCAACAACTTTGATTTGCATAATGGATTTTCCATTGAATAATTTTGACACATTGAATTATTATCATAAAAAAAATAATAAAAGCATGTGATAATATATGACCATCACAAATGGTCATCAACAATCATGATATTATGACTAAGAGATCATGTGCCCAAAAGTTGCAAGAAAAGGGACACGTTCAAAGCAACATTGAATATCAGCTATTAAGTTGCAAATTTCAACCACAATAATAAATAAACATTTGATAAGCAACTTTCTGAGTTTGCAACATTATCCAGTATATTACATGTGTTTTGAAATAAAATCAGTTGTGCAGAATATTGCACTACTGGATCCACCTCTTCATTTTTCCAAATCGAACACGATAATTTTATGGCATCTTTAATCACAGGCATAATGAGGGTTACTTATATAACTGGTCCTCGCTGGTATCATTTGTTGAAAATATAATAAATACTTCACTTGTCTTCCATTGGACTTGATTCTTTTGACCCATAGTAATCTGTAATTAATTTGGCACCATTGATGCCTCTAACAGTAATTTTGCTAGGTCTGACAAGCAGTCCGTGATCGGGTCGACATGTGAAGTACCGTCTATCATGGACACTACCGTCGTTCTTTCCTTTTGCCGTTCGAAGTTCTACACCCACCCACACGCCTTCACCAAACTCAGCTGGACCAATATATCTGACAACACCTACAGAAAATTTAGATCTGTTAATATTTACATTCCAATGTTTTTGCCTTTGATATCTTTACAAATTGTAATGACAGCCATTTCCTCAGGAATGCATTGCAGTTGTAAAACAATGCACGTATGAATCTTGATAAATATAGTACATCTATTTTGACAGCTGTGAATTCTGACAGAAATGAAAATAGAATGCAAATATAGAAATTACATTTCATTTTTAAAAATGTATGAGGGTATGAACTGCAATACTTCACAGCTGCATAATTTTCATGAAGCTTGTAAGTGCTTCCTTAAGTATGCCGGTGTGAAGTGTCGCAGTTCATACTCTCATGTCTTTTCAGAAATGAAATTTATTTCTTAAATATACATCCACATCATACTCTCATGTCTTTTCAGAAATGAAATTTATTTCTTAAATATACATCCACATCATAAAATTATCTAGGATCAAAATGATTTCTTTTTCTGAAACATGTAATAGAAATGAACAATTACAATCTTTATTTGAATTAATCTGAACATTACACAGTAGAACATCCCCCTTGCAGTTGGACATATTTATAAATGCAACATGAGACGATTTTTCCTACCTAGTTCATTATTACAGAAGACACTCATTCCCACTTCCAGCTTGAAATCATTGGTGGATCCAGGAGTTCGCGAAATACTTTGAGAATTTGGTGTCCTTGCTGAACTCTGCCCCATACTTTTTGGTCTGAGAAAGACAATGAAAAACTGTACTTTGATAAAATCTTTTGCAGCAATTCCTTTTTAAAACTAGTAATCTGACAAGTCAGAAAGGACCTCACAATGAATCTATTCATCAGGAGCTACTCAACTACATATATCTGGTTGCTAGTTAAATCTGTATGGTTGACACATTCACTCTTAATTCATTTCCACACTCAGAGATATCATTTGCCATAGAAAACAAGAAAGTGCTGTCATCCAATACTAAAACAATTTGAAGTCCCACATCTGAAAATTTAAGAGGACTTCCTCTTCCTAATCCGGACATAACCTTTAAATTCCATGAAAATCTTCTAAGTACAGAAGTTATTGCATGCCATAGAGAGGCCCTTGTATGACTTCCAGATCATATTTAATAAATGGATGGAAATTATTGTAATTATGGCATAAATTCAAAGGTTTTACAAAATAAAAACAATCCACCATAAGAATTTAAAAAATTCTTATTTACATTGAAGTTTAAAAGGAATATATTTAAAAGAAATTGTATATTCATACAAATCTCTTTATAAAAAGTTACATAAACTTTCTATTTATAAAAATGTGAAATAATATTAACCATTTACCAAATGTTTCTTTGGTTTTCTCTCTCTTTTTTTTAATTTTCATAAAGTTTTTATAAATTTTTATAAACACTTTCCAAAAAGTTTCAAGTGAAAAAAAGAAGACTTATCATTTACTTATGTGAATTTGATCTACTTCACTAAATATTTATCTTTATTTAAAACATACAAAATAGTTCAATCTCCTTTCATTATACACTGAACACCTTAGTAAAACCTTGTTTTTATATATATATATATATATATGCTTGATAAAAATCAGCACACCTGAAACAGAAACACAGAAATCTCTCTAACAGGAAGTAGTGGTGAATATCAAACTTCAATATCTTGAACATATTGGGATTGCCACATTTTGATATCCAAAGGTTTGACATTTTGGATTGAGATTTGCAAGTAAAGATATGCATGCAACAGCAATTCAATAGTGAACACCAACAATTTGGACACTTCATTTTCTGGGTGATTTTTTTGGAGAACCAAATTTTTGCACCTTATTTTGTATCGTTGGTTCCAGATTTAGATAGTTAGTTTTTAATACAAAAAATGCATTGAAATTTGTTTCATTAATCCAGTTGATAATTTGTTTGAAAGGTCAGTCTCAAACAATTTTAGCAAAGAGTAAACTGTAGAGAAAAGATAAGCTACGTTATCTGTTTGAGATTTCCTGTGTCCTGTTTATACCCCCTCTAGTTAGGTGTTTAACTAATCTCTATGCTGACGTGCAAGTTAAACAGCAGACATCATATGCACAACGTATTGTCTCATCATATCTTTTGTTATAAGTTAATACCTGTATGTACTTTGTAAACCAATGAAATGTAATGTTTCTGGTTCAAATAAAACAAAAGGTTTTATGACAAAAATACCAAATGTGTTCCTTTCCAAGAGGGAAAGTGAAATGAGAGGCCCATGGGCCACATTGCTCACCAGAGTTACCTTGACTCATATTAAAGATTTTCCCTTTATATTCAATATAAAACTTTGATCCCCTATTGTGGCCCCCACCCTATCCCTGGGGGTCAGGAATTTAACAGACTTGAATCTGTCACTATGTCAGAAAGTTGTCATGTAAATTTGAACTTTTCAGGCTTAGTGGTTCTTGAGAAGAATATTTTTAAAGATCCCCCCCCCCTATATTTTCACATATAAAACTTAATCCCTATTGTGACTCCAACCTACCCCTGGGGGGGGGGGGGGGGAGGGGGGGGGTCATAATTTTAACAAATTTGAATCTGCACTATATTGGAAGCTTCAATGTAAATTGGAACTCTACTGGCCCAATGGTTCTTAAGAGGAAGATTTTTAAATGACCCCATCCTGTTTTTGCATTTTTGTGACTATCTCCCCTTATGGCCCTTCATTTGAACAATTTGAATCCCCTTCACCCTAGGATGATTTGTACTAAGTTTAATTGAAATTGGCCCTGTGGTTCTGGAGGAGATTTTCAAAATTTGTCAGTGTTTTTTCGTTATTTTGTTATTATCTCTCCTTGGAGAAGGGCAATGCCCTTCATTTGAATAAACTTTAATCCCCTTTACTCAAGGATGCTCTATGCCAAGTTTGATTGAAATTGGCCTAGTGGTTCTGGAGAAGAAGACGACAACACCAACAAGAAAGTTTTGATCAAAAAAGCTCACTTGAGCCTTCAGCTAAGGTGAGCCAAAAATTATAAAAATGTACCAGTTCTTTATTTATCTGTAACTAACTGGTGTGACAAATGATCTACGCTGTTATGATTAATGCTAAGTAAATTTGTACCTTTTCACAGGTGTTCTTGCTCTTCCAGGTGTTGAATTAACTCCTGCTGCTGTAAAAATTGATCAGTAAATATATTCAACTAAAGCTGCAACAAAATTCTTTTTACTGATACAGAAGGGGAATTTTCTTTGACAATTAAGATGCTATTAAAACAACTGGAGTATGAAACTTACACTGAGGCTTGTCAGCCCTCTCTGAGACAGCCCCCCAACTGATGGCATCCAAGGACTCGCTTGAGCTAAACCTTCTGTCTCCAAGTCTATCAACAATGATTAAATATTACTCGTGTACCATGAATTACATTTTAAACAAATACAAATTCACTACAATGACTATATATGATGAGGGCTCTTCTTGCTCCAAACCACTCTGTTTCTATTTACCATCTTGAACTCATTTCTCTCTTCTTGCTCAACAAAATTAACATCATACATTTGTTTCAGAATGAAGTGTATTTTGAGGATTGCAACTAAGTTTTAATTCTTAATTTGATCAAACTGATGTAAAACTAGAATTATGACATCATAAATATGATTTTTTTTGGATACATTATGTACTATACACTCAATAGATATCCAAAACAGAACATATAAAACTGTATAGGACATGGTCTCTTTTATAAAAGATTTACTCTTTCTTGAAACCATTAAATTTTTGAGTATAGTACATAGTCCTTTGTAACATTTTTTTGTTCAGTGTCATTATGCAATACAATATCCTTATTTACTTTGTTACATAAGAATCTTTGATAGGCAATTATCACATGATTACAAAATAACACACCACTCAGAAACTATACAATGAAGGATTCACAGTTCACAGTCACCGTGTCCTTGATTTAAACTCCCAGTTCAATATGGTTCTAAATATAAAATTACTTATGTCTGCATAATATAAATAGCAAACCCATATGATTATATGTCTATCAAAAGTGAATTGAGGTCTAATCAAAAATGGTCATAGTTATAACCCACAATGGACAGCTATAAAATCACAAGTAGTTATAACCCAATATCTCAGATAGATACAGCTGCGAGAGTCTAATCCTGTGATTGTGTTGTCCATTTTATTGTGTACTTTGATCCCAATGTCATTCCCATTTTGTCTTTGATTCCTACTGTGTGATCCAAATTCCTACCACATTCAACTTGACATTAATCTCCCTAAGGTCAGATTATATACATAATAAAACCTGACTTACTTTTGAATCCTTGATAAGGGTGCAAAAACCCCATGTTTTGGCTTGCAGGTGAAATATCTATGGCCATTGACAGAACCATCATTTTTTCCTGCTGGTCGGTCCAACTCAATACCATACCAAATGCCTGAAAAAGAGAGTACACTCAAAATTAAGCTTTCCACACTAAAATTTTATTAATTTACAACAAAAACTGAATATCTTTAATGTGGAAAAAAAATAAATAAATAAATTGCAAGATCACTGTCCTTACAAGTCTACTACTTGAATGAAAAGCTTAATAGAAAAGTTTGCACACAATGAACAAAACAAGCTACAAGGCAGTAAATGGGAAAAACAGGCGATACATTCAAAGCACTAAAGATGTTACCCCATTACAACAGAGTCAATGCAATGTGAAACAAATGTTTTTGTGTCATGTAGTTTGTCTTTATACCAGGTGCAAATTGTGTGTTGCCAGCAAATCGGATTGTGCCTTTCCTCTGCCCTGCTACAATTACCCGTTCCCCAGCCTCCATCTCGGCCAAGTTAGAAATGGAATTGGTTCTTGCTTTGAGACCTAAAATAAATCAACTTTGAAACATGATCAAAATAACAGTAAAATGTAATACATTATATCATAATAAACAAACTTTTTAAAATGAAACACTATTTCCCAACATATATTCTTGGAATAATGCGGGATTGTGTTAATGAGCAGAATTTCAATATACACAGAAGTACAAGTGAAATTGGTGGTTTCATTTATTTCAAGATCTGTTCCACCACATCTCACACAGGCTAATGTATTTTTTATTCAACATATCTGACAATATATACCTGTATCAACCCTGGCCTTGACATTTGACACATCGACTGACCCTGACCTCTGAACTGGGGACTTGTAGGGTGACACAGCAGGAGATCGTGGTCGAGGCATCGAGCCGGGTTTGGCTATTTTACTGACAGGAGCAAAAATACCTGAAATATTATGAATTTGGTTAATCCAACATATATATACGAGTAAACATGTCACCACTCTAGGAATTGAGGGGTGGGATAAATATGTGTGTGTGTGTGGGGGGGGGGGGGTTAGGGGGAGTTACAATACACAATCTGATATCACACACTTCAATACACTGGCATTACTTTTTAATCCTTGATTGAACTTAAATCTAAAACACTAAATTTGGTTGATAACAATCCTTTGAAACTACTATGTATAAAAATATATTTCAAGTCATTGTGTGTGGTTATGATCTGTATGATATTCCCGGGCATTATATCATTATTGGTAATTATTCTGTTTTCTTAAAAGAACTGAATCAGGACAGACTTTTTGGTTCAAGTCTATACCTTTTTCATGTGTAAACAAATCTAGAATCTGCACAAACAAAAGGATATTTTTCAGAATAATTACCGACTTCTGAGACAAGGACATAGGTATTGATAATTTAATAATGTGTAAAATGACAGGGATTATATTCAGATCACCTGATAAAAAAGAAAAACACAGCAAAGATTGACTGGAGTGCAGTTTATCAGTATTAGAGATAATAAGAGATTACTGGGAAAATTGTTATTAAAGTAAGTGTGTGTATTTCTATTGCAGTGGTTTCTACATCATAAATAATAAATTTAACAACATAATGCTCTTGTCATACTTGATGACCTGAGCGTGTTGAAATTACGACATTTAATGGATACCCTTTCACTTTGAAGATTTCCCTCAGGATATGCTGTACATATAAAAGGGTGTAAAACGGTGTAACCAAATCTCAGCTACTGAAGCTGAAGTATATATAAATCCATGCTGCTGATATACCATGGTTTTTGGGACACTGGAAGTATGATATGCCTCCAATGCTGCCATCATTTTTCCCACCAGCATCATCCAATTCTATCCCTGCCCAGATTCCTGCTGCAAACTCTGCTGGCCCACAGTACCGCAGCGTTCCAATCTATAACATCACAAGGTCAATAAAATATGATCAGTTTTAACCTTCCATATTTTCCTACACAGTATTGGATGAAGTGACCTGTGAATTCCTGTGCCACATTTAAATGTAAATGATAAAACTCTTAATCTTTGAACTTTGATAGCTTACCTTAAGACCTCCCACCATTACTTTGTCCCCGAGGGCCAGCCCCAGAGACTGCAGCGTGACCTTGCTCTGTACAAGGTCGTAGTTAGGAGGAGGTTGTCTGGGTGCTGGCTGACATGCCTCTTGTAATGTCTTTCTTAACTTGACCACAACTTTGGCCATCTCTGGGTCGGAGTCTAAGTTGGAAGGGTCAGGAATGCACTCTATAAAGACAAAACAACGGTACACAGTACACGGAAGCAATATGTCGATTTACAACCGGGTTTTTTTTTCTCTGACACAAGACTTGTTATACCAATTTCACAAGAGAAATATACAAAGTCATCACATAAGGTTATACCTAGGGCTGTTCTTCCTTGGTCATCTTTGAATAATGCATCAGCCCCATTTTGCAGGAGGACCCTTACAGCTTCATACGCAAGATTTGAAGCTGCTATGTGTAGCGAAGAGCCATTATCAAACTCGGAACAAACACTGTCAATATCTACAAAATAATGACTGCATGTTAAACACTCCTAGTCATATCAAACTCGGAACAAACACTGTCAGTATCTAAAAAACAATGACTGCATGTTAAATACTCCGAGTCATATCAAACTCGTAACAAACACTGTCAACATCTACAAAACAAAGACCACATGTTAAACACTCCTAGTCAAGTAAGGCTCTATACTGCTCTGAGTGGATTCTAGAGGTTGCTCCATGATTTTTTAATGGATGAAAATCCAAAGATCAATAATCAAAAATTGAAATATATTCAATTTCAAGATGAAAAGACAAAAAAACTACTGCATATGTAGTTGCAATGGCAGCAAAAAGGTTAAGGTTAAACACAAAAATATCATCGTAGCCTCGTTATTTAATGTGCATGAAAATCTGTCAAGAAGGATACAGGTGTGTTTTAGCACTGCACATAAATTTGACAGACATGTCAGTCCACGGAGAAGGGTACAAATTCACAGAGATGCCGAAAAAAAAAAGGGCCCAAAAAAAAAATATTTCCCCTGAAAGATGTCATTTCACTGTAAATGACAACCACAATGATTTGCAAACTTATTGCCATTTTGCATATCCTTTCAATACACTACATTTTTCTCCTACAGCTTACCTAAGGCTTTTGTGTGCTTGAGTAGAACTTTGATCACAGGGACAACATCAAAATAGGCTGCATAGTGAAGTGAGGTCATGTTAGTCCAGCGACAACGAATATTTGGATCTGCTCCCTGAGCTAGAAGCATGGTCACCATTCGACAGGCTAAATCTGCATCTCCAATCCCAGCAGCTCCTGATTTACTTGCATAGTGTAATAAGGTCATGTCTGTGAGACCATCTCGGTCATTAATGTGAGCACCACGTTTTAAAATCTGTAACAAGTTTTTTCCCCTAAATAATACCCAGTAATTGCAAACTTGGCATAATGTTAACACTGCATGTATAAGAGTCCTGTCAAAGAAATCGCTAAGATTCCTGCCATAGAAAGCTTCAAAATACAAAATGAAATCTTAATTAAGATATTAACTCTCACTATATATATTTTATCTTTTATATTTGCCCTCTCTCAATGGCTTTGATCAGTGTTCATTATCTTCATTTTTTCATCTTGTGAGTTTAAAAGACAGATATGAAATTCTGACTATCCACTATTCATAAATGTCTTCTTGTGTATTTCCTGCAAAACTTGCAGGAGTATTTTAACTGTTTGTGTCGTTAAAGTGTTGTGTAGTAAAGGAACTGTTTCAAATGAAACTGAAATCCCAAGTAGAAACTTCACTATG
Organism: Ostrea denselamellosa; assembly: GCA_024699665.1. Classification (NCBI taxonomy): domain Eukaryota; kingdom Metazoa; phylum Mollusca; class Bivalvia; order Ostreida; family Ostreidae; genus Ostrea; species Ostrea denselamellosa. The sequence continues at coordinate 9,784,892 of JAMZEH010000020.1, read as the reverse complement.
TTATGAAATTTGAATCAGCCATTACATCGAATCATCTGAACTTGAGATTAACCACTATGGTCTAATTCTCACCTCATCTATTAATAAATCTAAATTCTGTTGAGTTTGAGGAGTCCACTGACGAAGTACTGAGAATATTTCTGGCACAGTGGTGTTTGGGTTTTCCAGAATTGACCTACATCCTGGACATTCTGGGTCAAAGAAAGAAAGTTCTAGTTTCTGACAGCTCTCACACACAGGTGGATCGACACACGGGTGGATCATTGGTTTCTCTCGCTCAGGGTGGTAGTTGCGAGTTGGTAAGGGGGAAGTATCTTTCTCCTCCTCTAGTGTCATTCTGAAAATATACCGTACAAATAAATGTTTTGTATACATATCTTTAAAAGTCTCAGTAGAATTCACTTCACAAAAAAAAAAGTTTAGTCATTTAAAAATTCATTTACACTGATATTACTTTAAAGCAACAGACCAAATTAAAAGTTTCCTTAAATTTCATATTTATAGAGAAGAAATCTACAATGTATATTTAATCAGATAAACCAGAAAGTGAAAAATTTGAAAAGTCCAACTAGTCCATGTCAACAAACTATTTACCTTTTTTAAAAAATATATTAACATCTGTGCTTTCTACCCACAAGCTCGAAACGAGAAATAAAAAATTCCATATTTTCTACTTAGATATGACCCATTAAACCTTGTCATTCATGATGTTCCAATCAGAAATTATAATCTAAAATCAATCGATTATCACTCTACCATAGATAATCAATTTGTTTCTTTTGATAATTAGTAACAAAGTACTTTACAAAGGAAATCCGGAGATTGTTCTGCTTCGTTTGGCTATTACGTAATAAAGAGATGAGTCCCTGCATAATATGAAATCAAACTCTCCCCCACAAAACGTAGCCAAACAATACAGCAGTATTAAAAATATCATTTCACAGAAAATTTATAATTCATATAATCATGGCAAAAGTGAGCACTTTATTGCATTTTGATATTCTGGTTGATTTAATCAATAATCAAAAAGGCATGACCCTCGGATTAATTGATTTCAAGGCAATATTTGATACTATTACATGCCACCATTAAATCACCGAACCCTAACCATTCAGAAATTTATCATGTCAAAGATGGCACAACACCGACTTCTAGAATACAAATTTTTTAAGGCCATTCATTTCATCATTCAGAAAATTTGAAGAAAAATAATTAATGAATTCAGACTAATTGTATTTGAATACAGTATAGTTACACAAACAGTATATATAATATTTTTATTTTTCTTACACAGCTGTTGTAAAATTCTATCATGACCAGCTGACATCTATGATGATCAACTTAAAATTGACAATGTGAATATACCTGTTGGCTTAATGTTTATTTTTTCAGTTGCCTAAGCAAACTGCAAAAATATCAATGGATGTATAGCAATACATGTTATATGTCAGAAAATGAAACTTTTACATTTGAAATACAGTAATGACAAGAAATGTGTGTAAAATATATAAAGACATTGGTGAAATTCACTTTATAAATTTCACACAACTTCAACAGATGTTCACTATATGATTACTTTTAAAATTGTATACACCCATACACAAAATCTAGTCTTCCCAAATAAAAATATTTCCCAAAGTCACAGATTACTGTTCATGTCAAATCAAGAGTGAAACACGACAAAAATTTTTTTTTTTATATGGATACTGCAAAATACGTAAAATGCCAATAAACTTAACACAAATACTTATGACGACATCTGTATTAATACGTGTGAAAACATTCTAAGACATTACAGCTGTATCATGTGTCAATGGCCTCTATAACATCCCCCCGTCATCCATTAAAATTACAAAACCTCAGGGGAAGTCAAACTCAATAGGATTACGGAGTGACAACGCAACAAGTCATTCAACTGTACAAAGAAGCTTGAAAATTCCTAGCTTGGTTCAAGTTTTCCATTTTTCTGAGTAATAATGTCACCATAAATCCAGCAACCTTTCCATACTAAGAATTACTCTTACCAGATTTCGTCAGAACTCCCATCTCTGAATAATTGATATTCAACCTATATTAGTTCATGAAGGCAATGATGGGTATTGAAAACACAAACGGTAGACAGCTAAAATCTTTATCAATGTGATCTCATGAATTATTGAAACTGTAAAATGTACCTTTATATCACCCACTATGGAATGCATTTTAATCAAAATTAACTGTGTCTTAATCCAACTTGAACTTATTCAAAAAAGCACAAAAGCTATCAATATTAGATAGATGAGAATGAAAATAGAACTTATTTCAGTAAAAATAGCAAAAAGTTGGCCAACTGATTATTTTTATTACCACAATTAGATAATAATACAACTAACACCACACAATTCATTCCTAATTCAAAATAAATTTAATTCTGAAATATACGTCTCCTACGTCTGACAATGGAGCCATGCTATCTTCAGATTGCATAAAACACCAGTAAGTTTCAGATGTGTCCATTTCGGAAAAATCCGTGAAATTTATCAACATGAAAATATGGCACAGTTCTAAATGAACAGGTAGAAGACAAAAAAACATTTCAACCCTTGAATTAAAAATTGATCACAGAATAAGAAATAGGTATATCTGTACCTGCATCTTTCACACAGTAGTGGTCCTGAATAATTAGGTCTAGATCTCATAATGGGTCAAAAATTAACCTAGAATGTCCTCCATTTGTTTACACAAATCAGGATAAAAAATATATATGTGGTCTGCTCTGTGACTAACGTAATGTTAATCCTGCTTTGGTATTTAAAACAGTTCTTTTCTGACCATGTGAAAAAATTAATCTTTTACTTAAAAAAAAACCTGGTCATTATTGTTGCAGGCAAAAATATTGAATGGAAGGGGGAAAATACCTTAGTAATGATCTAATTAAAAATTCTTTAGACTGTAGTAACTTGCAGGAATTAGGCGATTTGGGCCTACAACTCTATTGGAATTGGTCCAAAGCTGGTCGATAAAATTGGAGTCGGTAAACAACAGTATATCTGGAGGGTAGAACAATGGGAGGAATGATTTAATAAACACCATGACAAAATTAAATCCTCAGCTCAACCCCCATTGTGACTACTAGACAATATTCTGCTTATCCAACTAACCTTGTGGTTTATAATCTAATTATCACATCTTATTGTTCAACAACACTGAAGGAACAAGAAAGGACCCACAGATTGTATGCATTTATTATTGGATCAAACCTAATTTTTGGAAATCTAATTCTGCAACCTCTGACCTGTTCACCTTCTCTCCTTCATCACTTCTTAGAAATGCATGGCCAGCTTTGTAATTGTATCAACCATTTTAGTCCAATACATGGACAGAAACGTGGACACTTATTAAATCATTATAAATAAAAGCAGAAATTGTATTACAGAGCACATCAAGGCAAAAAACATCATCTAGCCCACAAATATATCTAAACATTCACCACTACAGAAAGCTAGCTCACTCTATACTCTATGATAATACATACATGTGGTTCCGTGTTAACTGGGTGACATCGATACACAAGGATGAACCTGTTCTTACACTCAGATTTAATATGGGCTGTACAAATTAAGTTTAAATAACCATGATTTGCAAACTTAAGTGCCACCTAGATAGAAATCTTTCCAATAAGCAGCTAATTACAGCATTGTTGAAACAGTGTGGCTGTTTCTGGTAACTGTAAATTATTTCAATCCATGAGGCCGAAAATCTCGGAAATGCTTAGAGACTCAAGAAGAGAAGCCATTAAAGCTACCTTTTATGGCCATTCTCAAGAAGTCTGTCCCCAAATAGGGGTAAAACTCTGATAAATGTCTGTCATTTACATGTTATCTTAGCTTGATACTAAACATAATGGTATACACTACTCAATATGTATACTACAAAATCTGTGTGAAACTCTCAGTGATAAGATACCAAATGGTACTTGAACAGAGTCTTCACACAGTATCTAAAATTAACCAACAGGTGACGTAGGATACATATAAGCAATCAAGATAGGTTCATGTGCCTGACAATACACACCCTTCCCCTCCTCCCCTCTCTCTCCTCCTTGACATTACACACTCTCCCCCTCCTCTCCTCCTTGACATTACACACTCTCCCCCTCCTCTCCTCCTTGACATTACACACCCTCCTCTCCTCTCCTCCCATTCCCCATCCATTCATACATCCTTTTAACAACATGAAATTCCAAAAGCATATACATAAACTTTCAGCTTATTGTGAACATTCCATCTACTAAATCTGCCAAAAAGGTATTTCTTGTATGTTCAGCAAGTAGACTGTGTTTCATTCATATTGCTCCTTTCTAACTAATCTATCCTAATGACCACACCACAATGTCTGGTAAGGAAATACAAAAAATCCTTATGTACTGAAATAGAAACGAACTCACATATTTACTTAATACATGTACAGCACATCTTTAATGATGGAGCCGTCCTCTTTCAATGAGACACTTGTACAAACTGAACTGCCCATTCACCCTCAAATCACAATGAAACTAAGTAACTTATCCAACTAGCACACAAAAAGGATATCATTAAAGAAACTTACCAACAATAATCCTAGCCATGTAAAATAGAACAGCGTAACATTTTCACAGGAAGTTGATGTGAATTTGTGACATAGACACGACAGGAAGAGAAAAGGGCTAATGTTCCGGGGCCATTGTAAGAACTCACATCCTGAAATCTCTTGATCCGACATTGAAGGAAAATTCTAGTTACTCATATACACAGGAAACAGTGCTAACCAACTTGTTAACAGAAATATATGTAACATAATATTCTCATGTTTATAGTATATCCATCCCATTTTGTCCAGATCAAGACTTGCTTTAAATTCCAGGTTTGTATATAGATTTACTTATCTAACTTGTAGTTGTTCAGTCTCTAACACATTTACTTTTGCTGTAGTCATAATATTGACAGTCTTGATTCTTAAAGTCAAGTTCTGAGAGAAAAGTTTTAATCTGCACTAGTTGTACAATACTCCAGCTGACAGTTCAGATCTGGTTACAGCTAACAGTGTTCACCATAGATATATGGGTAAGTCATTTAATACTAAGCTGCTTTTTGTGCAACATGTGTTCAGTCACTTCCATGTGACATCTATATAGGATGAGTAAAGATAACACTGTCAAATTTGTTATCTTTTAATGATACTGTTTTTCTATAACCACCTGAAAGTCAAATGTACAGTACTAAAAACCCTGGGAAAACCTGAATGGATCTCACATGTATTTTTTGATCTGATTATTTTGTAGCACTCTTGTATTTGTGACACAATCTAACACTTCAACAGCAATGATAATGATACATTATCACAACTTGGTTTGATTTATTTCTATAGTTTGATCTACAATACAAAGCCCCTATCAGAAAAATAATTCAGTCAAAAGTAGGTCAATTATTACAAAATTCAAACTTGATCTGTAACTATCCAACACAAATCAAATTTCAGTTCAATATTTTCATCCAATGCAGAGAAAAGTCTGGAAAACTGATTCTTGCAATTCATCAAGGGGTATAATTCTGTCAAAAGTAGGTCAAGCATAATGAAATTCAAACTTAATCTGTAATTATTCAAGACAAAGCCATGTATAAAATTCAAACCAAATCTGTAACTATCCAAGACAAAGCCACATATCAAATTTCAATTAAATATCTTCATCCAATGTGGAGAAAAGTCCGGAAAATTGATTCTTGCAAATCATCATGGGGCATAATTCAGTTAAAAGTAGGTCAAGCACAACAAAACTCAAATATGATCTATAACTATCCAAGACAAAACCTTGAATAAAATTTCAGTTGAATATCTTCATCCAATGAGGTAAAAGTAAGGAAAACCCCAAGCATTCATCAAGGGGCATAATTCAGTCAAGTGTATCAAAACTAAAACTTGATCTGTAAGTATCCAAGACAAAGCCATGTATACAATTTCAGATGAATATCTTCATCCAATGTGAAGAAAAGTCTGGAAAACCTCAAACAGAATGACAGACAGAGAGTAAACTAATAGTCTCCTTCATCAAAGCTGGTAGGGAACTAGAAAATGGGAGGAATCATGATGGACTAGACCTAGGACCCCTCAATTTCAAGTCAAGTGTTTTTTCCCAATGATAAAGTTATCTGATCCCTATTTTTCCGAGTTATCTGGTCCCCAGTAATGAATGACACCAGGGTACCAGTACATGTATTTTAAACAAAGCACTACATGTAAATTCAGTATCAACTTATTTCTACTGCCAATGAAGACAAGATTAAAAAATAAAAGCTTTGTCTCTAGATATAGACTTTATATTAGAAAATCAAATCATTTCCTGCAACTTACAAAATTCATATCAAAGACAAAAACATTATTAAATCTTTTATTTAAAAATCATAGAGCTTGTATGTTCCAATATCATTTCCCATACAATACACAGCATAATTGTACATGATTGTATTAGTTATACAGGAAGGAGACTTGTACTTTGTGTGGTCCAAAGAAAAAAACTCAAACATTACAGTCAACATTTAACATATATATTAAAAGGCAACTCTCTCAAAACATCATAGCACATGTAAAAACACCATTTTCTTGACATAATAACATAAAAAATGATTGCATGTCATATTGGAATTAGCTAACAATCTGATCAAACTATAAATTTGTTTACCTTAGCTACAAACTTATAAGATTCAAACTTATTTTTACAAGGACTTCAACTAGGGGAGTAACAATATATCTGAATATAGCAATAAACTATCAAAAAATAAAAATTGTAAGTCAATACAAGTAAGTTCTAACAAGCCCCCCCCCCCCCCATATATCTAGTGAATTCTATTAATGCTGTTTTCTTTGTGTTGTATACTTTTCACATTGATCACATAACTTTGAATGCTGCTGGCCCAGGGTTAACTTTTTGTTCATGAAGAATTACTTTTTTCCTCAAGTTATAAGTATATAAATGCTCAATTCTATTTCATGAAATGTATCATTTATTTTGAATCATAATTAAAACTTTCCTGAAAATTACTCAAAGGAATGTGAACCCATTAAAAAGAAATTAAATAATTTCAAAATTTAAGCCATTTGAATAGTCCCCCTTTACTTTACCTATGCAATGCAGTGTGTTTCCTGTTAATAGTTAACAAGCATGACACGAAAACATGTTACAAAACTAGGCAATCAACAAACTTTCTCAAAATGCACAGAAAGGAAGAGAAAGTCTAATGACAGCATTTTGTGAGCACTTGTTTTATATATCTATATTGTTAATGAAATATGCTAAAAGTTTTACTGAAAAACTTCTCGGGAGCAAATTAATTTATTTATATGTAAAGAATCTTGTATCAGCATGAGGTTGTTATTAACTTACATCACTGAATATGTAGAAATACATAATTATATTCTATGATCATTATTTTCCTTAATAGGAGATTACATTATCCCATTATTGGTGAAAATGTTTATTTCACCTTATCAAAAACAAGACTCAATTCAGCCTACTCCCTAAAACTTTCTGCAGCATGTATATGTTGAATAAATTCTTCTGTAATGAATACATTGATTAAGAATATTTTACATGAAACGGCACCAAAGATTTTACTATCCAGTTCAAATGGATATTAATATGTTGGTTTCATATAATATGAATTACGAGGCAATACATATTGATGTGCATTCTGATACTGTCCAAATATAAATGCTGTATGCTTTTTGGGGCAACAATTACCCTTCAATCAAAGCGAGCAAAGCTTGCATCACAAAATGATGCAAAGAGCTTGCTCCGATGATTACACATGTGCTTTGCTCTTCATCAGCTAAAAAAAGATGAGTATTACCTGTAATGCTTCTGGGAAAATGTTGCTGTCACTGCAGTATACTTCAGATAAAATAAATAAATAGTTTGGAAACTACCACAAATGTTTTTAAATTTCAGACAAGCTTTCTCATACCTTCGCACATTTTGTTGTTGATTATAGCTTGGTTTGAAAGAAAAACCATCGCAGCTATTGTGACGTCACAACGCACTGTTTACATTGACTGGATTTATATTTCGCGCGTTAAATGAATAGGTGGATTATGAAGTTATGTTGCAAGATGTTCTGGGTCTTTGCTTGTCTCAATGGTCCCACCGTAAAACATATTAACTTTAAGGTCAAATTAAAAAATTTATTTCAGTTATAATAAAAGCCTAGTTGCATTGTTGATGGACACCTACTACATTTAATTGCATGTCTTCTTGTTTATGGTATTTGTTCTCAATACTCCCTGAGAGTTTTGTCAGAAATTTTTTTTTTTTATTATTAAAATCAAATCATGGCAATTGTCTAGCAGATTAAAACCAAAACAAAGGTTTCTTGCAACTAGAATTATTGCCCCAGTTGATCCATAGATATATCAAAGGATGAATTATCCCATAAACACATGTACATAAAGAGAACTTAACATCTTGACACAAGCCTTTGCATATAAATATTGTGTTGCACTTAATCATTATTATGATTATTTTTAAATGTCTTTTTGTGTCTTGGAAATATCAACTTGATAAACTTTTCTTTTTGAATTCTGTCCAGTCAATTTCTGCAACATTGCATAAGAAATTCCCATATATAAAAATTAAGTAAATAACGAAGGAATTTCTTAAGTTTCTTCAAGAATTCGCCTAACAGTTTCCACTTAGTAACAACAGTAATGAGTACATATACTGCAAAATTTCAAAAAAAAAACAAAAAAAAAACAACTCAACGACAAATAAAATTTACTAAGTAACCGACTTTTAAGGTTTTGTCACAAGATAATGAGAGGGAAACTTTTTTAAAAAACACGGAAATCTTTGATACTAGTGTAAATCGGTAATATAAAGTGTGTTTACAACAATTTATTTCAACGTGAAACTAACCTGTCTTTGAAAATATCAATCAGAGTACTTGTTTGCATTTAATTTGACGAAACATTCTTCAAATTTTCATACTTATTGAGTATTCCCAATCCTTTCTTCTCATGGAACTCTTTTATACATAGAGGTGGAAAAACCCCGTTACATTAAAACAAAATAAGTCGTTCGTAAAATGGATATACATATTTCGTATATAGCATTCGCATCAGACACGCGCCCGTCGATTACCTACCCAATGGCCCCATTCATCACTACGCACACCTGTTATAACAGGATATCAAAAAGATGAAACCATAACAATGTCTAATTCTCATATCTGATGCTGTTGACTGATTTTATTTTTTTTTTTGGTGCTACCTGAACTCTTTCTAAAATGAACACACTTGTCGTTTCTGATAAACAACAGTTTAAGGATTGATTGATTGTTTGTTTGTTTTCCGCCACACTAAACAATTTTTCAGTTATCTGGTGGTGTCCAGTTTTTGTAGGTGGAGGAGAGAACCCAGATACAATGTATCTGGGAAAAGACCACCGACCTTCCAAAAGTAAACTGGCAAAAACAGTTCAAGCAGGAATAACACATCATCATAATGGTTGACTTCCTTCTGAAATACGGATTAAAATATTAATATTAACAACAGCCCTACTTGTCTATTCCTTTCAATTCTAGTTGCCTGGCTGGCAATCTTGGTAGGTTAATATGGTCACTGCTGATTTGTAGATTGCAGGTTCGATTCTAGCAAGGGTTTTAATTTTTCCCCCTTCATTTTACTTTGAATAAAACTGCATTTTTGAACTAAAGAAGATAAATATAAAATTTTAATTTCAAAATATCATTGTATATATCCTCCACTTTCCTTCCAAATCAGTTTTCTCAAGCATGTTATTCCTCCCCAAGAATACTATCACAATGGTTTGGTGACATTGTTGTGAGCTGTGATAATACTGTAACTCCAAAAAAACACAAACAAACAAACAAAAAAACAACTGTACTTGATAACATCTTATAATGTAATATTAGTACACTGCTAGATCAATGAAATATATCCATTCCCATCATCCCTGGTCACAAGAACAAGCAACTTCAAGTAAAGACTCGCCAAAATTTACACGACACATGGAATAAATTAATTGTGATCAGGATACGTGCATCACTACTTCATGTCTACCTCTAAAGTGCTGAAAACATACCATATCTTTGAAATGATAAACTTTCCATTTTCTTTTTCTAACCTGCACTTGCACAATATCTAAATATGGTATTCTTCTAGAAAGTAGAAAATTGTATTATAAAAAAGGTGTAATGACACTGGCTTTTTCAACCATGTGACTTATTATCCTAGAAGTCAATTGCTAGTGACCAGAGAGCACAAATGGAAGAGCACCTGATTCAGTGAAATCTGTCTGGTCCTTTACATGTAGTACAGTGAACTGTCCCAGAATTGTTCAAATTGCCTACCAGCTTTCCTAGATGTGTTGGGTCAAAAAGTCCACAAATAATCTTTGCAAAGATAACAACCCAAACATAGCTCTGGCCTAAACAATGGCTTTACCTGGTTTACTGAAATTCTAGAGGAGAGCTAAGCTAAATAAAACTGTAATCTGTGATAGCAAAAGAGAAAAGCTTTAAGTGCATGTATGGGTGGGTGATGGGTATCTCTCCCTCCTCCCACCCCTTTCTCCTGTCTTCTTTTCTCCCTCTCTTTTTCTTTCACCCCCCCCCCCCCCCCCTATTTAACAATTCTGACATGGAAGTACAGTGTATGTGATCTAACACAATAATAAACCATGACAAGATCTAGCAAGTCTGCAGTAACTAAATCAATATTACAAACTAACCTGGAAAATCAAACAATCAACTTACTGTGAGGAGAAAAAAAGATTTATTGTCATAAGATACTACCAGAATGACATAAATCCGTGTCCTGACTGTGCTCATGTTAACACACAACTATATATTGTTCTTATGTACAATTTCACACCATGGCTACATGTATAACATTTGATTTATTCTAGTCTTGACATGTCACAAGAAACAATGCATTAAAATGACTGAAGAAAATACACAACTACATTTATATGTATATAATAAATTGTACTTTCGAATCTGCATACTGTATCTCCCAAAATCCAAAAAAAGTTGTTTTTGACTTTCTTGTCCACAAAGAAGTTTCATAATCAAAGTAATTAATTCCTCTTCATACAATACTTAATACATATAGTTGTAACGGTTTGATGTTAATGAGATAATTTTTGTACCTTCAGAACACTGAATGGTGATCCATGCATTTCTTAATGAAGAATATTCTAAGACACTACACATATGTATGCTTACAGTTCAAGAATCTTGGTTACTCTAGAAGTCCCAATCATTCAAAATAAACATACATGTATAATGTATTCATTTGAAGCATGGTCTTTCTTGTTAAGACCTTAAATAATTTCTGTGCAATGTCTCCTTGCCTGGATATTGAAATAAAGTACTAAAAATGGATGTACCGTAATTATGATCCAGCCATACAGTATTTTCCTAGTACACATTTTGAAGTTTCAGATATAGGGAACTCTATCACTGGGTGTTGGACGGAGAGCCTTTCATTGGTCAGTCCTTTATACTATTTTGCTTGGTTCCTTGTATTTTCTAGTAATTACATTTATACAGTGTATGATGTGAGTACAAATTCATGGTGGTACTTTTCAGATTTTCCCATACATTATTAAAAAGAAAATGTGCATCATCTATTGTAAAAATTCACAACTCTGCAGTATGAGAGGTGTGGACAGAATATCTTATTCATAAATGATAAATAAATTGGTATTTTCTACACCTACTTGTACGTTGCTAACTGACTAGAAAGAGTTTGATTTGGAAGAAATGTGGGACTCCAGATGAATTCAGTAAGACAGTCACTCATTCCCATTATTTTCTGCTTAAAAAAACATAACTAATAAAGTATGTCCTATTACAGTTTATACTAGGACAAGCACTTGATTTTTCACACGCTAATCTTCAAAGGGAGATTACTCTACAACCTACAATACTAAACTGTTCAATGTAAATTGAAATATTAACCAGAAAATTCTGACAACCACATTGGAAGATGAAAAACCTAATAAAACTAAAATAATTCACAAACCGGTTGTAATAAGACTTTCAATGACATCTACTCAGACAATGAAATGTGTAAATACGTATTTTCATGTATGGGCAGCTGTTTCAGTTCTACGATAAATATTTAAAATTACAATACTGACTTTGTTTGGTTGTATGTAATGATCAAGCAGTCGTCTTCAACAAGCAATGATGTGTGTTAATTAACAGGGGCATATACAGAGAAGTAATGATAAGCCATGCACATGAAACTTAAAGAGTATTACATAAATAATAAAATTGGAAAAGAGACTCCATGAAAAAAATAAAACTTTGAGGTGGGATGATATTCTTATGTATTTACATATGTACAGTATACTGACATATTACTGCACCTTGTAATGTCAAAATACTGTCAAATATTTTACTCCATTAGTTAGGGACATTAATCTTTATCACTCCTTTCTTGTACTGGGTCCATCTCAGACATTTAACAGTCAGGTATGCAAAAACACACAAATAAAAAAAAAACATCCTACAAGTACCGGTACTATTAGGATAAAATCAATACAGTATTAATAAAAATACACAGAAAATATTCTTTGTTTTCAATAGTATAGAGGTATTCAAAGTGCTGAAGAACTTCACTGACATGTTGAAGGAAATGTTTAGATTTAGTTCTTGCAGTAACAGGTTCAAAAATCTATCCACATGCAAATGCAAACCAGATAAAACTAATAATAATAATAATAATAAAAAAACAAAACAAAACAAAAAAGAAAACCCCCCCCCCCAAAAAAAAACAAACCCCAAAGTACATCTACAGCATAATTTTAAAAATCCAACAAAATAATCTTTTTGCTGTGTGTATATACGTACTAAGTATGTATTTTTAAGAACTTAAGTAAAAATGTTCATATGCATTTCAAACAGCTCTAATACACAGATGTACGGTACTCCATCCACATGAAAATTCTGTAGCGAAAAATTGATGATCAGTAATCATTCTAACATGACATACACACAGTCATGGATGACAATTCTTCTTTCTTTGAAAAACTGGCTGTACACATGCACTGTACTGTGAAAAGAAAATCAAAAAAGGCAAAAGAAAAAAAAAAGGCAAAAAAATAATCAGTATAAAATGGTCCCCAAAATATAATACTAACACTAGTCAAAAGAGCCTCAGTTATATTAAACAAGTTCAACAGACTTCATAAAAACCCTTGTAAATTGTATAACAAATAAGCCTATGTTGTTCAACAATAAACAACACAACAAAAGGAACAGTTTTAACAAAGAATCACACATGATTTAGGAAGTGTGGAAGTTTTCAAGAGATACCATTTATATAACACTGCAGTAAAGTGACTATCAAATTCATAAGCTCAAAAATCAGAAAAGGACTCACTTAAATATTCTAAACTAAAATACATAGTTGTGAATGACACAGCATTTTATCCTTTGTTGAGAATTTGACGAATTATCTTTGGTTATGTGCTCTATGTATACAGTTATAGTGAAACTCAGTTACAGAATACCATACACTACCTGCATAGATTCAAATCTAATATTCATCAACTCCGTAAGAGACCTGGGGTAAATTTAAAATGCAACATCTGTCACACAATATTCACTTTAATAAGGGTGCAGCGATACTGATCTATATATTTTCCCGAAGAATTATTTGGTCAACTTGATGCAATTAAACTACAAACCATGTCTGATACATATTTGAACTGAAAAGAAGCACAGAAAGAATGAATTAGTCTAAAATGAATTCTTCATGAAATGAAATTTAAATTCTCTGCTCAGCTACTTGCACCTTTTTCAGAGCTAGTTGAAACACACGTACCGTACATCAAAAAGAAAAATAAATGTATGTCAAAAAGTGGGGGACAAATGTTCAGAAATTTGATACAAATTGGTAACATTAAATACACACACATATATATATATCCAAATAAAGATATCATAGTTCTCTAAAAATAATAAACAAAAAATTGGTATACAGTTTTGTATATATATATATCTATGTACAAACAAATGCATGGATGAAATTAAGGAAAATCCTGTGAAGGAGAATGTTTGTCCAACTTTATACTGACATGAAGAATCTGTATGTTACTAAAAACAAGTCATTCTTCATCCTTGAGAACCAGGGTCACACTGTAAAAGACGAACAATGGAAGGATCGCTTTTTGCTCCCTCGATAAATTCTGTCAATGACAGCTGTCCATCAAGATTCTTGTCCATCTGTCGGAAAATCTTCTCTGTCCTCTTCTCAGGTGTGGCCTCATCTTCTGGCATCTTCATAACCGTTCCCACCATCTTGTAAATTGCCTGTTAGCCAAATGAGAAAAACATATTAACTCTATTACTACTCTCTTTGAGTGTGAGTTAAAACATCTAATCCCAGTTTGCGACGACTTAGCTTTCTGATTGCTTGACCAGTCATAGTAGTCTAGTGGTACAGCACTTGTTTTCCTACCAACAGACCTGGGCAACATTTTCAATCCCAGTGCTACATCAAACCTAAATCATTTTAACAAAAGTAGCGAGACTGTTCCTCAGCCAAGCACCTGGTATCAGGACTGGAAGTCACAAGTCTTTCTGATATAATATGACCTTAAAAACTCAGGTCCTGTGTCACGGTAGGTGTTAGCACAATAAAGAACCCTCACTGTTATGGACAAAAACGCCACATACAAGTGAAAATCACACAAAAGTGGTGAGGTCTCTACACAAATGAAAATCACACAAAAGCTAATGATTTCTCTACATCAGTAGAATTCTCTTTCACTCAATGAAGTCATTTCACACATCAGACTTCTACTAATTCATTATTGTCTTTCCAGGCTTTAGCATTGGGAAAAGATCAAAGATGAAACCAGACAGTACTTCTCGCATTTCAAAGCTAAAATCATTCCTTAATGAAAAATAAAGTTGTTTTTTGGTTTTTTTTGTCATCATGTTTTATATTGAATAATGTTTTTCACCTTCAAACAAAATATGTTTCACGAACATGTATGTCCACCCCCTTTCCTTGTACTGTAAAATTGAAATGAGTCCTAAACATGCATCATTTACTTGAAAGTTTGCCATAACAAAATGACAAGATATTGAGCAGACAATATCTTCCTATGTCAATCAAGAGTGGATTGACCTTTGACAATGTGACCTCAAAATCAACAGGGGTCATCTACTCCTTAAGATGTGCACAGTGTAGTAAGTTGGGCGTCAATCCAAGTAAATGATTCTCAAAATACAGAGGTGACAATATATTACAATCTCCAGTTTGACCCTTGATCTCTGACCATGTAAACCCAAAATCAATAGGGTTCATCTATCCTTACAATGTACCAAGTCTGATGTCTGTCAAAGAAAAGAGACCTCAAGATACTGAGGGAACAGTATAGTCCTATGTATAGAGTGGATTGACCTTTCATCATGTGACTTCAAAATCAATAGGGGCCATCTGGTCCTTCACATGTATCACTGTAAAGTTTGAAGCCTGTCAAGCAAATGGTTCTTAAGATGTTGAGCAGACAAGACTTGATCTACAGAACAACAGATGAGCTGACAACAGATCGACCAACAGGTGCAAAACAATATGCCTCCTCTTTTTCAAAGGGGGGCAGGGGCATAAAAATGAATAGTCACTCATAAATATTTCTCCGTTCTGTGGATGACTGTGTGAAATTATTGTTTGTATATACATGTACTCAAAACTTAATTAAAGGGGCATGGACATGATTCGAGCTGAAAATTTTCAAATCTTATTTTTCAATTTTAGTTCTAATGGTCAGTAAAAATTTGAATGTCAGTTGTTGAGTTACATGAAAGATACAGAGTTCACTATCCTTTATAATTTAAAGGCTCATGCCATGTTTTTGTTTACATAGATTAAATATACTAGTAAAAGTTTTGTTTAAAGCAGATTTTTTAATTTACAAGTTACTTCTGAAAACAGTTAAACAGTTTCAAGTGTTTGTCGTATCTCATTCTGTTTTAAACATGATATTTTCTATGAAGTACTCTATATGTAAACATCAAAAATGAAAAAATAAAATTTGAAAATTTTCAGCTCAAATTGTGTCCATGTCCCTTTAACGGGCCCCTTTTATCCCTTTCAGATGTTAAAAAAGTATTATAAGAAATAAACTAATAAAACAAATAGACTTATTGAAACTGGTCATAATTTTTGTTACTGGTATGTTTTCTGAAAAGTATGCTTGCAGCTTCATTTCATGGGAACTGATAAATGAATGAATTTTTTATAAACTTATGTAAACATCATAACATTAACACAATAAAAAAAATAACTATAGCATTTGCTTTAGGAATAATTGATGTGTTTAGCCTGATTAATTAGCAATAGTTGATTCTGAGGGACTGTTCAGCGTTTGGGTCACGATTTCTTCATTCATGCTCTTCCCAGACAACATCTGGTTTACCTCCTATGAGGATAATGAAAAATCAAAATGACATTTCCTGTGCATTGTTGCCAGTCAAATGACAATAGTGACACAGTCTAAATCATATTTCTGAATGACACAGAAGTTGCAGCACCCCAGGGAAATCACGTTTCTCAACAGAAAATTCTATGCCAGGGTATAGGAACAAACCTCCCATTTATAACTCCCCAATGAATTTGTTTCTAGAAAAGGTCAACAGTTGTTCTGAAAAATTGAGAGTTTATGCTGAATCCATAAGCAATATGCTTCATGTCCTACTTTAAAGGTCTATTTGTGAGAACAACAGCTCCTGTGAGACATTACTCACTGCTTGCATTTGCATATGCAGCTATTGTTTTTCATACAAAACAACACAACCATGATACAAAGGTTACCAAAAATGAAAATAATATGTACCTTCATCAACAGACCAAAGGGCCACATTGCTAACCTGAGCCTTTGCATTTCCCCATATAGTGATGCCCCCTTTTGTGACCCCAAGTAACCCAGGGTCTTAGTCAGTATAGATAAAATTGAATCGGTACTATATGAGGATGCTTACAACCATAAAGATATTGCATCTTTATGGTTCTCGAATTTTTTTTTTTTAATTCCTACACACATATTCCATAAATCTCTGTTGTGGCCCTACCTTGACCCTAGAGGTTAAGAAATAAATTTTATTTTTGAAAATAAATGAAGGTATGATCTGAAACAGTTCACACCAGCACACTTTTCATGAAGTGCTAATTGGTTAAGATATCAAAGGCAAAAACATTGGAAACATGAATATTCAAGAAATAAATTTTATTTTTGAAAATACATGATATGAACTACGTGTTTGTGCTTCTTGATAAGTATGCCACTGAAGCATTGCATTTCATACCCTCATGTACTTTCAAAAATAAAATTTAAATATCTCATATCTGCACTTCCCTTGTGGATCTTGAGAAGAAAATTTCCAAATAATATTCCCTTTCCATCCTGTTTAAAATATTGAACCCCTCTTGTGGCCCTGTCCTAGCTCAGGGGAACAATTTTGAATCTACACTTAAGAAGTACATTTTATTTTTGAAAATATGAAACTACTATGACAATTCATGCCAACATACTTTTCATGAAGCACTAATTGGTAAATTGGTGTGTGTCATGAAAAGAACGTCAGCTTGAAGCTAGCAGTTCATACCCTTATGATTTTTCAAAAACGAAGTTTACTTCTAAAATAGACATACTATATTTATCTGTATTCATACACACATTGTTTACATATTCAACACATTCATGAGGAAGTGGGTGGCTATCATTAAAATTTGTAGAGATACTGAGATATCACAACCCCCACTCTACCCCCCTTCCCTTTCACTATATCTTAATTATCTCCACTTGAAATGGCATGACTCTTCATTTGAAAAATTGTCAATGTTTTTCACCTAAGTTGAAATTGGTTTAGTGATTCTGGAAACGAGGTCAAAAATGTAGAAAAAAAAAAAAAAAAAAAAAAAAAGTTAATGCAGGATATACCTACAGATAGATGATAAATAAAATTTGATCAGAAAAGCTGTTTTTGATTCAGGTGAGCTAAAATTATGAAGAAATACATAAACATTTGTTTATTGTCATAAAAACGTTTAATCACTACATGAATATACTGCACAGCAGTATAATCAAATTAGATTTTAATGTGACAGGTATCTTTGTAGCTACTTTTTAAGAAGTCTGTCTGTTAGGGTATTTCCTATTCACTGAACCTACTATGATCATTCTAGTGCTGTTCACCATGGCTTTAGTTGTACTAAAACGTGACAGAGTATTCAGATATCTATGTGAATATGCATGAACATTGGTAAGATCAAACAAAATGATTGATATTTACCTGTTACTATATCTGTATCACATATTCATTTTAGCATGTTTAGTACGATTCATATTTTCATATCCTTTGTCACTAAAGGTAATTCCATATTCTCATTATTATCTGATAAAAGTATGAAAAGTGAATTTATTTTCAAATTATATATTTCCATTTTTCATGGTTTACAATGCTCAACTACGGTATTGCTAATGGTCACCAGAAGTTTGAATGTCAATTCTCAAATTACAAAAGAGAAACAGAGCTCACTATTCTTCATTATGTAAATAAGGCTTTTGCCCTGTTTTTTTTTACATAAGATAAATATACTGGTAAACATTTCAATTAAAGCATATTTTTTCAATTTACAAGTTCATTCTGAGCACAATTTGACAGTTTGTAGAGTTTTTTGCATCGCATTTTGTTTTAAACATGATATTTCTAATAAACAATCAATATGTAACAAAAACATGGCACAAGCCTTGTTTACATGATAAAGAATAATGAGTGCTGTATCTCACTTGTAACTCAGAAGCTGACATTCAAATTTTTGCTGACCATTAAAATATCTTCATTAAGCATTGTAAACATTAAGAATAGAAAAATGAAATTTGATAAAATTTTCAGCTCAAATTGTGTCCATGTTCATAAACAGAATTCTATATCAACATCAAACATGGTATTATTTTATCTCGGAATAATTATATGTTTCGGAATTTAACTAATTGATGTGTATAAATGTAAAAGGCATCCGTAGATCGTAGAAAACTGTTTTCATGTTGAGAAATGTAGAAACCCCCTTTCTAAACTATGAAGAAATAAACAATAAATTTCTTTCTTTCTTTTTTTTCAATTCGTTAAATTCCGAAACATATAATTATTCCGAGATAAAATAATACCTTGTTATCAGAAGATTGCAATTTTCCTTAAACAGCGTGATCAAAATTTCACAAACACTGGTTCTAACTATATAATAGTATTCATAACAATTTCATGAAACTGTTTCTTTTCAAAAATATACTAAATGTCTGTGAAAAATAAAGGAAATCTATTGCATAATGGACTTGATAAAGAAATCAATGGAAAACAGAGTTATTGCCCCTGAATTCAATATTTTGAAATGTCATTGATTATTCATATATAACTTAGACTTTTAAAACGTTTAACAAGCTTGTTTTATAATTATCGGAAAAGACTCTGACAAAATTAGGTCCTATCATGCATAAATCTAAATAAACCATGATGTCATATGAGGATGAAATTACTTTAAGCAATAGCACTAAGAATATATGGTTTACAAAAACTAGATGCTATCATAAGACAGTAATACCCACACGCAAGTGTTTGCCTTTAAATACATTCTCTGTTGTACTTGTATAACTAGCAAAGAAGCCACAATAGTTACCACATAACATACCCTATACCATATATATCCTATACCATATATACCCTATGCCAAATATATTCTTGCTGCATATATCAAGATGCATGGAGTATCATGTTGGTCAAGTGTCCTGGGGTCATAACTGTTGAAATATATTTAAAACAATGGAGGTCCTGACAATTAAACTACATGTATATACCAGTATGTTCCTGCTGCACATATCAAGACCTATCGAGTATCCCGTGGTCATTCCAACACCCATCAATATTTTTATTTTTTAAACATCTTTACCTACTCTTAAAACAAATATATTCTTTTTGCACATAAACAGTGCACTGAGCCACAGGTTTTTGTTTGTAGTTTTCTACCCCATTTGCTCCTCATGATAAACAAGAAAATTCCGAAAACTTGCATATCTAAAGGACACCTCCACTCATCTCCCAAAAGATGATTTCGCTACTGCGTAAAATGTATGAGGAGTTCTGGGAACAAGGGTTTTTTTTGTTGTTTTTTTTGTTTCTGGGGTTGTTTTTTTTTTGGTTTAATTTTTGTTTGTTTTGGGGGTTTTTTTTTTTAAAACTAAACATTTTTTTCAATCCCTATTTGGCCCCCAGAGTAAAACTGAAAATTCCCAATCCTTATTGCATATCTATAGGACACCACCTATTATGCTCCAAAAGATTAATTGGTTACTGCCTAAAACAAATGGAGTTTGAAGAAGAAGAAAGTGTGATAGATGGACCAAAGCAACAAAAATATACCTGAACATTCCTTAGATGGTGCAGGTACAATGAAAATCTTTATAATAGCCTTACTTCGTGACTACATCAAGTGCATAAGCTCTGATTGTGGTAAACTTCAAAGGTATACAAACAGCAAACCTTGGAGATATTTTCTTCAACTTGATACAATACTAAGATCTTTTCTCAACAACTAGAAATGTGGAAAAAAAAGGGGGGAAACTCACCGTCACAATTTCTAACATCTCCTGTTTTGAAATGTATCCATTTCCATCCAAATCATACATGCTGAAAGCCCATCGCAGTTTTTGTTCTAACTTTCCTCTCGATGTCACACTTAGAGCACAGATGAACTCTCTGAAGTCTATTGTACCATCACCATTCTGGTCAAAAGTCCGAAATACATGCTCAGCGAATTTCGATGCATCACCGTAAGGGAAGAAATTTCCATAGATTTTCTTGAATTCCTCCACAGAGAGATGGCCGCTGGGACAGTCTTTAATGAAACCTTTGTACCACTCTTGCAGTTCATCCTCACTGAATTCGGTCTGGCTCCTCAGATCTGCCAGGATCTCTGGCTTGAGCTTACTGTTCTGTTTTCCCATGATGTGATGTCTCTACTGTACGAAAACACCTGTTAAACACCTGAAAATAATCCAAACATGGCACTGTTTTAATTTATATTCTCAGATGTACCATAATACAATGTTTTTCTCTAAAAGCTTTTCAAGTGATTAACCACTGAAAACAGGTTTGTAAAAAAAAAAAAAAATAATGAATGTCTTCATATACTACCTGAAATGAAAACAATACATAACCTACCTGTCCTCTTAATCTTGAATAAAACTCCAATACTTAAATGTTAAAAAGCTTCAATCATACCAACGGTGCCTATGCATGTACATAACTGACTTCACCACACACAAACATACAAGCAAAGTGTTTTCATAACGCTAACAATTCAACCCTCTCCACAGAACAGATGAAGGTATTATGTAGTATTCACCTGAGCTGGCTATCCAAATGGAATCATTTTATACTATGTGTTGTTATTTTATTGATTTGATTATTTCCTTTGTTAGACAACAGATCGAAAAAGGCCCTGGCTCTGAGAACAAAAAAAAAAAACAGTCTTTGTTTTGAAGGTAATTAAATCTGTGAGAAAATATTGTGACTCTATTCAGCATTATACAAAAGATGTTATAAAAGTGAATCCGCTGGGATTCTTTCATGGAGTCTGCTTTCTGCCATAAGGTCTAAAAATTGATCTATCTCCATTGCTTCTCTGCAAGGCAAGTAGCACCATATTTGCCCTGTTAATCACTCAAATATTCACGAGTTTTAGCAGAAAAAAATCCAATCTATATGACGAGAAAACACTTTTTAAATACCCCATCCAAGATTTCGAATATCAACTTTTATGCAGAATGACACCATTAAATCATCCCATTATGTGTTCTAAATAGGACAACTATGGTTTTTTCACTGATCTTTTCATGTTAAACATACAACAAAACATTAAAGCAATACCCAATTTATGTATATTTGATCATCAACAGAATCTCAATTGACAGTGGAAATAAACTTAGCAGAACCCAATAATGACCTCCTGAATTATGTACATGAATGTGAAAAATCAATATAAAAGTGGTGCAATTATTGTTCTAATATCTGTCTTGTTTGTGCTGTGAAAAAGGCATGGACAATAAAAACTAGGACCACGCAGCTTCATATTACATGCAAGACCTGGAACTGAATCAGGGAAGATGGACTGCCGAACAAATAAAGAATACAAAATTGTTTCTACAGACAATTTTAACGTAATGGAGCACTGGACCCACATCAGAAATTAAAATGAGCAACTTTCAAACAGTTAATCCCTAAGCTTGACAATATCAGTCTGGAAGACTTACAGAAATGATTGAGGTTTAGATCTATTCACACTTACTTGTGTCTCATCAGCGCAGTTAACAATACAAGAATCCTGACTGTGAGATTATCTCTATTCCTTTTAAATCGGAAACAAAAATCTATTCAAAATTTTCCTTTGAATGAAAATGTCCCACTGCATTAAAATGGAATACACTGTTTTTATATCAAGATGTACACAAGCCCGAGTAGATTATCAGAACCATTAAATATAATCCTCGACAAAATGGCAGGTCTTTTAAGCTGATTGTGAAATTTAATGAACCCATTAACCTCACTTATCAAAACAGAGTCTTATATCAGATTACAATTTTCTCTACTCACAACGTCAATATCCTGTCATACAAAACATGTACATGTACTATTGGCCTAACAGTTGTCATGTGCTTCAGATGGTTCTTGTTTCTCATTTAGTGAAATAAAAGCATATTGGGGAAATCTTCAGAACACTATGGATTACAGAACAGTTCCAGTATTCTATATATCACATATCTGCCCACTGATCTGCAGTAACGACAATGGTATTTTCTATTAGAAACATGTACTAATTGGTGAATACTGTATGTAGTATTAACGTATGGTATTCTTTACAGAGAGCAGGAGCTAGCAAGTTTCATCCCAAATCAGTAATGATTGTGTTTACTTGTATACCGAGAATTGCACAATTAGGTAATGTGAGTATTATGTACCTATCAGGTTGCAGTAGAATTTGTAATCTTAGGAATACAAATCAATAATTTCTATGCTTATTATCATATATCATTCAACAACTCAAAGTTTCGGCCCAGTATAATTACGCCATTGATACATCACATTTTAGTTCAGTGAAATCTTTCATTTTGGTTAATATAATCTTATAGTTGCAGGCAGTAAAACGAATTTGTTAGAAAATGATAACGCCACTCCTCGAGTTAAAAATAATTATAGACTGTACACAGAAATCAATTTTCTTACCACGACAGAGACTACCCTACAGAGATAGGACTATAGACCCAGGAGGCCCACAAATAATTAGCCAGATCAAAGTTACAGTGCTTAAAATCTGACGATTCTAGGCACACAGAATATGAATAAATGACTAAAATTGGAAACACTGAAAAGCCAATCATGATCTAGATTGTTATATTTGGTAAATCAGATTCTGTTTACACCTCCATTAAAAATTAATTTATAACCCATCCTATCTTCGGAGCTATATTCAATATAGAACAAGATTCCATTAAATATATCATGAAAATTTCCAATATCTCAGGTACAATAAACAGCTCTCTCTCTCAACTGTCCCATCAATGTTATATATGAATACATATCATATGTAAAAATTGCGTATCCATTTACAAAAAGCTTGACACAAAAATACTAACTGGGTGTTCCAAGGAACACATATGTCCCCTGCAGATCAGCAGATGGACTGGCAAACCATGGTACAATATCTGCTGATCTGTAGTTTGTGTTTTTGAGTCTAGCTTTTTTCAGCTAAAACTGCATTTTTTAACTAAATATGGTAAATTTGAAACTTTTCAATTTCAAAATATAATTGTACACTTCCACCACTTTCCATCCATATCAGATTTCTCTGGAGTGTTATTCTCCTTATAAGATTTCATAGTACACTACATCATCTCTTGATTCAAAGTTCTCTTTTGTGATAGAGAACAGACAGACAGAAAACACACAAAATAATCCCCTAGTGTCGCTTATATTTCCAAATGGCAACACAAATTTGATAGACACCACTGTTAAATGAACTAAATTGCAATTCATCCTTCACAGATCATTCATCTTCCTTAATGTCAATACAAAATATGTTCCAAGATTTTATGTAACGTCCTGCTAAATTCCAGAGACAAGAACATATTCACAACATCCTGATAGTAACATATACAGATTATGATTCCAATATTGTGAATTATTTATCATCAATACAATCAATGATAAAATTTATGGGTTTCAATTTTTGTCTATGGTGATAAAAGTTTTTCATCAATAAAACAATAGCATTTATGAATCCAAAATGAAATAAGAACCTCTGTAAAAATCATCTGTATAAGATTCAATTCTCATCCAAGCAAACAATATGCATCTGATGCCTCAATGATGCAAATTTTGCATAATGACAGTTCAAATCCATTCAGCAAATGAAATATCCAATACCCAAGAAAAGTGTCACTGTCATAGCTTTCAGAATGCTGCATTAATAATTACATTATTAGTTTGATAATTTTGTTCTTGTGGTTCACAGTCAATACAGTTCTCCTGTATATAGCACTGTAGTTTCATCATTATTCAACAACTACAATTTTCTTTTTTTTTCATGGTAAAGCAAGACCACAAATCAAGTGATCTAAAGCAAGACCACCAATCATTAGTGATCCAAAGCAAGACCACAAATCATTAGTGATCCAAAGCAAGACCACAAATCATTAGTGATCCAAAACAAGACCACAAATCATTAGTAATCCAAAACAAGACCATAATTCATTAGTGATCCAAAGCAAGACCACAAATCATTAGTGATCCAAAGCAAGACCACAAATCATTAGTGATCTAAAGCAAGACCACAAATCAAGTGATCTAAAGCAAGACCACAAATCATTAGTGATCTAAAGCAAGACCACAAATCATAAGTGATCCAAAGCAAGACCACAAATCATTAGTGATCCAAAGCAAGACCACAAATCATTAGTGATCCAAAGCAAGACCACCAATCAAGTGATCTAAAGCAAGACCACCAATCATTAGTGATCTAAAGCAAGACCACCAATCACGTGATCTAAAGCAAGACCACAAATCAAGTGATCTAAAGCAAGACCACAAATCATTAGTGATCTAAAGCAAGACCACCAATCAAGTGATCTAAAGCAAGACCACAAATCAAGTGATCTAAAGCAAGACCACAAATCATTAGTGATCTAAAGCAAGACCACCAATCATTAATGATCCAAAGCAAGACCACCAATCAAGTGATCTAAAGCAAGACCACAAAACAATTTATCTAAAATTTGATGTCCACTAGAATTACTGTAACCATATTTACTTCTACAGAATCATAATTTTGCCGATCAATAATATCATTTTTGGTTTGGTCTGCAGGTATGAAATTCTTCCAAGTAGGATATGGCTTACATGAAATTAGCTTACATTACTTTAAATCTGCTGGTATGAAATGTGAAATTCCGTGACCACAGACTTAGCAGAGATAAGTACTGCCCATCAAAAAGTATGTTTAAGTACAGTAATGATCATCTCAAATGGTATTTTAATTCAAGGAATAGAGAAACTTAAGTCATTTAAATGACATAATGTTCAGGGTATGTTTTACCCCCCCCCCCCCCCCTTAAAATTATCTTCTATGGGCCTTCTCACATCTTGAACTTTTGACCCAGTAATCATCCTTTGGTCAAAGTTCAAAATAAGTAAAAAACAAAATATCACCACTTTGTGGCCATATCATTGTTATTCTATACTTATATAGTGCTTTATCTAATCAAAAATTACCCTAAAGCACTTTACATTTAAGACAATAAAACAAAGTATAATAAATGCGTAAAAAATGACATAATAATACTAAACTGAATTCAAAATAGAAACTAAAAGTAGATAACAATATTTTTTTTAAGTCTTTGAACCTCTGAGTTTTAAATTAATATAACCTTAAAGGCTGAGATATTAAGGCCCACCCTAGAATTTACCTGGTCACAGGCGAATGAACTGTTTGTTTGTCAGTCAAGGTGGAAAAACAATGAGGTAAATACTAACTGACATAACCAAATAAGCATGACCAATGATAAGTCATGTGTGTTTAACGACAATTAACAGTCTCTTCACTAGGTGTCAATTATAAAAATCAGTAAATTAAATAATGGACAAATTAATAGATTATTTACAGTATATACATATGTATACCATTTTCTTCAAAGAGGTGGGTGGGGCAGCACGAAAACATCCAAAAGTTTAGTTTACCAATATCCAAATTCAACTCAAAGCTCAATATCCTACATTGCAGTTCATAGGTTCAACCTTAAACTACTTTTTACTACTGTCATAAAAATGGGAAGGGGAAACCTACCGCTAAATTAAACTTTGTATATAAAAATAACGGACTGTGCTATAAAAATAATGGGAAAAGTATATATAAATACTTTACTGTACATTTGTTATTCTCATTTATCACTTGCTCGATCATGAAAATCGGGATATCATTAGCTTTACATGATGTTACGTGAGGAAAGTTTACCAACGACCATGGCACTTTTCACTTATAATAAATGAGACCAAGATCCAGAGGAACAGCAAACGCCACTGAACATCAGCCTTCAGATTCTACATGGGGAACCTCTTCCATCCACTTGAGAAATGCCTAGAGTGTGGATACTGACTGAGGACTCTGTGTGGGACAAGAGAAAGTGGCAGTTCTATACAATTATTTCAATACAGTAAAATCAATGGATAATATAAATTACTGAATTTTGTTTCATTGAATCTCTCACTCCATATTAAATCTACTTATAAGATCTGTTGTATTATTAATATAAAGACCACTACTTTCTGCATACAGAGTGTTAGTGAGCTGGGAGCTGTTTTCCCCAAAAAAGCACCAGTAAAATAAACTCTTTACCTAAGGTTTTAGTCCACAATAATCTCAGTCTTATAGTGGTAATCATTATTTGATTGTGACTTTGATCATGATATTTCTCTCTCTCTAAAAGTTAACATGCTATTGTTCATCTGCAAAATTCCTTCATCCACTTTAGACTAAGCCAAATCTTACTCACTGCAATTTGACTAAAAAATTTTTAAATAAGATATTGGCTTTACACTTATAAATCATATACTGCAGAAGGTCAAAGCAAAATACTAGTAGTGACTTGATGTACTAAATCCTCTGACACAACGCTGTGTGACATCAAAGGCTGCCACGTGTCCCTGGATACATCCTGTAACTATTGCAGTGATGGCTTCAAAATGGCAATAAAACTCCTCATTTAAAAGATTGGGCTAATTAGTGGGTAAGAGGGATGAACTACAAAAAAAGCTCAAGGATACAATATTAGTAGTAAATGGTTCATTCTAGCATATATAGAGTGGTTCCATTATCACAAGTTAGCAATTACGGATTCTGCTGGGAGAAATCATACTAAAGGACAATTTTTTTTTAAAATGGAGTTGAAATCTGTCTAGGAATGGCTGTGAAATCATGCTAAGAGAAAGCTATCAACTTTAACATTGTGTCCTGACGAATTTCTGAGAATAAAACGTCAATGTGTGCTTCTCCCCCATTACTTAACTTTGTGGGCTAAAGACCTGTCAATCGATGAAGGTAGAGAAGGAGAAGACAACAGTGGTACCAGGAAATGTACACATCACAATATCATTTGATATTAGCACCTTCTTAGATGGTCAGGGAAAAAACTTAAGATACATCTATCTACAAACCCTTTACATGAGGTTCCCTCTGTGATGAGTAAGGCAGGGCCTGAGCCAGTGACCAACAAACACTGAGAACATGGATTACTTTCACTAGAGCTGGATTATGCTTCATTGATAATCCCAAACCATTTTAGTCCTTTTGTTAAAGTCTTGTAAATATTTTCCACCAACACCTTCCAAACTTAGCACATAGCAGTCAAATTACATGTACAATCATTACTCTTGTTTGTCACTCACTTTTCCTAAGAGATTCTTATCACTACGTATGATGGCAAGCATCACAAAAATACCTTACTTTGTGGTGTTGTTATTTGCTAAGGTTAAGGTCCATAACTCTTTCAAAAATAAGTCACAAAGCCCTACCTCAACACTTCACCTGTTACACATTGGTAAATATTTTCAATTTAACAGCCACAGGGAAAGGCATTTGCATGGAAGGACAGATGCATGCACACAGACTGATCACTATAGGGCACTCACCTGTAGGCAGGTCACTTATAATACACACAGACTATTACCTATAGGGCACCCCCCTGTAGGCAAGTCACTTATAATACACACAGACTGATCACTATAGAGCACCCCGCTGTATGCAGGTCACTTATAATACACACAGACTGATCACTATAGGGAAGCCACCTGTAGGCAAGTCACTAACAAACAGACTGATCACTATAGAGCACCCGGCTGTATGCAGGTCACTAATAATACACACAGACTGATCACTATAGAGAAGCCACCTGCAGGCAAGTCACTAACAAACACACAGACTGATCACTATAGAGCACCTGGCTGTTGGCAGGTCACTTATAATACACACAGACTGATCACTATAGGGAAGCCACCTGCAGGCAAGTCACTTATAATACACACAGACTGATCACTATAGAGAAGCCACATGCAGGCAAGTCACTTATAATACACACAGACTGATCACTATAGAGCACCCGGCTGTAGGCAGGTCACTTATAATACACACAGACTGATCACTATAGAGAAGCCACCTGTAGGCAAGTCACTAACAAACACACAGACTGATCACTATAGAGCACCTGGCTGATGGCAGGTCACTTATAATACACAGAGACTGATCAATATAGAGAAGCCACCTGTAGGCAAGTCACTAACAAACAGACTGATCACTATAGACCACCTGGCTGATGGCAGGTCACTTATAATACACACAGACTGATCACTATAGAGAAGCCACCTGTAGGCAAGTCACTAACAAACACACAGACTGATCACTATAGAGCACCTGGCTGTTGGCAGGTCACTTATAATACACACAGACTGATCACTATAGGGAAGCCACCTGTAGGCAAGTCACTAACAAACACACAGACTGATCACTATAGAGCACATGGTTGTGGGCAGGTCACTATTGAATACTATCAAATTGCATCATTCTAGATATTTCTCACCCTCATTAAATGAAACTAACTTGGATTTTGATTTCAGTGGAGAACACAATCTAGGCATAATGATAGCTGGCATCTCAGACAACCAGATCAGTAATATCTATAAAGTACCTTGAAAAATATAAACCATATTTGTACACTAGTATTAGCGAATTCAAAGTTTACGGGAGTGTTTTTGCAATAAATATAATATGCGTTGTGCAATCATTACTTAGTTTACTTTGGAATTTGAAAATAGTCGTTTATTAGCAGTTCAGATAAATTAATGAACACAAAAACCTAGTGTGGGAAAAACTCAAATAAGATCTCCATTCACCTGGTAGCAATGAGGACCAATTTCTACCAAACATCTACTGAAATTTATTTCCAATGGTTGATATTGGAGTTAGAGGGACACTGTCTGCATGAAAATAAGTATATTGACATTTCCTTGATTGTTTTCATCATTATAATATCACAAACTACACCACTACTCATGGATTTTGCCAATTTGACCCCAAAAGTGGAATTTTTTAAAAATAATATTTGTTAAACAAATCAACTGTGATTAGTTTTTATTTCCTGTTAAAGTTTTTATGTCCTCACATATAATTTTTTATAAAACAGCATCAAATTACATAAATTTAATCAAATGAAAAAAAAAAGTATTTCTTTCACAGGACACTTTCTTTTAGCCTGATTATTACAGTCTACCTCACGATACAATTAGTCTCACGACACGAACATGTGATACAGTATCCATCACAATACAATCAGTCTCACAACACGAACATGCAATACAATACAGATCATGATACAAACATACAATACAATACAGATCATGATACAAACATGCAATACAATACACATCATGATACAAACATGCAATACAATACAGATCATGATACAAACATACAATACAATACACATCATGATACAAACATGCAATACAATACACATCATGATACAAACATGCAATACAATACACATCATGATACAAACATGCAATACAATACACATCATGATACAAACATGCAATACAATACACATCATGATACAAACATGCAATACAATACACATCATGATACAAACATGCAATACAATACACATCATGATACAAACATGCAATACAATACACATCATGATACTCTTAAAAAACTTCAAGAACTTATGATTTCTTTGATTTCTGTGGTTCATATTGTTATGGTAGTGCATTTATTATTTCCAAGGTAAAATCACAAGACTTCCTGAATTAATATTTAGTTCATTAAATGGATAAATGAAAATTAGTAGAAGAATAAGGGTTAAAAACATCTTTAAATTTGTGTCACACTCAAAAATGTTCCAGATTAATGACAAATATAAGTTACAGCTATGTCATAATATCATACTGGTGATACATGTATCATACAGACTTGCAATCAATACAACTGATATATTGCTGTATTATCACACCCCTAATTTTCTTAATTAGTGAATGCTAATTAAGTGTACTATTCTGACCATGGAAAATAATTTCTAACAAAGTCTGAAGAATTTCTATATTTCAGATAAAATCACAACCTTTTTGTCCTTACTTATTTTTGTGAAAAATGTGGCTGATCCTATTCTGACCGGCTGTGACTTATTCAGTGTGCATAAGGCTCTCACGATGGACAGTTAATCTACATCTTATACTCTAAGTCAGATTCAATCATCACTCGTTATTAATCTGATTAAGAATAATTGTACTATATGAGGAAATTTCTACTGTAAACTCCTCTCTGTATAAATATATACTGCTATAAGATGAATGTTGCATTTGCCAATCTGCGCAGTGCTTATAAATTACAACCTGAAGGTGAAAATTGTGTACTTACGATAAAATCATTTACAGTTAGTGACCATAGTTGATGAACTCAACAAAATATACATTCCAGTGTTTGGCTAGCCATTTGAGCAGATAATGATTCAGTAATCATATAATTTTCAGGCTTTCAGAATCATGAGCAAACAGATGTGTGTCAATATTTCAATACAAAGCCTGAATTTATTTTCCACATTTTCTCTGAATCGATGAACTAAAATACCCATTTCATAGAGAAATTACCAAGATGAGTCGATCTGAGCATTTTCTGGCACATCTGTTTTGTACTAAGTAAACAATCAAAAGTAGAAGCTTATTTTTTTTTTCAGTTTAAAACTGGGGAAATGAATTTAAAGGGTGAGATAACAATAGACTTCGTATGATCTTACCTTTTAAACAGAAAAGTCAAAGAGTTTTAATTTGTAAATGTAATGGCAGTTCTAGTGATCCTCTGCTTTTGGTGAAGGAATCTGTAGGGACACTTCAATGACAGGAGAAAATTGTGAATAAGTTGCAATCAGTGACACTTTCCTCTTCCACCCAATTTATCTCTTC
Source organism: Ostrea denselamellosa (assembly GCA_024699665.1). Taxonomy (NCBI): domain Eukaryota; kingdom Metazoa; phylum Mollusca; class Bivalvia; order Ostreida; family Ostreidae; genus Ostrea; species Ostrea denselamellosa. Next base: position 9,753,291 of record JAMZEH010000020.1, on the reverse strand, counting down.
CTAAGAACTCACAGTAACATCAAATCCAGCACACCCACAAAAAAAACCGTCTCACTACACCATACTGCTCTCCTTAGGTTTAATATAATTTCCATGTAGCAAAAAAATATGGGAAGGAAAAATATACACCTAAAAGATCTGTCTTCCTTCTTTTGCTCACAATCGTTGTCAGCCTTGGCTTGTTGCTAATGTCATATTTTCTCTGCAGTCGCCAATGGATCAATACTCACATAAATATATACAAGTTTGTGTCGATTGAAGGTCTGGCAGAAAAAAAACCCCACAGCACTTCTGGTTCTTGTTTTCATTGCTAGATATAACATCAATGAATGACTGGCAAGTGGTGTTAGTATAAATAATAAATTGAAAAGTTCAGGAGAACAAAAGTAGCATGACAACTGCCAAGCCAAAGGATTCTACTGAAATTGACTGAAACCAACAGTTTATAAATATAAAAATCAAGCTGTTAGCTCTAAACTACTACAATAGCTTTATTGACATACACATACCGATAGATTTAGTTCACAAAAGGAGCAGTGTATTCATTGAAACACTGGGAGTAAAAATTTCAATAAATCCTGACAATGATATCTTATCCCTGTAAACTGTCCTGAACATTGGCATCTAGCAATAAAATGTCTCCATTTATGTCCGTCAGCTTCTGCATTATCAGTATTTATGAGCTGTACAGTTTTATTACCCTCTTCTTAAAGGTCATACTTACCATACAGAGAATTGTATAATATCATTGAATAAAACAACTCAATGTAGAGTTTCCTGTATGAAGTAAATTATATATTGATTTCAAATCTGCAACAAGTAAAATAGTTCAAAGTGATACTATAAAAAGTATTTCAATGAATGAATTTGTCACATTAATTTCTGTGATACATGCTTACAGCAGTAACACATTTGATACCGACAATAAATTTAGCTATCAGGAGTATAATTACGATAAAGACTGACCCCCCTCCCCTCCCCACTCATTACATACACTTCAAAGTTGCTATTTTAGTCAACTTTATAGAATCTATACTACTTCAACCAGAGATAAGATATGCAAATACAGCATAAAACCCAAGTCTTCCAAACGTATCAAACACCAAGCACTAAAGAAGCATGACACATGAAGAACCATAACTGTACTGACATGTAAGAACATCACTGAACAGTTCTCAGTTTAAGTGTGATTAGTACATATCATTTCTGTCTAATTTTCAATTTCAAATATCATTTCAATATAGTGTAATATAGTACACATACAGTAATACAGTACACATACAAGACACATACAGTTATACAGCACACATACAGTAATACAGCACACATACAGTAATACAGTACACATACAGTAATACAGCACACATACAGTAATACAGGACATATACAGTTATACAGTACACATACAGTACACATACAGTAATACAGTACACATACAGTAATACAGCACACATACAGTTATACAGTACACATACAGTAATACAGCACACATACAGTAATACAGTACACATACAGTTATACAGTACACATACAGGACACATACAGTAATACAGGACACATACAGTTATACAGCACACATACAGTAATACAGTACACATACAGTAATACAGTACACATACAGTTATACAGTACACACACAGGACACATACAGTAATTCAGTACACATACAGTTATACAGTACACATACAGGACACATACAGTAATACAGGACACATACAGTAATACAGTACACATACAGTAATACAGTACACATACAGTTATACAGTACACATACAGTAATACAGTTCACATACAGTAATACAGTACACATACAGTAATACAGTACACATACAGTAATACAGCACACATACAGTTATACAGTACACATACAGTTATACAGTACACATACAGTAATACAGCACACATACAGTAATACAGCACACATACAGTAATACAGCACACATACAGTTATACAGTACACATACAGTTATACAGTACACATACAGTAATACAGTACACATACAGTTATACAGTACACATACAGTACACATACAGTAATACAGCACACATACAGTAATACAGCACACATACAGTAATACAGCACACATACAGTAATACAGTTCACATACAGTAATACAGTACACATACAGGACACATACAGTTATACAGTACACATACAGTACACATACAGTAATACAGGACACATACAGTAATACAGCACACATACAGTAATACAGCACACATACAGTAATACAGTACACATACAGTTATACAGTACACATACAGTAATACAGTACACATACAGTTATACAGTACACATACAGGACACATACAGTAATACAGGACACATACAGTAATACAGTACACATACAGTTATACAGTACACATACAGTAATACAGTACACATACAGTTATACAGTACACATACAGGACACATACAGTAATACAGCACACATACAGTTATACAGTACACATACAGTAATACAGTACACATACAGTTATACAGTACACATACAGTAATACAGTACACATACAGTTATACAGTACACATACAGGACACATACAGTAATACAGCACACATACAGTTATACAGTACACATACAGTAATACAGCACACATACAGTAATACAGTACACATACAGTTATACAGTACACATACAGTAATACAGTACACATACAGTTATACAGTACACATACAGGACACATACAGTAATACAGGACACATACAGTAATACAGTACACATACAGTTATACAGTACACATACAGTAATACAGTTCACATACAGTAATACAGTACACATACAGTTATACAGTACACATACAGTACACATACAGTAATACAGGACACATACAGTAATACAGCACACATACAGTTATACAGTACACATACAGTAATACAGCACACATACAGTTATACAGTGTACACATACAGTAATACAGGACACATACAGTAATACAGCACACATACAGTTATACAGTACACATACAGTAATACAGCACACATACAGTTATACAGTGTACACATACATAACTGATATTGATGTATCTACAATTATAAGGGACCATATCAGAATTTTTACATGAATCAAAACAATGACACAATGATATGTACATCAAACTCGAATGTAAAAGTCCCTGAATCACTAAAACTTACAACCCTGAATCACTAAAACTTACCATCAAGTACCCCGGAATTCAGTCAGTTTTTTGTTTGTTTGCTTGTTTTATTTATAGTCGCCTGAGCAATTTTTCAGCTATCCGGCGACTGTTCAACCCTGAATCACTAAAACTTACCATCGAGTAACCCGGAATTCAGTCAGTGTTCAACCCTGAATCACTAAAACTTACCATCGAGTAACCCGGAATTCAGTGGTGTTCAACCCTGAATCACTAAAACTTACCATCGAGTACCCCGGAATTCAGTGGTGTTCAACCCTGAATCACTGAAACTTACCATCAAGTACCCCGGAATTCAGTCAGTGTTTAATGCTGTTTTATTGTGATCATTCCATCATCTATTTTCTATCTGATAAGGAAGAGATACACTTATCTAGATAAATTGTTTACGGTTACACGATTGTTGATCCCTGCAGTTGATTAGAAAGCTTACGTCACAGGTGTCAGGAGCAATGTATGTGTTAAGTAGAAACAACACACCAGAGAAAAGCAATATGGATGAAGACTGGAGGATATGTGCAATGACATTTTTCAAATTTACTTTACTCAGTCCAAAAAAAAAAAAAAAAATGCAGTGTTTGTTGAAAGTTTCCTGATAAAAATTTAAATCCCCTTTCTGACTTGAACCTCGATCTACAGATCAGCAGTCACACATTTACTGATCGAGCTACCCAGCTAGACAATCAAATTCAAAGGGAATATACCACTTCAAATATTGCTGATATTTATATTTTCATTCATGCTTTAAAAGGAAGTCAGCCATTATGATAATGTAATATATCTCCTTAAATTATAACTATTTTGGCATTGAAAATAGCAATAACATTTCCTGATAGGAAAGCACAAATACCAGCATTTGTTGAGTCACAGTTACAATAAGCTTTAAAATGTTATTAGCATTACTTTGTTCATAAACAATAAATGGACACAATGAATATGTATTTAATGACTATATATGTGGGGTGGGTTTTTTTTTAGTTTAGATAAGGACATATCAATAATACCTGTCCAGTACAACTCATTTGTAATAAAACATGTCCACATGATAAGAATCTTTAACTACCTGAGGCAATCAAACAGCATAAAGATGAAATGCCATTTTCTCCTTACTGTAATATAAGCAGTTTGATTTAACAAATAATAAGTTAATTAATGAATTGGATATCAAATTTGATTTTCTATGAAAAGCTAAACGCATCCCTGACACACTTTTCTTACTTTGTTCATCAATTTTAAAATTCAATAATCAGATGTTCACTCAGTTAACAGAGTGTTTGCTGACATAAATACCCCGTAAATTTCTTCAGTTGCATAGTTCACACAAATTACACACATATATACAGTCCCTACAGACAGTCTTGGCACGTATATTACATCATTAGCAATTCTGACATCATCAATAACATGGTCATTTATTCTTTTACGCAATTCAAAACACTGCCAGTGGCTCTTAATTTCCAATATATACCTTTCTCACATTGTAAACATAATCTTCCTTTAAAAATAGGTAATACCAATTCATCAGCCGTAGTCTATTCTGGGAGACCTATCTACATTTGTACCATTACCTAAAGGTCACTGACAACTTCTACAATATCATTTACGATACTTTTTATTGTAAAATCAAAATAACCTATTATTCTATTTGGGTGCAAGTACTTTCCAATATGACTGCAGATAATACAATGACCACGAGCTTTTCTAGTGAACACTCTCAGGGGTTTCTTTCACATTTATAGTACATTTTCAATTTCATCACCTTCATAAGGGGTCATAACACTCTCAAACCATGTTTGTTGAGCAGATGTAATTCTATATTAGGATCATCTGTAAATCAGTGGGATTTCTCTACTAGCACCACGAGGACATTATCAATTTCTGAAGTACCTAAACCATTTAAGTGTCCGAGATACCCAACTAATGATTGATAAACATTAAAGCACAATCTAAATTTAAAATTTCAAACTTGCCATTACTTCATTTTGTCAACAACTATACACTGCTACTATTTTCCCTTATGTATATAATCAATTTGAGGCACATCCAAAGGCTCTCCAAAGAATCAATATCAAAAACGTGAATGGCATAACTGATTAATTTTTCCACTTCTTCAACACACTTTGTTCAGGCAAACTAAAACAAACCAAGATAGAGCACAACCAAAGCAATCACTGCCCATTTTCAAAATCTAACATGAAAACACAACAACAAAAAAAGATACCATAACTACTATGTTGGCACAAGACATTGATAGCCAGATAAAAATATCATATAAGGTTTGTTATCTATGTAAATATGTTGAATTGGCCGAGCCCAAAGAAGGTGTGGAATAGGCAAGTAGTCAATGCCAGAGAATTCAACAGATGCTCAGGAAAACACCCAATCAGTATCTTTCTTTTTATTTCATTGCTGTATAGGGGCAGTCCTCTATCCAACTTCATACAGGTATATTAAAAGAAAATTTCCTTATATATACTTGTACTTTCTTAAAGAAAGTACAAGTACAGGTATATATAAAGTAAAGGTATAATTACATAAATGGTAAGGTCAATCAGTCTTAAACATAAAATTGACATAAGGTCTGCAGATCATTACATCAAGTATATATTAACTAGTACCTAAAGTTTGACATTTAAGTTTACAGCCTCACCTGCTGGTCAACTGAAGGTTAAATTAATATTTACAGGAAACTTCAACTGATTTAAAAATATCATATTACTTTTTATTTGTTTATTATTTTCATTTCATTCTAGTAGTATTACAATAAAATATACATTATGTACACATCAGCGAAATTTTGCTCCACTTTATTTCAATCTAATTAACGTTAAAGATCCCTCCCTGCTCAAAGGCCATAAGCGCCGAGCATAGGCTTAAATTTTACAGCCCTTCACCGGCAATGGTGGCGTCTCCATGTGAGTGAAAGATTCTCGAGAGGGACGTTAAACAATATATAATCAATCAATCAATCTAATTAAAATTAGATGTTAGTTCCTGTTATACAATCACATGCATGATTCGTTATGTATGCAAGTATGCGAGCGGATCTAGCATCTAATTCGGATTAGACTGATGCTGTTTCCACCCAGACTCAATTAAAAATTATTTTGTTCACTTTTGAATTCAGCCACATTTTTTGACACTTTACAGGCATTAAGTCTTGCTTTATAATCATCCACTTCAGATAAGGGCAAAATTAAAATGGGGCAGTTTTCCCTGCATACAGCAATCAAATAAAACTTATTTTCTGATTGAATAAGGTGTTTATTTTTGCTTTAACTGCATGTCCTAGTACCAAAACATGAGTTATCAAATTTCTGATGTTTGATAATAGAAGGCAACTCAAAAATAACTCAGTCACATCATTGTGTATTTTCTCTACTGTGCACAAGGTATGTGGATATTTACTCAGTTTGCTTGTCTGAAATTTTATTGGGTTATTGAGAACAACAACTGACCACTATGCAATAATATTGTAAAAAATAACATTTTGTGTATCAATATCTAGCCATGTAGCAATGGGTGGGTGGGGGTGGGGGGCACACTCTTTTCGAATGCGTACTTCAATTTATTAGCTGGCCATTCTTTATAGTAGTAAGAAACGGTAGTGTAAATGTAAGGTTGAACGACTAAATTGAACTTGTTAACTGTGAAGGATTCCCCCTCCACGAATTTAGGGTTTGAACAGAACTACTTATCTTGCTAACTAAGAATTGTATCTCAATTTGCCCCCATCCTTTCCACTGCCAAAAATGCTGCTTAATCTCTGAATTCATTATATCTTATATATGTAGTGTGGTTATTTACTGAAAAGTTGCCCAAGTTATTGCAGAAAATGAAATCTCATTGGTCAAACTAAATATTGAAATCTTGAAAGAATCAGAGACAAAATAACAGTTCCGATATTCTGTATCACAAAAGAAATTTACACTGGTGAAGGGAGTCACACTTACATGAATTTCTATTTTGTCTGTATTCAACACTCTCTTCTCACTGAAATTAATAAAGTTAAAATTAGTATCAATGCAAAATCAGTTTTATAAGTTTCGTTATCTTTAAAGCTAGTGGGCACTGTCAAAAATAGATTCTACTTACATTTCAAATTTAATTCAGAGCTGAAACCAATATATTTTGGGGTATGGCATAAGGGCTGATCATATGACGCAGACCACTCTATATACATGAAATACCATTGTTTTAATCTCCAAACCTCATTCAGAGAAAAATAATAAATTTTATGACATTTTACTTCCTGTATCAATTATGTTTATCACAATAATAAAAACTAGATGACATGGTACATGTAGATCTTACAAAAGAGTTCTAGCTGTCAGGCCTCAGAAATACATGTATGACTCAATGTTACATGGCAATTAATTACAAGTACTCAAGTGCCATATGCAAGTTGTATATTAAAACTCATCATTAGAGTTAGCGATAACCACACATATTTGAGATATTCATGCAAGAGTCTCAGAGAACATCTTTTGATAGTCTTCCTGTTGGCTGCGTCCACTGTAGAGTTTGGGCAAACAATAGAGTACTTCATAATTCTTATGTAATATCTTTACATACTACAACATGTCATTTATCTGCTACCTGATGTTACAAAGAATAAGCATAAATCATCATTAAATCCATCATTATTGATTGTGAATAAAAACAGGCTACAGTAAAACAACAGTAACAGCAAACCTCCAGGGCCAGCAAAAAACAGCTCTTTGAAACTAAGCTTTGTTATATCCAGTAACATTTTTGCAGTTTTGCTCTCATTGGGGAATAAATATCACTTCACAATACTGAACAGGTGTGAATTCATTATAAGCATGTTCATTATAAGCCTGTTTTACTATATTGTGAGGTTGAATTTTATATTTGCTCAGGCATCTTTATACATCCAACTTTACACATAGCCATTAATTGCATAATCTTTAAATGCTTGTCTAACAAAGTCTTGCATAGGGTTAGTCTCAATTAACCTTAACTCGTATGAATTTTACGTTTTTGAAAATGCATGAGGGCATGAACTGTAACACTTTACGTCCATATACTTCATCAAGTACTAATTAATACGCTCCATAAAATAGGCCGTCATGAAATGCTGTTGTTCATGGTCTCATGTATATTCAAAAAACGAAATTCATTTTTTTATAATTATATTTCACTTTCATTTTTGTCAGAATATTCCCAGTCGTTAAAATGTCATACTATTTTTATCAAGATTTATATGTACATTGTTCACATTCATAATGAAATGGCTATCATTTCAATTGGTAAATATATCAAAGATAAAACAACAGAAATGTAAATATTACTGAATAGTCAAATGAAAATGTCTGATGTATGCTGATCTTCATGTAAAGATTCAAATTCTCCACATGCTAGAGCATGATGTGTTTATCCCACTACTGACAGCTTGAAGGCTAACTAAGTTTAACTTCCACTGTATCTTTCTTATTTCCTTGTACTTGTATCTGAGTAACATAGGCTTGTAGAATATTAAATCAAGATTTAATAAAATTCTAACCATTAATGTGAAAGTGGAATAGTTGTTGAAATCAAAGGATTCCAGCACTGCAGAAAGAAAAGTGAGGAACGTGGATTAATCCTGAAAGGTACTATTTGATGAGGCTACTTTGCTTTCCATGATGGTAATCCTCATCAAAATGGTTCCTTTCAATATATGTGCAACAGAACAAACTTCCCCTGTTCTGCTTCAAAACATAAACACAAAGCACTGAGCATGCTTGAGGTCAAGTTTCAAGTTAGAAAGGTAAAATATGTATTAAAAAAAAAAAATTTTACTTACCATGATTCTTAAGATTGATACGATTTCTAAAATTCCACACACCACTTTATAATAACAAATCGTCTTCATATTACTTCGTTTTAACGTGTAATGTACGCAAAAAAAACAAAACAAAACAAAACAAAAAAAACAGCCTTCAACTACCTCTAAACAAGCATTCATTCTTGAAAGACTCGGTAATGGGGGGGGGGGGGGGGTAATCAGGTGTCATTTGAACTTTAGATAAAGAGTTTCAATTGATAAATTTGTTAAAGAGTGAAAATGCCGTGATTGTATGTTAAGGTCTCTGGTTCAAGTAACGAAAACAAAGGAAATTCGAACTACCCCACTCAGTCAAACTGTCCATTCCTACGTCGTTGGAATAAGAATTTCTATGTTTAAGTACAAGTGATGTATTAGTATTTCTTAAATAATACACAGAACTATGAGCGATCTACAGAAGAAATATTATCACGTCGTTAACAACTTTACCTGTACCGTTCTACTGTGCAACTGTTGAAATCGCTAGTGTCCGCTGGCCTGTGCCGGGTTTGGGTAAATCGGGGGTACTTACTAGCTCAAGTTACTTCAGTGTGATATTTCAGAGAATTGGATGGTTGATTATTATTTCACGGGGGAGGAGCCATTTTCAATGATACAAAAATTGAATTGATACATTTCCCCCATCGCTTGACTTGGTGGGGGGGGGGGGGGGGGGGGGGGGGGGGGGGGGGGGGGGAAGGGGGAGTTATCTCCCTTTCTCCGGTGTACGCAGTACATAGCGTTTCCTAGTCAACCATCTCTAGTCGGGTGTTCTATAAAACTAGATGTATCTGGCCACAGGAATTGGTACAGTAATTTTGTTTGCTATAATAATAGTACCATACCACCCTCTAATAAATTTTCAATTTTAATTCAAATTCTGTACACAGAAAAGATTTGCATAACGCGGATTATGCATGTTGTCTATGTCGAATTTTCAAATTCAATTTAATTTTTTTTAATAAAAAAAAAAAAAGAATTAGGCCTTGTAAGCTGACTAATGGCAGACGGGACACCGATGGTGGTATTGCTATTTTCTATTATCTTAGATTTAAAAAATCCTACTAAAGTTTCAATACTTGTATATCAAAATATACGTTTTCATTCCCGGAAAAGGATTTCTTGATGAAGAGAGGTAATTCTTCATATCAGAAAATAACTACTATTGCTCTGCTGGAACTTAAGAAAAAAATTTGTTAAGAAAATATAAAGTACGTGATATTGGTGGGTTTGATATCACAGGTGAGACGTTTGTTTGTTTGTTGCTTTACATCTCATTCAATAATTTTTTACCCATTAAGAGACGTCAGCAGTGAAGTGCCACAAATTTGGACCCGCGTATGGCGCGGGAGATCGCGGCAGTGAGGGTTCTATATCATGTCAATGTCTAGCTGTAAATACATATCTTTATTACATGTAGATATTTAAAAATAAATAAATAAAATGTTTTCTTTGGGTTGTTAAACGGGATATGAGGGTTGTAGATATCATAGACAACATGATTAATCCGCGTTATGCAAATCTTCTCTGTGTACAATGTCTGCGACCTTCATGTCCCGTTTAGCTACACAAAAGAGGGGAAACAACTTACTGTTTATGTTTATATTTTTCAGTATTTCATATATATATATATATATATATATATATAAATACTTATGTATTTACAGGCGCTTTTGTAGAGATGTACACATATCATATGCATATACAGACACTAAATGTATGTAGAAATCTACGTACGTATATACAGACACTAAATGTATGTAGAAATGTATATATGTATATACAGACACTAGATGTATGTACGTATATACAGACACTAAATGTATGTACGTATACACAGACACTAAATGTATGTATGTATATACAGACACTAAATGTATGTATGTATATACAGACACTAAATGTATGTATGTATACACAGACACTAAATGTATGTATGTATATACAGACACTATATGTATGTATATACAGACACTATATGTACGTATATACAGACACTATATGTATGTACGTATACACAGACACTATATGTATGTACGTATACACAGACACTAAATGTATGTATGTATATACAGACACTAAATGTATGTATGTATATACAGACACTAAATGTATGTACGTATATACAGACACTAAATGTATGTATGTATATACAGACACTAAATGTATGTATGTATACACAGACACTAAATGTATGTATGTATATACAGACACTATATGTATGTATATACAGATACTATATGTATGTACGTATATACAGACACTATATGTATGTATGTATATACAGACACTAAATGTATGTATGTATATACAGACACTATATGTATGTATATACAGACACTATATGTATGTACGTATACACAGACACTATATGTATGTACGTATATACAGACACTAAATGTATGTATGTATATACAGACACTAGATGTATGTATATACAGACACTATATGTATGTATATACAGACACTATATGTATGTACGTATATACAGACACTATATGTATGTATGTATATACAGACACTAAATGTATGTATGTATATACAGACACTATATGTATGTATATACTGACACTAAATGTATGTATGTATACACAGACACTATATGTATGTATGTATATACAGACACTATATGTATGTACGTATATACTGACACTAAATGTATGTAGAAATGTACGAATGCATTATGCTCTTATTATATGCAGATGAAGACGCATGAGTAGGTACACACTTATTGTGTAGATAAAGACACTCTTTCATGTAAATATACGTACATTACATGTAGACACAGACGCCATTTAAAGCTTTTTCATAGTTTTGAATTCTTTCAACGATACACATGAGCTAACAACTTTGATCACCTAAACGTTTTCATATCTATGAATTTTACTGTTCCCGAACACACAAATCCCGACCCGTTCAGCCATCTTCTCTCTACGGTCTATCAATGTACGTGTTTAGTTCACAGAAACCATTCATCTAATCATACGAACAAAAAGTCTTCTACTAAAACATGTACCCAGGCATACCAATCATCAACGCCCAAGGTAGCGTTAAGTATTAATAAATAAACAAGCTTCATGCGGTAAATTTGGAATCTAATAATTGATAGTAGACAGAAAATACAGTAGTTACATTGAGTAATAATGATAGCTACAGAACAGCAGCCCTCTTGGGGGGGGGGGGGGGGGGGGGTGTTGCACCAGTTTCTCCGAGGATCCGGGTTGTAGAATAGGTCCAATAGGAACATCACTCAGCCTTCTCCGGAAACGGCCGAGTGAAATTCCGATTGGAATAGACCCTCAGTACCACTTGCCGTAAGAGGGGACTAAGTGGGGCGGTCCTTCGGATGAGACCGCAAAACCGAGGCCCCGTGTCACAGCAAGTATGATATTATTAATTCAATTGAAACGCACAATAATTCGTTTAGATAGAGCAACTATACAATAAGATCTATCTTCAACTCCGTATATCCACAAATGAATTAATGATCTTTTAAACTGAATTGATGCGCGCATTAATTCCTTTATACAAAGGCGTTGTACATAATGAATAAATATATCTTCAATTAAATTAAAGAGACCATCAAATCATTTATACTGAGCTCCAGTTTGTAAGCAACGATTCCACTACATTGATGCAAGTATCAGTTGAATTTATGAGAGCAATAATTGGATTGGTGCGCGCATCAAATCAATCGTTGCTCTCATCAATTAAATGAATGTGCACATCAAATTAGTATTGCTCTCGTCAATGGAATGGATGCGTTCAATAATTCAATTATTGCGCGCAATCGTTGAATTGATGAGCGCATCAACTGAATTGATGAAAGCAAATGCTGGTTTGATGTGCGCACCCATTCACTTATTGCACGCAATAATTGAATTTATTATATCTTCAAGTATTTAAGGAGGTCATCAGTTATTTGAGTTTATGCTAATTTGGCACCATAGACAGTTCGTTTTTGTTCGATCAGCCATATGAGTGTAAGACTGTGATAAGCAATATAAAGGGGGATGCACGTACTATTTTTCTCTATAAGTAATCTATATATTCATGTTTAGGTACGTGCTTGGAGAGACCGGTTTAACCTGATAGACAATAAATGTACATACATAGAGTCAACAGCACTGGAAAGTGATGCGATCCTGTCAGCTGGTGTCGATGAACTTTCGAGATCATTACAGTGTAAAAAAAATAAATAAATAAAATAAAAATTCAGACTTAGGATGTTTTTCGTCTAAAGATTCGCAATACATATACCGGCATCATAAAACAATGAGAAATTTCTACATCATTTTGGATAAACTCCTAAAAGCCTAAAAGACGTTTCTCATTCCCCTCTCGGTCAAATTCTACCCAGAGTTATCGCTCCTTACCCTCACATACACCTCTGTCAGTCTCAAAATTAGCAGTGTTATTCCACGTGTAAATTCACGATTAAAAATAATATAAAACTAAGAACTAATTTATGAAATATCAGGAAAATGTAGGACAACGAACTTACTTTAATTTTGTTGTAGTTTTTTTTATTTCCCATTACAATACGTAAGCCTATCTACCTAAATAGTGTTATCGATCGGTATCAAATGTTATTCATGTCAATCATGGTATAGGCAAGAATATGTGAAAATAGACACGTTATTTCATCTATGACTAGTAAAGCCTCGTTGAGAAGATTCGTTGGCATATATATTTTGGTCTAAGGGTTTGTCTCTATTTAAAAACTTTAACCTTGGTCATAACTTTCTAATGGTTAGCGACAGGACTATCATATTTCACGTGCATATTCCTTGTGGCAAGATCTTTCATTACGTACTAATATTGCTTCACCTTATGATGACCTTGACGTTTGGCCATAAGGGTATCAGTATCTTGATTGTTATATAATGAATATGGTACGATTAATAAATCATTAAAATTCGATGCACCTTTATTCATTTAGGTAATTCAATTATATATGATCGCAAATGAGTACTTCAAAGCACATGGTTTAAAAATAAATTATACCAAAATGTCTTAAAGCAATATAAGCTGCGAAAATTGCAATTTTTTATAGTGGCATTAAAAGAGGTTAAATGAACGTTGATATGATTGAAAAAAAGAACTGCATCGAATCTCCTCTCTTATGCATCGTTTACACACCTTTACGTGATGAAAAATATATTCCTCGACATTCCGTTTGACCCTAACAACGGCAGCTGATTAATCGTCGGCGACAATCCCGAAGATAACCGATGTTGACACGAATAATTCTGATGCTGATCGGGGTGGATCGGGTTGTATCCGGGTCATTAAAATATGGACGGCGAGGTGAGATAAAATCTAGTTACCATCATTATTTTGGCATTGTTAATGATGTTATATGTTTTTATATCTTTTTCGTCCCGAATCAGTCAAAGTCGGCTTTCTCCCTCGCTTCGAACCTTTCGTGTCAGATATCTTTCGTGCTTACCGGAAATATTGCGCTTGCGCATTTGATTTTGCCGAATGAGTTCAACTTTAGGTCACTGCATACGGAAATAATGTCGGAAAAATTAAGGTACGGGAAGACTTAATTTCAACTGTCGAACAATTTTTACATTTAATGCAAAAAATACAACATGTCAAAAGTTTAGTCGATAAAATAAGGAATTAGAAGGTAGATGTTTACAAAATTTCGATTAAATTTTACGAACCCCAAAATAACAATTTTGACAGCTTATATTGCTTTAACGTTGAAGATTTGAGGATCATACGTCACAGAAATGTAACATTTCGACGTCATTATTTGCATCATCGAATCCAATGACAAAACCGTGCGTCACGATACTAGCTATTTGACGTCACACCACAGATATCTGAATTTGATTCAATGAATACACGTATATAAATAGAAAAAAAGGGGGGCACTCTACCTATAGTTTTATATATATATATATATATATATATATATAGAGAGAGAGAGAGAGAGAGAGAGAGAGAGAGAGAGAGAGAGAGAGAGAGAGAGAGAGAGGGTATTTATATATAGGGTATGCTGGGTAATTCCGGACAGCGGGTAATTTCGGACAGATTACAACCTCTGTTTACAGGTTAAAATGTCTAAGCATGAATTTTTATGTTTATATAAGTTTCATATATTTGAACAAAATGTGGTCAATGATGTTTTTTCAAAGTTCGTATTAAAACATTAGGGGATTTCCAATTTTTTTCATTGACGTCAATAAAATAACCATTGCACTTTCACTTTGTTGTTGTTGTCGATTTGCGGGAAAATTTGACAGATAGCAGTGATAAAAACTACCAACAGAAGTAACTATTATATGAATCATTTTTAATAGCAATGATGATATTGTTTTTAATATATCAAATATTCAAAAATATCTAAGCTATATCGATATAATAAACGCATAATCAATGTTTTATATCACAAAGAGAGGGTATTAAAATCCCGTATCAGACATGTCAAAACAAAAATGCGTACCATCTATCCTTCTGTGTTTAATAAATCAGAAGTGATAAAAGAGTTAGATAGGTTACATGAGGAATATGTTTCGGTTCCAGCTGACAAAGTTTGCAACAACATTGTATTTGTTTGTAAGGCTCATTATTACAATTGCATTCTAAACGAACTTGGCGGTAATTCCACATTCAGTAATCACACTTATACTCCAACTGCCCTCTCAAAAGATGAAATTCTTCAAAATCATGCTTCAGTTTTAAATACGTTTAATATCCCAGTCAATGAATATGAGTTACCGTACCTATACTGGATCCCCAAACTCCACAAAAATCCTTACAAACAAAAATACATTGCTGGATCCAGCAAATGTTCTATCAAGCCCCGTTCTTTGCTCCTTTCGAAAATATTAATTGCTGTGAAGGAGAAACTTCAAACGTACTGTGCCAATATATATGCCAGATGTGGTGTCCATCAAATGTGGATTCTTAAAAATTCTAAAGAACTATTAGTGAATTTTAAATCATAAAACTTTTCTCAAATTCACAACATTAAAACGTATGATGTAACAACACTTTACACGATCATACCTCACGATAAATTAAAGAATAGACTTGTTGACGTCACAGACAGTTGCTTCGTCAACAAAAATGACAAAAGGAAATACTCATATTTAGTGATTGGTCATCCCCAAAATTATTTTGTTAAACAACACTCGGACTCCACGCACAAGTACTCTGAACTTGATATTAAAAAGATGTTAGAGTTCCTCACTGACTATATTTTCGTGGTCTTTGGTGATCAGGTTTTCCAGCAGTCTGTTGGAATCCATGGACACGAATTGTGCTCCTTTGTTAGTTGACCTGTATTTATACAGTCCCTGAAACGTTCTACTTTCCCACTTGAACGGTGAACGAACGGTGAACGAACGCTAAACGAACGCTAAACGGAAAGTGAATGGAGAACGAAAAACGGTGAACGATAAACGGAGAACGGAAAACGATGAACGATAAACGGAAAACGATGAACGAGAAACGGAGAACGGTGAACGATAAACGGAGAACGATAAACGGAAAACGGTGAACGATAAACGGAAAACGATAATAGCAAAATGATCTGTTTACTCAGAATATTTCTAATAAGTTCCTTGGATGGAAAGCTGGAAAGAATGTAACGACTAAGCAACAAACAGTAAATGCCAAAAGAAAATACAGTTCCGAGAGATGGGCAAACACGGATCCCTGGATATAAGTGTTTTGTGTTATTTATGAAATTTCGAATTCCTTGTCTCGATGTGACAAATTGATGCGAGTCCTGTAATTTTCCGTGAATTTTCACTGTTGAAAATGATAAACGTTTGTATTTCAGAATTAAATTCCTGATATGATAGGACAGTTT
Source organism: Ostrea denselamellosa (assembly GCA_024699665.1). Lineage (NCBI taxonomy): Eukaryota > Metazoa > Mollusca > Bivalvia > Ostreida > Ostreidae > Ostrea > Ostrea denselamellosa. Next base: position 9,736,471 of record JAMZEH010000020.1, on the reverse strand, counting down.
TCTGCCGCCTTTTCGCTTCATATCTCACAATAATGCGTGTCCTTTCTCATGGATGTTTCGAAAGAAAATGAGGAAATATGAACGGGAAACGGAGAACGGTGAACGATAAACGGAGAACGGAAAACGGTGAACGGAAAACGGTGAACGATAAACGGAGAATGGAGAACGATAAACGGAGAACGCTTTGTGAACGGAAAATGGTGAACGAACGGTGAACGAACGCTAAACGAACGGTGAACGAACCCTGAACGAACGGAAAAATGGGAAAGTAGAACGTTTCAGGGACTGTATTCCTATGACGCAGAATTCATTCAAAGTTTCTACATGAGAAGAAAAAAAAAATTTTGCTGTGGCCTTCAATTCGACATTTAGATGTATCAACGACGTTTTGTCTATTATAAATGATCATTTTCATCATAGGGGCCTCCGTGACAGAGTGGTTAGAGCATTGCGCTCAAATTCACAAGGCCTCTCACTTCTAGTCGGCGTGGGATCGAATCTCGCATGCGCCGATATATGTGAGAAAGTTTGCCAGTTTACTTTCGGAAGGTCGGCGGTCTCTTCCCGGGTACATTGTATCAGAGTTCTCTCCTCCACCAATAAAAAAAAAAACTGGACGCCACCAGATAACTGAAAAATTGTTGAGTATGGGGGGAAAAAACCAAAAACAAAAAACAAAAATAAAAAAACCCCACCATTTTCATTCATATATCGATTCGATATATCCCAGTGAACTTGAAATAATAGACACCACGGTCTTCCACTTCTGCTTCGTACTTAGGTATTTTACTGAAAATAGACGCCGGCGACAAACTAACAACAAAACTTTATGATAAACGGGATAATTTCAATTTCTCCATCGTCAACTTCCCTTATTTATGTGGCAATATTCCATCATCAACTGCATATGGTGTTTATATCTCACAGCCGATTCGATACACAAGAACTTGTTCTGCATATGATCAGTTTTCAAATCGAGGCAGGCTACTGACAAAGGAGTTGATGCTACAAGGGTTTGTACAGTCTCGTCTAAAGTCATCATTTCGCAAATTTTATGGTTGTTATAACGATCTAGTATGCCAGTACAACTTACCATTAAGTCAAATGCTGCCTGGTGTGTTTCATACCAATACGACGGTTTCGAGATGAGCTCTTCTGTGTAGGAGGTGCATTTAGTGGAACTTCCAATGCCTAAGTGGGACATAGTGGACTTACAGTCAGTGAGGAAGATGATAAAATATATTAAAGTGGATTCTCATTAAATGTGTAAAGTGTAGAAAATACAAAATACTATCGAATAAATACTTTATCAAAGTGGAAATATCAAAACAATGTCATATTTGCTAGTAATATCCTGGACATGATACGTATGAGGAACGAAATAACGTGACATAACAAGAATTTCACGTATCTAATTACTCCCTGAATACTTATCATTCATCTAGTTTCTTTTTCAGTCAATCTCGGGTGATGAAATTGCGTATGAGAAACATACTAAGCACATTCACTTATGCAGTGATGAACATTTATCCCACTCCCGCAAGTAAACAAAATGTTTGGCGCCTTACTATATACAAGAGTTCTCCAAAGGGAAACAATTCGGACGTATCTCGACACCGGCGTATTGTTAGGCCGTTCTTGGCAAACTGATTCTGACTACGGATTGCTCCGTTTACCTGATCGGAATGTAGGGCTCATGGCTTGTGTGACCTGTTGACAGGAGATGCTTACTCCTCCTAGGCACCTGATCCCACCTCTGGTATGACCAGGGGTCCGAGTTTGCCCATCTCTCTGATTTGTATATTCTATAGGAATTACGAGATTGAATGCTGTTAGTTATCTTGACCTTTTAATGTAAGATAATAAACACAAAGACATCAAAATAAACTAACTTTTATTTAAATAATGTTATATTACATATAGGCCCATGTACTTCAAAACTTCACTCCTAGTATACCAATTTAATCAGCGAAGTGAAAAAAAGTGGGATTAAATTTCAAATACATATATTTTTAATCATTATATTAATTTACATAATAATTATAATTGTACACGTTTTTTCATTGCCATTTTCTCTCCTATAAATAAAACATGAAGCTCTGGCTACTCGGACGCTATATTATGTGCTTTTCACAGGATGCCAATTTTGGTTATTCACAACCTTAGGTCGGTCAGGATGCACCACTGGGGGCAGAAAGAATTGGTTGTAGGAGCAGGGAATCGCATTACCCACGAAGATAGCAATCCATTCGATAAAAATGCCATTGCTGTTTTCGATGGACCAAACAAAAAGGCATACCTAAAACGACAGGACGCAACTATAATGGCGTCTCTTTACAACTTTGTGCCTGAATCTAAATGGTTACTGAAGTCTAAGGAGAGGCATTTAAAATATATGCAAATTTACAGAATATACCAAAGGTTTATAGAAGAAAAAACGACCTATCGACGATGGAAACATGAAAGCTGCAGTGGCCTCCGTCATGAAGGAAATTTACACCATTAGAAAAGCGGCGGGAATATTCAGCGTCAGTAAATCGACTCTACATGATAGCATGTAAGGAAAATAAAAGACTCCAGGTAAACATGGTGGGAGTACCGCCATCCCGTGCGAAGTCGAGAGTAAAATCGTTAAAGCATCGAAGGAGGCCTCTAAGCAAGGAATGGCCGTTTCACGTCGGCAATTACTCCGCCGAGTTGGCGCACTATGCAAAAAATTAAAAATTGAAACAAAGTGATTCAAACAAGGAATTCCTGGGAAAGATTGGTTTGCTGGATTTATGCAGCGCCACCCTACCCTGTCTATTTGTAAACCCGAGAAGCTGGCAGCCACACGGGTAAGAATGCAAATCCAGAAGTTATCTATAACTATTTCAAGGACCTGGAAGTCATTATCAACAATCTCGGTATTTCTCAGAAGCCAGGCTCTATTGGAATTGCAATGAGATGGGCAAACGTTTTGAACATCAACCCGTCCGTGTTATTGCAGAGCCTCGTCCAACTGGACAAATGTCAGTGTGATGTCATGCGTGAAAGCTGCAGGTGACATAATGTCTCCAATGTTAATTGTGAAGGGTAAAACCTCAATGTCTCTTCATGGTTTTAACACCGCGGCCCCACAAGGCACACGTTGACACTACCAGGCCAACAAACTGGATGACTGATGAAATTGGTGAAAAGTGGTTTGAAGATGTTTTCCCTGCAGAGTGTGGCAATGAAAGGCTCCAAATTGTGATCTTAGATAGCCACTCCTCGCATGAAAGTCTTTCAATCATTGAACTGGCAATGCAAAACGACATCCACATTCTCAGCCTACTACCGCATCCAACAGATGCACTTCAGCCACTTGACCGATGTGTATTTGGTCCCCTGAACACCGCTTACAATGCCGTATGTTCCGAGTTTCTTAATAAAAACCCTCTCAACACCATCAAGTAGGCTTTTCCTGCTTTTCTGGGTGCTGCGTGGAATACAGCACTTTCAAAATCAAATATCCAAGCTGGCTTCAAATCCTGTGGAAGCTTCACCTTGAATCCTTCAGCTGTTGCTCCTGAACTACTGAAACCTTCTATTCCTTCTGATAAACCCATTACTCTTGCTACGTCTTCCTTATCCACAGACAACTTTCCTTCTAATCGTTCTCAGGAACTGTCCTGTCCTCCCTCTGGGTCTCAGCTTTCTGTGTGCAGTGGTCATAGTCAATTATCCATAACGATTGTTACGTCGCAACCGGTCGCGGTAGGTCATTTGTTAGAGCGTTCGCTTCGTAACCGGGAGGTCGTGAGTTCGAGCCCAGCTCGTGCCATGGCCGCGTCAAACCTAAGACAAAAATTGGTAGTGATTGCTCCTTCGCCAAATGCTCGGCATTTAGAAATGAGAATCACGGGTCTTTCGGATATGACCTTAAAAATGGAGGTCCCGTGTCACGGTGGGCGTTGGCACGTTAAAGAACCCTCACTGCTACGGCCCTGAGCGCTAAGCATAGGTCTAAATTTGTGGTACTTCACCTACAACTGGTGACGTCTCAATATGAGTGAAAAATTCTCGACGGGACGTAAACCAAATAAACAATCAATCCAGCGTCGACACGTCATTATTACAGACAGTGACACCATCCACAATACAAGGCAGACAAATGACTCATCCAACACCCAGCACAGCAGAATCCATGAGAGTTTTGCCACCACTGGTCATGTTGACAGCACCATAACCGATCCTCCATTGGCAGACGACCCTGAGATGCTACTTGGCCTTCTTAATGATGGGAAACTGGATGGTTTCACCCCAGATAATGATGCCATGGTTGAAATTCAAGCGTCCTGCAATTCTGGATTTTGCTACATCTCAAATATTTCTTCCCATTCAACCATCTGATCCCAAGCCAACTGTTTCAAGGACAAGTTCTACATCCCATCAACTTCTGCAGAAGCAAATGCTACAAAGAAAAAAAAAAAGACGATGCAAACCTGTGAAAACAAATACGAAAAGAAACGAATGCCGGTAAGAAAAATCAAATGCGAATTATCAGATACGAACTGTTGTAAAATTCAGAATGCTTAATTAATATTGTTATTTTCAATGTTAGAAACGAATGTAATCATCAACTAAAAAATATTATACTTGTATTACATGGTTTCCTCAACAATAAGTTGTTATTTACTAGTAAATGTCAGGCATATGAATACTAGTTCTTCAATACTGGATCAAAGGAATTAATTAAATATGCAAGCACTGGTAACCATTAATGATGCATGTACAATCTGACTAATGAGGATATCATTGTGGGGGAAAATAAATAATTTATTTATTAGACTAAACTATACTTACACCATCCATCATAATGCACGTATACACACCATACCGTCAGGCATACGTTTGAGGATTGTTCTACTTGATCACGAAGGGATCTTCGGGTTGACTCGTCGCATAAGAAATAAAAAAAAATTCATAGGAAAGAAACAAAGTTTTAAACATCCGAAATTTTCATCGTAACGCTTTTACGCTAAAGGAGAAATATTTTTTTTTACATGTTATACAACAGGTGTCCGGATTTACCCGATGCTTGTCCGGAATTCCCCGACTTTGAGCTTGCCTTTTGTTTCGCAAAGCATGGCAAATTTTAACGTTATTAACCATAAAACCATCCATTTTTATTATTTTTTGGGTAACAAGTGTCCTTAAATCGTAATTATCCGTAACGAGATTTCCTCGATGTTCCGAGACTTTATAATCACTCAACCTATACAGGAATATTTGAAGTGTACGAAAGCCTAGTGAAGTCAAATTGAAAGTGTTAAAAAAGTATTTAAAAAATCGTTATTACGATATAAAAAGTCGTTATTACAAGATACAAAGTCGTTATTACGAGATAAAAAGTCGTTATTACGAGATACAAAGTCGTTATTACGAAATAAAAAGTCGTTATTACAAGATTAAAAGTCGTTATTACGAGATAAAAAGTCGTTATTACGAGATACAAAGTCGTTATTACGAGATATAAAGTCGTTATTACAAGATAAAAAGTCTTTAGTACGACTTTCGATATTATACAAGACAATTAATATTCCGAATGACAGTTATAGGATCACCATGGAAGGCATTTTGGAATTATATGCCAAATGAAAGCGCAAGAAAAATGAAAGAAGAAAATGTATATACTGCATTTGATTTTCATAACGTGATTTCACCAAAGAGTGTGGCACCAGTTAATCAGAAGAACAATGTCACAGGAGCCATGGTTCCACATACAGATTTAATTAGTAATTTTTAAAAATCTGTATACAGGGTTTAGGGGTTGAGTTTAGTTTATCAAAATGAGGCAGATTCCGCTAAGCTAACAGCTTGGGGATGTTTTTTTTTAGTGTATTGCTATGCAAGGACACTTGAGTGAACGTATTTTCAGCATTAATGTGTGTGGGAGGGGGGGGGGGGGGGTTAAAGCAGCCCTATGTCTCGAACAATACAATCCCCGGCCGCCACTTGTCAACACTCTCGTTCTGAAAGTTCCTGAATTCAAATTTCCTTTCAAAAACCGTAATAATGACATTTTATATTGTTATTACGACATTTTATCTCGTAATAACAACTTTTTATCTCGTAATAACGACTTTTTATATCGTTATTACATTTTATCTCGTAATAACAACTTTGTATCTCGTAATAACGACTTTTTATAATTGTTTTAACACTTTCAATTTAACCTCACTAGGCTTTCGTTGTAGTGTTTACGTAAGCGACGTAAATGGCATCTAATAGAGTGTTCACACATGCGCAGTAGTGTTGACTGTTCACGTTGATGTGCTTACCATATCAAAAGTTTATATAAATGACATGTCTTTCCTCCTGAGTGCTGTAAGTATATAACAATTGACGGGTCGAGGGCAGTGAGTGTGTTTTGTTGGACCTAAGGGCCATAATATTGCCTATGGTTCCAGGCAGCACTTCGGTCATCGGGTATAACAAATTACATGTTACCCTCAACCTTAGTCAATAAATGTATGTACATGTGTGTTATTCACCCAAGAAAGTCAGAGCCGTCGAGGGCAACATACAACGGACAATATAAAAAAAATTTTTAAGGTGAATAAAGCTTCACATACTCCTAAAATTTACACGCTAACTCGTTCATTATACCGCATCGACATTTATTTTTAAACATTTCAATCTACGTCAATTTTCTGGACTTTTAGTCCCGACTATTAACTTTGACGTCATGGTGTTTTTGGACTGGAGATGCTGGGGCGATTACGCTGAAGTGGAACTTTTACTCCAGGGAAACACGAAACGTATCCCTTAAGTCACGTGATATGTATCCCCTTCAGTCACATGATACGTATCCCCTTCAGTCACATGATACATATCCCCTTCAGTCACATAATACGTATCCCCTTCACTCACGTGATACGTATCCCCTTCAGTCACATAATACGTATTCCCTTCAGTCACGTGATATGTATCCCCTTCAGTCACACGACACGTATCCCCTTCAGTCACATGATACATATCCCCCTCAGTCACATGATACGTATCCCCTTCAGTCACATGATACATATCCCCTTCAGTCACATGATACGTATCCCCTTCAGTCACATGCAATCTGATTAGTTGTTTCATAAATCTTCTGCACGAGGTATAAAAATCTTAGTCATGACGTCAGTACATGGCGTTACCTTTCATCTTTGCACGGATATATATAGTACATTCATACGACATTGTTTCAAAAACTTCCTTTGATATTATTTAGGCACTAATTTTGATTTGAACATATTTTATTGTTCATATAATCAATATATAAAAGGATTGGAAGCAATTTTTTTACAACCTACATGTTCCTCCTCGGCACTGATTTTAGCGTCGTTTAAAGTGTAAAGTGTTGACTTATCGCGCCAAAAGCAAAGGTCAGTATAAGCGATAGGAGAAAAGTCCCGTGTCGCGGTAGGCGTTGGCACGTTAAAGAACTCTCACTGCTACGACCCTGAGCGCTAAGTATAGGTCTAAATGTATGGTACTTCACTTGAAGCTGGTGACGTCTCAATATGTGCGAAAAATTCTCGACGGGAGGTAAAACAAACAATCAATCAAACCATAGAATTTGCGAAATGCTGACATCAAACGAGAAATCCATGTAACAGCAACTTATTTGTCAGTAACTTGCCTCCATTTAAAATTGAGCATACGCAGAATATGCTTCGTATTGAATCAGCTGAGGTATATAAACACCATGTGCAGGCGATACTAGACTATTGCTACATAGTATATATGAGATGTAGGCTATGTGGAAGCTGAAATTTACCTCGTTTGTCATAAAGGTGAGTTGCCAGTTTGCCATTAACATTTACCGGTATATTTAATTAAATATCCCTATCTGAAGGAGATAAGAAAAACTCTGTGGTGGCCTTTATTTCCGAGATACATCGAATCAACATATAAATGAACACGAAATTAATAAATAAAACGTCGTCGATATATCTAAATGATGAGTTGAATCAACTTTTTGAATTTAAAGTCAATATATGCAAAGTGAGCAGGACTTAATAACGTAATCGTGCGTGCTATTTAATGGACCCACTTGCGGTAAATTAAAAGGGAAGCTTACCACCGACTGTAACAGATAAAATCAACCAATCCTCAATGTTAAACCAACATTGAAATGTCAATCCTGAGTCAACGTCAAATTTCAACGTCATTTCAAGCTTCATTGTCATTCCAAGTTTCAACGCTGTTTCAATGTGATAAAGGGATATGTACGTTACTGAACACCAAGGAATCGGTTTAGCATTGACATACTCTGTAGTTGACCTGGCTGTAAAACGTCAAAGATCTGTACACATCCTCAGCTATTTTCTGTAGAGAAGTGAACAGGCGCATAGTCTGGATGCAGGTCATGTCTGTCCACTTCTCTACAGTAAACAAACTTTAGCGTGCCAGTCCAACATCTGTAGAACCCCCCCCCCCCCCCCCCCGACTCTCATCTGTAGACCAAGTAACAATCGGAGATGCGGGCTGTATATCACTAGATTTTACACAATTATATTGTATCTACTGTTAAATAATATAAACTACTCACTGCTCTGAAGCAAAAACAAAACCAAAAAAAAAAAAAAAAAAAAAATACACGACCTTACACACACTTTTCCTGAAATTATATTTTCATCTGCAATATATTATCACAAATCTGGTAATTGTTATAGAAACCCGAAATGTCCGAAAAATTACACATTATTGAGACGTCTCGTATGACGTTTATAACAAAGGATCCTAAAAGAAGTTCCAAAATTTCCGGTATCCAGCTGAAGCCCATGTAAATAGATATTTATATGTACATTTCTTTGCCAAGATTGGAAATCTTACAACACGACATCGAAACAACACGTGTTCACATTCTAATTCAACACGTGTTCACATTCTAATTCAACACGTGTTCACACATTAAACGTTTCTAAAATGGTTTCCTGGTACCCGACCTTGTTTATATAACGTTAATCGCACGGATTCTACCGCAAAATTTTATGCTAATAAGCATATATATACAGGTTCGATATTTTAAAACTGTTAAGCACTTTCCCCGTTGTAATGTAATATACATTTTACTCACCCCTTTTTGCCCGGTGTGGGTAATGAAATAATGCAGGATCAAAGTGCTGCGGCATCTACCTGTTTCTCCATCCCCAACTCTTGTTCTTCTTGTTATTTTTTTTTTTTTTTTTTTTTTTTTTTTTTTTACTGTTTTATGCGGTATATATTTGAAAACTTTCAGGAATATAAAATGACGTTTAAGACAGAGTAAACAAAACTCGTCAAATTCAATTTACTCTCAGTGTGAAAACTGTGACGAATTTAGTTATACTGTGTTCCAGTTTTAAACATTTTCCCTCGAGTTAGAACAACAAATCTACCGGAAGTTTTCATTAATAACATATTATGATTGTTTATTAAGAATGTATTTCCAATGAACGGAATTCTGAATTCTTTGCAGAAAGATTTACGTCAGATTAAATCAATACTTAAAGCATTTTCACATATATAATGGTCTCTTATCGTCGAGAAATAATTAAGGATCGTTGTTATATATTTATTTAATGATTGTTGTGTTATATATATATATATATATATATATATATATATATATATAGTTACTGTATATTTCAGCATGTGTCTCGTCGTTCAGTTGTCTCTCTTTGCATTCAATGTTCGAACACATTTCCTTTACACGTACAAGTGTATTTACTTCATGATAATGCTTTGCACATGTTACATATATCAATCAGCATATTGTCCAGCAATAAAGTTGGTGTAAAAATAGCCCCCCCACAAAAAAAATTTAAGACGGTAACAAATGGACATGTATACACACGAATTGTCTTTCAGAAAAATGTGAAGACAGCTACATCGATGAACAAAACAAGATAATAATGCAGGAAAATTGATCATTGTAATATGAACATATTATAACATTATAATATAAACACTGAAGATGACAGATATTTCTAAACTATTTGTGACATGGTGGAGTTACAAAATCTACTCCAGACCAGAGTTAATCAGATGTTGATATGATACAGAATTTTTAAAAATAAAAAAAGTGAATTTTCACAGTTAGTGTGTTTCCATATTACTCTGACAAAGAACAGTCCCTAAAGCACTGGTTATCACCAACAGTCAATGATTTGTGCCAATTTTCTTTCTTTTCTTTTTGTTTGTTGACCTTCTGCATTGAGGATCAATGAAGTTAACACATTAATCATTTCATTAAGTTTGAACCCACTATCATATATGTTCATTAGAAAAGATGGTCCCCACCTATACAGTATGGAAATTCCTCAAAGTTGTTATATCTGTGTATGAGATTCTTACAAAAACTGATAAATAGATGGAAAATGATATACAGATTGTACCAAAATAAAACACAAGATCAGCTCCCTTGATTACACAGTACAGACTTGCAGCCCGTAAACATTACATTAAATCTGATTCAATGACAGATTAAAAGACTGAACATTAATTTGTAAAAAATATCAATTACTTTATGCAACCCGCACATGCAAATCACAAATTAGAGAATTACATGATGGCATGTTCTGACATAAAAATAAAATGTGACACGCTGATGATAAACTTCAAAGATATTATTCCCTACAATGAGGCAGATATAGTTAAATATCTGAAGGATTTTTGGAGTGCAGCATTTTTCCTTTCTTTTAAAAATCAAGATTGAGTTCTGGACTCGGCTGTGTGTATTTCCTAGCTTGCGTGTTCAAACTACATAATATGAGGGTGTAATATGTATAAAAAATCTTGATTATGTAAGAAAGTATTATATCGTTAGTTGTCAGTCAAACATACTAAAAAAGAAACTAATGTAGGTATTGATAATTATATGTATTGCACCTTCTGCTTTCAGTACCGGCAAACACCCAGATCTTCTGGACAATATCCAAAATATGTAAGGCAATAATTCTATATGTTATTCATAGGATAGATAAATTGTGAATAGAGTTGATTCAGGGTATGTTGCTTTAGCTAAACATTTCTACACACGATCTCGAGTATTTAAAATACATACAGGACTTCTCAAGGAATGGAAAAGAAAAATGAAATAAACCATAAAATATGGTACATCATTACACAATATCACAATTGGGATCAAAACTCAAGGACAAAATACATATAATTAGTAACAGTTTAATAGAAGCATAAAGATCAAAATCAGATATACATGTAAAATTCTTATTTTCAGTTTTCTTTCATTTCTTTTCAATTCCACATACTTGTAACTAAATATTCACAAAGGTTTAATGCAGAACAATACAAAATGCTATGTTGTCAGCATTATATTTCATTTGATAACCTAGACTTCAATTATATATAGAGGAAGTTTCATGGTTTTTGTTTGCATTTTAAGAATCATTATCAAAATAAATCACTTGAAGTAAATGCATTTTTCTGGAACAACAAGAAATGATTTTATAAGAAGATGGTTTGTTCTGTAACAACATGATTTGATCATCTCACCAGACTCTTATACAGCAGACAATTTTTGTGAAATGTTGACAAGTGAATGAAATGGAATAATTTTCAGGGTACCATTATTGGTTAGTTGCTGCGTCTGCTGTTAGCATTTGATACAAAACTTGATCCTTCATGCAGCCTTCGATAAATTCCTGTTTTGTTAAATGTCCATCTCCATTCTCGTCCATTTTTTCAAAAATTTTCTCAGTCCTTTTTTCAGGTGTGTCTTCTCCTTGACCACACAGTGCACTTCCCAGCATGTTGTAAATAGCCTGTAATTAATTTTTATTTCATTTAATCCAATGAGAAAATAACCAAAAATATAGGATTTTAAATTTTTTCAAATGAAACTTGTTGAATGAATTAGGATAATGATTTCGGGGTAATATATTTTGCTAGATCATTCAAAGCACTAAATGTGAGAAGCTGACCCACTAAAATCATTTTGCGGAACAATATATTACTCTTTTGAATTGAGTATGATATAGAATTCTTATTGATTTGTAAAAATTCTTGTGTTCAGATTAAGTTAATGGAATTATCATTGGACTGTCAATATTTGCGTAACTGTAAATTAATCAGTTCAGCGGTGGTGATTATTGTCATTCAAGGTATGCCTAGTGTAATTTCAGATATTAAAAATATTATGGTTGTTTAACTCTTCCAATACATAATAATCATGATCTATCTATAAAATTTGTTTGCAACGGAATTTCCCCCAAATCAAGAGTATTTTAATGTTCAATAACCTAGTAATATAAAAAGTGCTAACTTTTTGATGAAATAAAGGGATCTAGATAATGTTGCAGCATTTAACACACCATAAACAAACCAAGATGGACAATGCTTTATGTTTGGGAAGCTCAGACTATTTGTTTAATTGTATATGAAGCTGATTTAACAGACAATATTTCATTTATGATTTACTGTTATGGACCAGAAACATAATTCATGATTTGAAACTCCAGACAAAAATGTCACATTACATTATCATGAATGGAAACAAAGCCCCGCTTGCTAAGTTTGGAGGGGGGAAATGAACAATACCAACATCAGAAATAATATTTAGCTACTAGTACGTAATAAAAAAAATTTATTGAACTTATGTTGATGGAGTTGCATGTAAAACGGCAATCACCAGCCACTGCATTTAAACATCAAACTAGCCCCATTGAGTTCAACAGCCTTATTATTCCAAGAGCATTGCACTTTATGGGGTACTTCCTCTTAAAAAAATAAGTGCTACAGACTAATGCACCAGTCTATTGTTCTTAAATCCTCTTCAGCTCTGTTGAAAGGATGTTACAACTTACCCCAATAATTTCTACCATTTCATCTTTTTCAATGGTACCGTTCCCATCAATATCATACATAGTGAAGGCCCAGTTCAGTTTGCTCTTGGGGTCACCTCCGGAAGTGATGTTTATGGCAAGCAAAAACTCCTTAAAGTCAATTTTGCCACTGTTGTCTCCATCAAAAGATCTAAACACATGATTACAAAATTTGTCAGGATTTCCAGTTGGGAAGAATGTGGAATACACTTCCAGAAACTTGGCCTTTGACAGTAATCCATCTGGACAGTCTCTCTGTAAATAATAAAACAAAAAATTAAATGGTCATTGGAAATGATAGTTCATGTAAAATTAATTGTATGTTCAGGGAAATCAGTGTATACAACAAAAGTAAAACAATAAATGCAATTTCTACGCACAGCGAGCAGTAGTACAACCAATTTAAAGTGCTCGCTTTTAAAATTTGATTTAGAGCTTCCCAACTTATCTCCCTTTCCTGACGACATCAGTTACACCCAGATTTATGTAGACCTGTCAAACTTCTGTCTCTTTGCTTCCTCATTATTTACATTCTTGGGTTCGTATGGTGACACAAAGTGCAGATTTATTTCAACAAGAGCATCTCTGCAAGGTGGGGGCTTATCTCCTTACAATGAGTCTCTACAAGGTTCTTCTATGACATCCCATAGTGACCTTGACCATTAACCAAAATCAGTAGGGTTCTTCCTCTCTTGATAACAAAAGGTACATGTAAAGCATGAAATCAACGGAGTATAACATGTGACCTTTAGAGTGTCTGAAAGCATTTTCTATAAGTCCTGTAGTGACCTTGACCTTTGACATCAAAATCAAGTTTTTTTTCTCTTTTGATAACAAATCAACAAGTGAAGTATGAAATCAATCAAGCTAAAAAAGTGGCCTGTAGAATGACTACAAGCCTTTTCTATCACTTCTGTAGTGACCTTGACCTTTGGACCACAATATCAATGGATTCTTCTTCCTTGTTAAAACAAGCCAAAAAATAAGTTTCAAATCAATCAAGCAAAATCTGTGTCTACAAGCTCAATGTGACACACACACTCATTCAAACTTATATATATGAATTATGAGGGAATAATAAGCCAAAACATTTTCAAAAATGGGCCTATTACAGTGATGATTAATAATTATTCTGGACATTTAAGTTGATATATACCAATCTTTGTATTTTTCAAAGAACATAGTTATCTTTAAAACCATTTCCTATGACCTTTAGTGGTAAATCATAGACACAAAAACACAAAATCAATGATGTTTGAGAATGTGATAAATCTGATTTTAAAAAGTGATATGTTATAAAATCACTTTTGGTTTATATTTTTGATATTAAATATAACAAACATTCTGAGTGCATTGCAGGCAATACAAATTCCCCTTCTGGTAGAATAATTCAGTCAACAATAAGTCAAGCATAACGAAACTCAAAGGTGATCTGTATCTATCCAAGACAAAGCCAAACATCAAATTTCAGTTGAATATCTTGATAAAATGTGGAGAAAAGTCCAGAAAACCTCAAGCGGAATGACAGACAGATGGACAGACAAATGGACAGATGGATGGACAGACCAAGGGTAAACTAATTGTCCCCTTGGGCAAAGCCAGTAGGGGATTAAAAAATATCCACATGCATCTTTTCCATATGGGGATGTGCAAGAGCACCAAGTAGTCTTTAATAGCACTGAGTTGTCAGTAACTCAAGGAAATCTCTATACCAGTCCTTAATCTCATCAGTAACTTATCAGTAACTCAGGAAAATTTTACCCCGTGAATCTCTGTACCAGCCCTTAATCTCATTAGTAACTTATCAGTAACTCAGGAAAATCTTACTCCATGAATCTCTACACCAGTCAGTAACTTATCAGTAACTCAGGAAAATATTACCCCATGAATCTCTACACCAGTCAGTAACTTATCAGTAACTCCGGAAAATCTTACCCCATGAATCTCTATACCAGTCAGTAACTTATCAGTAACTCCGGAAAATCTTACCCCATGAATCTCTATACCAGTCAGTAACTTATCAGTAACTCAGGAAAATCTTACCCATGAATCTCTATACCAGCCCTTAATCTCATCAGTAACTTATCAGTAACTCAGAAAAATCTTACCCCATGAATCTCTATACCAGTCAGTAACTTATCAGTAACTCCGGAAAATCTTACCCCATGAATCTCTATACCAGTCAGTAACTTATCAGTAACTCCGGAAAATCTTACCCCATGAATCTCTATACCAGCCCTTAATCTCATCAGTAACTTATCAGTAACTCAGAAAAATTTTACCCCATGAATCTCTATACCAGTCAGTAACTCCAGAAAATCTTACCCCATGAATCTCTATACCAGTCAGTAACTTATCAGTAACTCAGGAAAATCTTACCATGAATCCTCTGTACCAATCCTTAATCTCAGCCTTTGTGAATTTTGTATTTGAGCACAAAAATTCCAAGTCTTCTTTAGGAAGTTTTTTACTTGATGATTTGTTTCCCATCTCTAATTGTCTGTAAAAAGAGGAAAAGTTGACTGTAACCATGACTACCCAGCAGTGTTTCATTAATGACTGTATCGATGCACTGTATCCTTGTTAGGTGACACAAATATGGCATATCCAATCCTATTTTTAAAAATCAGTCAGCACTATACACAAAATAACAGAATATCAAATAATATGTTATTTCAATTTCATACAGTCCTTTATGCATAAAATAAACAAAACAAAAAAAAAACAAAAAAACCAAAAAAACGCTTACTTGCAAGCTAAGAATTCACAGTGTTACCTACAATAGAATTTCTTATCTTACACTGAGTAAATAAAAACCTAACCCATGATTTCATGCACATTTTACCCACTTTTTAGTGATACGTGAATTAAATATCTGTTTTACATTTTCAGAATTCCTTCAATATGTTGTCACTCTCTATCAATTTGTCAACTCCTGGTGTATGCATACATACATCAGATCGTACCAATCAGTCTCCATTGATTGCAATGAACATCACATTCATGGTTATGCCCACATCTTTTAAAGCATCCTCCCATTCATTTCTAAAATTTCAAGCTTCCATATATAGCTGAACAGATATTACCAAGACTGACATTCTAAATGAATTAAATTGATGCAGTGTTACGTATATTCAAATTCGATTCATATCGAAGTTTGTTTGCACCTGGTTTGCATGCAAGAACTTGAAGACAATACCCCTTAATTACAAACTCTAGGATATTCCATCTTCAATGATTAATTATCAAAACAGTTAATTTCATATATGATTTATTAAATGAAATATATCAAAACATCCATCAATATATATTTCATAGTTTCATGTACTTCTGAGATTTGTTTGACTGTGAATTACCAAGCTCTACATGGTAATTATAAAAGCATAAAAAAAAAAAAGAAAACTCAGAGAATTTCATGCTGTTTGACTCTCTAAATTGATTTTCAATAAATAATGCATTTACTCTTGCACATCCCCAAGAAGTTTTTATTTCAAAGCTTTTGATAAATAATCTGTAACTAGCATGACATCTTAGAACAGCTGGAACCTTCACAACATAATAGAATGTGACTCTACATTACCAGCAATACTCTCTATGATGAAACTTTCCAAAAACCCTCAGCCTCAGTCAGTGCTTGAAATGTTCCATTTGAAAACTTAGAAATCACTGCACATGCAATATCTTCTACTTTTTCATGCTCTGTGTTCTACTGAACACAGAGTTTAAACTATGCATAGTTAACTTTTTCCAGACAATAATTAAATGGGATGAAAGGTTGTGTGGTTGACTATCGGAAATTAAAGGAAAAACTGCAGACTGAATCTTTTTGATGACATATATTCCGTGGTTTCTATGTGCATAAGAAATTCAAAATGTGAAACAAAAGTCTGCAGGCATTAGAAAATACCTGGTAAACTTTGACAGAATGATGAACAGAACAAATGGCAACCATTATATGGTGGGAACACAGAAAATAAACAAATAAATAAATAAAGAGAATTACCATCCCTTCACCTTCCCCCTTATATTAGGTTTGTGTTTGTACACCAATTCAACAGGGAGCGTTTGGCACACATGGACCCCATCATAATCCCAGATGAACTGACGTATTAAAATGCAAAATTCCAACTGAACTTGGTCAGTGATTCCAGACAATCGAAGACACTGAATGAAATTTTACCAAACTTGTAGTGACTATTTCTGGAAAAGTTTTGATGAATGTGTTTATAAAACAGTGTACCATACTATTCCCGTCAGCCAGAAGTTTAGCATTAATACTTTTATTATATTTCTCCTATGTATATATATTTTTGTTTTTATTACATTTTAATTTTTCTTCATACCAGATAACATGAGACACACATAAATATGTTAACCACAGCTGCTTACATTTAAGACTAAATTCCACCCTAGATGTTTAAATACAAGGCCCCGTTACAGACAGCCAGAGCTCTTCCTATTCCTGATAACAAATTACCAAAGTTCACACACTATTTTAATCACTCCCTCTGGGTATTTGTCTCTCAATTATCACAAAGATTTTTCCATGCAAAACCTCCAAGGTGACAGCTTAATGTGTTTTTCATCCACCGTTGACCAAAGAGGACTTCATCATTTGAACAGATGATAGTTAAAATTCCAACACTCATTGAATCATATAAAAAGCACTTATTCTGCTATACTGAAAACCAACCAGCACTGCAGATAAAACATTACCAAGTCTAGCTAAAAACACAACAATGGATGTCATCAGCATCCCCTCCCCCCTTTTTTTTTTATTTCCTATCAACAAGGAGTTACAGAATGTGCTAAGCTGTAAATACTGTTGGTTTCTCTCCACAAATTGATATATTCAACCAATGAAGTCTCTCCCTTTGGGACCAGACACTACTTCCCTAATAAGGAGTGTAGTTATTGCAGATGTTACAAGCATTATTGGTTTGGTCTGACTAGCCTTCATTGACCAGTCCATAACTAACACAACATCAAAGAGAAAAATGGAAATTAAAGGCCCAAGTGTTGGTCATTGTTCATCAAAGTTTTAAGTATTGGACCCTCTTGGGCATAAAGTTAATCACTGAAACTGCTACGCCACTGGTGAAACCCCTAAATTACTGGTATCTCTGCCAGGTTCATTGTAGTTAAGCCATGGAATATTCTATTTGTAAAAAATGCTTTAACTTTGGGTATCCTCTGTGTTTTAGATACACAGCAATAAAAAATCCATCATCTTAGCAGGTTCGAGATATGATGCTAATGTCAAGAAACAATTATTTTTTTCCTCCCACTTTCTCAGTTTTATTGTCAACTTTCCAGGCTTATCCAGTTAATGCTTGTAAGAGTTTCCTTCAGAAACCCATGCAGTATCACTTCATATTCCTGAAGAGGATTTTTTTTTTTCGTTTTTATGCACTTTCAAAATTATTCTTACACAAATGCTTTCCCATAACATGTAACATGCTGATAACAAACACATGAAGTCATTAAAAAAAAGAAGAAGAAAAAGGAATTACTTCGGTAACCGTACTGTTTGTAATGAAGTGAGAGATGCTCTTTGTTGTTGTGGGTTGAGCATGGATTTGGGAAAGCAGATATTACAAAAGAACTCAACAAAAATAAAACAAAATACTTTTGTTCCCCAAACAAAGGGTTAACACGTAGTCAGAGACTGAAAAAAAGCAATAAAAATAAGATTTTATCTGTACGTAGAGTTCATTAATGGGATTTTTCTCCCATGTAAATCAGAAGGTAAGGGTGGAGAATAAGAAAGGTTCCACTTAACCAGGCCATACTATACCCTGTTGTCACACCTTGCTCTTTACAATTTGATACCTATTCTGTCTCTCAATTTTGGATGACATTTAAAGCATTGACAGTTGACCAGTAAATACTGTGTGGGTGTTCTGCTGTTTTTCTCACTGGAAGATCCCCAGCTGTGACTTCAACCTCCATAAACATCTAATTGAACTAATCTTACAAATATGAAAGACATATTTGCATTAATGCAACGTTCTGAATAAATTACAAACCTCAGCTGAGTTATGATATTCTGGTACAAACAATTTTGTTATCTCTATAAAGTAAGCCTCTATAGACTGCCAATCATCATGTTGTATTGATCATTACAAATTTGTCAATAAATGATAATTGCCATTAATTTACTGGCCAGTCCATAACCATTACATAATTCTGACCTCTCAGCAGTCAATTGTAATTCAATACTGTTAATTTAATTGCTTCAAATATGACCATGCATGCAGTAATTAACTCCTTTCTTCTGACCATGCTGCATAAGCTGTAGGTCTCGGGTGGCTCTCTACGTACCAAAATAGTAAATGTAAATTTCAAGACATGAACAGATCAATTCCTCTTTATTTCCCCAGGGAAGCTTACACCTCCCTTATATTCACATATCCTTCAGACGCCTGGCCCTATGACTGACTTACAGATTTTTTTCTCTTTTCCTTCAAGTCAGAAGAGATTCAAAGAAATACTGTAAAATTGTGAATTTCTTACCAGAATTTCTTTTAAAAAAACAAACCAAACAAACAACCCCCCCCCCCCCCCCCCAAGTCCTGAAGATTTTATGCATCTTTCATCTATACATGGAAGAGCACTTGAAAATATTATCCTTGATTTGAATGCAGCAGAAAATATAATGTATGAATTCAAACAACACAATACATATACATTGCAGTAATGATTATATCCATTTATAGAATGCCACATGTTGAGATGATTCTACAATTCAATTATCAGAAGATTCCAAAATTGGGACACTCTTAATGTGAGTAAACATGAAGTAATCAGTCATATTTGTACATGATAATGCTGCCGTCAAACAAATTAAATATAAACCAATATATATTTTCTTCTTAAAATTTCATACCATCAGATGAGTCTTTGAACATGCAGATAGAGACCGCAGCTGTCAATTTATATCTTCCTGTTCTATGAGAGACACCCGGGCCTTATAATGCATAGCTTTATGCATAACTAAGTTCAATTTCTTTTAATGGCTGTATCTCATTAATGGGCGCTACATTAACAATTGAAATATATTTATCCAACAATATTTCAATAACCGTAATTATTACCCCCACCCAGAATTTTCATAAAACTGCACATAAAAGCATAATTTTTTTTTCTACATCAGATGAAACAAGTTCATTAGAGTACTCACCCTAATTAAAAGTCATGTGGAGCATTCATTCAGCTTATGCAGATCCTAGATTTGACTGAAGTATTAATGAATATTTTATGTACCAATTTCCACAGAAACTATACACTTATAATCCCTTGGCTATGTGTGTTCATTCAACTGTGTTCCGAGTTAAAGAGTTAAACACATCCCACTCTGATAAAAATTGATCTCTGTTTCTTACACATCTGTCAACTTGAAGGGGGCCAATTAAATTGATACAAAAATTGATACAAAAATTGCAAGGAAAGTCAAATAAGTAGGTATTTATGATAGAAATTTTGAGGTGAAAAAATTTTCTTCTGCATGTAAGATAGTCCTGAAGGCTTGGCTAATATTGATAGGATGTAAAAGTTAAATGCACATAATTCATGAATTAAACTATCAATCTCAATAAGATTTGTTCCTTTGCCATAGGAGGGAAGGAAGAAGCCCATTGTGAACAGAGATTTACCCTCCAGCAAATGCCATAACTCATCAGTCTTGTGATGTAACATGTCCATATCTTCACTACAACATGATGGAAATTTGGCTTTTTCTTCATTTATACTGATTAAAGGAAGTCTTCACTTGAGAAATCTGTGACATGATAAAAGGGAACTTGCGCTAATCTGTTGGCTTGGGGTAATAATTAATGTTTAAAGTTTTATCCAACAGAGTCCAAATCTCAATTGAAAATGTCAAAAGTATCATAAAGAACTTAGTTTTATGATTATTTGTTCAATGGCTCTTGTTTTTTTGATAGGACTGAATTTTTAGGAATAACATTTTGTGTGGGCTTAAAGTTTTATTGCATACAGAATGACATGTTTGTGTCAGCACATACTACACTATAACAATGTAAATCACTGTTTCATTTGGTAAAGGAACAGCCATTGCCTAATTTAACTCAGTGACTAAGACTCGAACTCAGAAACTCCACTTCACCAAAAAAATGCCCAATAAAAGTTTGGAATCTTAATGCAATCAATTTACAGAGAAATCTCATACTGATCAGCCCCTTTATTCATTAATGAATGCAATTCAGGTGCAGCCAAGGGAGATAATTATTGAAAATGTTTAAATAAATACCAGAATTAGATGCAACTTTTTCACACTCTTTTTATTTCATTGAGAAAACTTAATCATTTTTATTATGAGTGACTTGGTTTAATATTGGATTAAGAGCAATAGGGTTGAAAAGAAATGAAATCTAGGTAGATAACTGGAATCAATCTGAAAATCATTGCATCCAAAGCTTAGAAAATGGGTCTGAACAGAATCATAATGATGAGAGCAATTCTCAAATGCTCTTTTTAATCCAATTTGGTGCTGAATTAGAATGGTATAATTACAACAGCTAAAAATCTTTTCAGCCCAATTAAAATCCCCACCAGGAGGCTATATGGTAGAAATGGTGTCAAAATGGATGGGGAAATGGCTGCACTACTCATACCAAATACCTGGAAGGCTTCCTTTATAAAGGGTGAATCAACATTGTTAAGAGATATCATTTCACATATGAAAATAAATCATGAAGAAATCAATAATAGGTACGACAAAATATATATACAGAAAAATCACATTACGCAAACAATTAAATTCAATTTGTTGTTAGTTACATTGGACCAGAGGGAGTACAGCAATATTGAAATACAGTACTAACAGCATTGGAAGCAATGATTTTGTTTTATAGCATATTGATTTTATCCCCAGAAACAAAGATCAGAATTCAGAAATTTTAATTTTTTCACACAGGACACTATCTATAATTGTCTAATAATTATCAATGTATAGTCCCTCCCTCTATCTTAATACAAATTGTAATATTTTTGTAGACAAACTGATTTTCAGATATAAAAGTCAATGGAAACAGAAAAATCTTCCATGATTTTTCATTACACAAGACACTCCTTAATAATTGATAAACTTATATAATTTCTGAGCTAGAATCCAATTTTCTTAACATCTAATTTCTATGAATGTCATTTCCTATCCTTTGCAAGACTGCAAAATCACACCCAGCCTGCACAAATTATTACAAAACTGCATCAAGCTAAATGAAAATACAATACAGTTCTTGCAATCCAATTGACTGTTTATCCCTTCCCATCATCCCCTGGGGATATCAGAGACCTATATGGAAATGAAGGAAGAAACTTTATGTTGCAGACATTTGAATTTTTATCTAGGACACAAGGCATTCACAGCTCAACCAACTTCATTGAGTCTTTCTGCAAGTTTGATTTTAACCTAACAGGTAATAGACACCTGCACAATTTATGCAAGTGAAAACTGTTCATTCAAACATGTAAGGACAGGATTTTTAGGTTTTTAAATACTTAAAAATTTACAATGATTTAAAAAAAAATGTTATTGATTCTCCATACTAGTAGATACCAAACAAGTCTTCCTAATGGAGAGATTTGCAATTACCGGTACCTCAAACCGACTACTAATAATCACATCCATTGGTAACACCGTAATTTACTGTCATCAAAAAAGCAATATCTATAGCAAATCAGGAAGACGTCACATAATCCAGCAAAAAATGATGTCAATGAGAGTTAAAGGACTATTCATAGATTTTGGATGGTGTGTCACTTAAGTATGTATTGGGACAGTGAATGATTGATCCAGATACGATGCACTCCCTTCACTGAAACAAATCTCAGGATACGTACATTTCAAATCCATTACACAGTCAGTAGACTGTAGCATATGTGGTACTCACTTCAGATAGCAAAGTCATATCCAGGTATCTAAGCATAAAAATATAAATCACTTATCATGATAACCTCATGCTTTATGGATAGTTATTTTTTTTAGGACATGGAGTAGCCTACTTGGGACAACATTTACCGTATAATGGGTATTTTCTGCTGTTGTCCATTTTTTGAGGATATGAAAAATCTGCAAAAATTTTAATCATAAAATATATATACATGCACACAGGTACATATAAGTATAATGCAACCACAGAAATTGGAAATGAAAAATATAATTTGCTACCATTTACAGATCAAATCACAAAAATTTCAAACTACGGAAAATTCCCGTTATATGATATATCATCTGTAATTGCAACAGACATGAGAAAATGTTCGATACTCTCAGTACTTTCATTTTTGTATCATATACATAAAAGTTTTGATATCAGTATTGTGTCACATTATAGGTACCTATGATTAGGCTGCCTTAGCTCTAAACAAGATAATGTTTAAATCTAGTCTTAAAGCAAGTTCTTGAAACAAACTGATAACCGATTGGCATGTGCAAGATCAAACATCAGTTCTTGATCTGTCAAGCAACATTTAACTGATAATTGTTATGAGTGATATTGCCATGTTTAATGCAATATGTTATATTTTCTAGTTGAAAGCCTTGTCTTCTGTATTTTAACATTAAAGTAATAATTTCAACACATATAGATATGTGTGTATATTTTTGAAAAGATCTTGATTTAACGGCAAACTATAAAACTTCTCCATCATTGCAAGATTACTGTAACTTACTTTTTAATGTTCTATTAACAAGTACATATATGAATTCACTAACATCATTTTTTTTTATCACATCTTTGCATCATAGTGTAAGAAATAAATTTGCCTAATCTATAAATATCTCCTTCAATTTTCTAAATCCAATAGTTGTCACAGTTTAAACGATTATCATTCCCCATCATAATTTTGATAAATTTTCTACAAAAATCTTCATACTATGGATAAACTATTTATCTTGCTTTAAACTAGATTGTTACTCTTTTATTAGATAAAGAGTGTTATGTGGTTAAAATTTAAAATACACCATTATTAACTTGGGCTCAATGAAATGTGTTTAAGAACGTGTGTTGTAAGACAATATCACTCATTTTACAGCCGATTCATCTTATGGTGCAAAGTTGACATTATCTTAATGTCACAAGGATGCATGCACAACATTCTTAGGAGAGGGCGTTCTAAGTTTTAAGAACTTGTGCCCAATCCTTTTGTCTATATTGGCAATAAAATATGTTCAATTCAATACTTATATCTCTTTATGATCCTTTGAAGCATTCGACATTATATATCCTGCATAGGATTTGAACGTGTTGCAGTTGTTCTAAAAAGAAGTAAACGTAAAGTCCCAAAATGTCAAGGTCACATATACATTGTGTCATAAAGACATTTCCTATAAGATTGTTAGAATTAAGCTACAGATAAAATCCAGAAATTTGAAGGTCACACAGGTCGAATTCATGTTCTTACAAATTGTATGTGTGTATGAATTTGATGACGCAATTCTCTATAGTTTACTCATAAATGAGCTAAATGGAAAACCTGGAAATATGATGTCAAGGTCATAATGGATGGTCAAGGTAAAGAAATTGGGGGCCGCTGTTATGTTTATATCATGATGCATCCGAGTTTGAAGTTTGATGAAAAAAAATTTTCTTAAAAAGCTAAATGCAAAATTCAGAAATAAAATAATGTCAAAGTCATAGTGGAAGACTAAGGTTAATAAAAAAAAAAATGTTTGTAGCTGGCAAGCTATTACTTAGATGCATCTATGTATGAAGTTTATGGGGAAATCTATAACAATTCATTCAGAAATGTGAATATGAACTTGTCATGAAAATATCTTGTGCTTGGGATAGATAGAAAATATTATCATAGTTTGACACATGCTAAGTATGAATTGAAGATTCAATAAAATAAATTTCAAAATTCTCAGATTTCATTTTAATTTTCAATTGTCTTCGAGATGCAAAAATTGGATCCATACCACACAGTAATTTGATACGGCAAAGGACTGAATTATAGGAAGGGTAGGTCAAGGATTCAATTAATGAAAAGCAACAGTAATACTGCTGAAGTTAGAATGGGGGGGGGGGGGGAAAGTTATGGTAATTAAAATATTATAAAGAATCAAAGTGTAAATTGAACAAAACTACATTAAGAATAGTCTATCAGTTGTCTAATCCTAGCTAAGAGTGGGATACCAAGGTTGAGCGTAACTTTTGGAATCCATTAATGAAGCATTCAATCAGAGACAACAGTCCTAAATGTACACACTGATGACATCTTTTTCCTTTTGAGGGGCACGAAAATCCATACCTCCACTCCGTAATCAAACAATTGACATATTCTTTGACTGAGCACTAGACGGCTGGCCAGTTTGATGTAGTCTTCTCAAAAAATGGTCTGACAGGCCTCCGACAGAGCTCTGATGTTGACTGTTATTAAGACAGAGGACCCCTACACCACTTTCTACGGACCCTGGCTGATGTCATTACTTAACCAAATTCACTGACAAGTAATTATCAAGCTTGCCTTGATACTCTGACATAATTCTCACAGAATACATAAAACTCGGGGATAGAAAATAGATATTTATTTACAATGCTTCCTGCTGGTAGATTCTCATATATGGAGTGAAAAGGGACTTGTATTCACCATAAAATATCTCTACATAGCGTGCTGCAAATGGTTAATTATTTCTCTTTGCAGTATGGTGCCATAATTCTGCAGAAGTTTATACCCTCATCTGCATTTTGCTTCAATTTCCCACAAACATAGACAACAATTTGTTCAAAATCATGCAGGAAAAGTACGAAAGCACATGAGATATTTCTATTTCATTTTGCCGCAAGGCACTGAGCCACTGACTTCATGTAAATTAAAAAATAATAAAAAAAAAACAACCCACGGAGGAAGTGTGAATAAGTATGAAGTGTTCATGACGATTGCATTTCTTTCTTCTTCTTCTTTTTTTTTTTTTGATTTACTATATAAGCACTTTGACTGACTGACTGTAAAATGTAAAAAAAGAATAGCTCAATAACTTCCATGATAATGTTTCCAGTGACTATACTTCAACATCCATAATTAGGAACAAAAGAAACAAACTCAGATTTCAGAGATAAGTAACAGTTCCTTGACTGAATTTTCTAATATGATGAATATTCTATTATAAAATCAGACAAATTTTTCTACCCTTTCATCTTAAGAAATGAGGGATAATAAAACTTTGAACTAATTAAAACTTTGAACTAATCACCAATGCATGTTCGACAGTTGTCAAGAACAAACAAAGAAACATATAGTTGCAGCTCTCTGGGGAAAAGAATAGGATAGACCCATTTCTTCCCACAGAGCTACAGTTCTATAGCTACTGGCAAATAACATGTATGCATGATTTTTAAAAGAAGTTAAAAATGTCACTGAATTTTGAATCCCTTTGTATAAGGAAATGCTGGTCTGAATTTGTATATTGTATCAGCTTTTTAAATTTGTATATTGTATACAGCTTTTTAAATTTGTATATTGTATACAGCATTTTAAATTTGTATATTGTATACAGATTTTAAATTTGTATATTGTATACAACTTTTTAAATTTGTATATTGTATACAGATTTTAAATTTGTATATTGTATACAACTTTTTAAATTTGTATATTGTATACAGCTTTTAAATTTGTATATTGTATACAGCTTTTAAATTTGCTCCTAGTTATTTTTACAACGTTTTGATTAATTCCATTTTTCATCCAGTTTTGAATTCACATTCTGAATTATGTCTTTGACATATACAGTTATGCTTAAATTGGTTATACTGTATAAATGGATTATGCCTCCCCCTGTTTTCACCTACATTTGTCTGCAGAACTGTAGCTCTTTTAGGTCTGTTGCAATTTTTTCCCAGAGAGCTATATCAGATTTAAATTTAAAACTGAGCAAATTCTAAAAATTCTACAGCAGCAAAAGATGGCTTTTAATACGTCTGAGTGAAAACGACACGGCAAAAATGTACCTGTACCTGTATAGTCTAATTACTCGAAATACATGTATATTGAAATTCAGGAGATGGACCTGAATTGTTCATTATATCCAGAATTCAATATAACCGATGTTGAACTATATAAATCATGTAAATGTTCAATATAAGCAACTTGAATATACATCTAGAGTTGACAGTATATCATATTCAAAGCATTTGGTTTTTTTTAATAAATTTCAGTTTTATTAAAACTTAAAGTACATTGAAAATAAGATGTATATGATATTGATAAAGATAAATACTCATTAGAGAGAATTTTAGGTCAGATGAACTAAAATTATTTTTTCTAAAATATTAACTCAGAAAACCAACTCTATCCAAATCTCATGCTCACTTTTCTGCACTCTACTGAAAATATAATAGGAGGATGGAATCCTGAAATTGTCTATAGAATATATGTACTGTAAGAGAAATAATGAGACCAGAGACTAGTAAGCCTGATCTATTCCACTGTTCATTATATCTTCAAAGCTAAAACCACAAATTGTGTCTTCTCTCACCAATCGCTCAACACGAAGTATTTCTGTTTAAAAATGCAAACATTTGTATGGCAAAAGAATCCACCGTGTCATGTGACCTTGAACTCTTCCCATACTATAGGATAAAAACTACTCCCAGTGTCACCCCCCCCCCCCCCCAAAGTGTTGATAGACAAATGGATGATTCCTTCAATGATTTCTCTGCATAAAAAATAATATTATATGTATTTTTTAGAACAAATGTTCATTAGTAGTTACATACAATATTCATATCTGACTATCAGTAATTGTTGGATTGAATTCAAATCTAAATATAGTATATGTGTAACCCTTTAGACACATTACCTTAGTGTGTCTTTGATATAGCAGTTGATTAGTATCTTATTTCATCCCTTGCTGCAATTAATTTAATGAATGTCCAGAGTTATCTGCCCATGCATACCTTCCACAATGTTCAGAGGACAAATTAATACATTATTTGAAATTCTTTCCAACTGAATATTGATTTTAATGAACTTATGAAGTGTCTGGACCACCAACACCCTATAAAATTTAATTATTTACCATAGCAATTAATCATATGTAGACCAGCTTAACTGTCAATGAAACATAAATCAGATCCAGGAAGAACTGCTGTAGGGTTTCTCTGCTTTAGATTTAACCATCAAAACCCTGTGTTAGGCACTTACCTTTATAAATTTCACTAAGTAAATGCTGAATTCACCTCTATTACACTTTCTCTCTGGAAAAAAAAATCATATCATTGAAATATTTTACTATCATTTTCATGCAGTGTATAGTTGCCCAAGACATTTGTTTCC
Organism: Ostrea denselamellosa; assembly: GCA_024699665.1. Taxonomy (NCBI): domain Eukaryota; kingdom Metazoa; phylum Mollusca; class Bivalvia; order Ostreida; family Ostreidae; genus Ostrea; species Ostrea denselamellosa. The sequence continues at coordinate 9,708,332 of JAMZEH010000020.1, read as the reverse complement.
AATCATGCAAAAACGACTTGAAGACTCACTGCCTCAGAGATCGTACAATGATTGGGAATCTGTTTTTATTCTTAACTGTAGCGAACATACTTGGTAATCAATTATGCTTTGTAGATATGATGAGTTCTCAGAGGTGTTTAGACCTACCAGCAAAATAACTATCTAATAAACAAGACTGACAATCCTGCAGGTATTTGAATACATGTGTAACTGAGCGATTTTAAAGGATGAAAGCATTTATACAGTTAAGACTGCCACTGCTTCATATCAACAGGAAGGCAATACACACCAACTGCATGAATATATAATATACAGTAATACACACTTATAGTGAAGTGCTGGGGACAAACAATGACAGTAAAACACACTTATAGTGAAGTGCTGGGTATGAACAATTACAGTAAAACACACTTATAGTGAAGTGCTGGGTATGAACAATTACAGTAAAACACACTTATAGTGAAGTGCTGGGTATGAACAATTACAGTAAAACACACTTATAGTGAAGTGCTGGGTATGAACAATGACAGTAAAACACACTTATAGTGAAGTGCTGGGTATGAACAATTACAGTAAAACACACTTATAGTGAAGTGCTGGGGACAAACAATTACAGTAAAACACGCTTATAGTGAAGTGCTGGGGACGAACAATTACAGTAAAACACGCTTATAACGAAGCAATGGGGACATACAATTCTAATTCGCTATAGATGCAGTTTGTTATATCCACCAAGTTTACAATATGTTTTAAAAATACAGTGAATAAAAATCACTTTGCTGCAAGTGTGAATTCATTATAAGCATGTTTACTGTACCCTGTTTTATTATATACATACATACATACATACATACATACATACATACATACACACACACACACACACACACACACACACACACACACACACACACACACACACACACACACACACATATATATATATATATATATTGATTTGTTTTTGTTGACCATCCATGTGGTGTCTTCAAAAACTAAGCAAACCAATGTTCTGTTGGCATGGAAATACTGTAAACAAATGCCAAGCTGAAAATGAGGATATGTCTTGGTACAGTCTTTTCTTGAACTGCATTATAATTCAAATGAAAAAGTTTGAGAACTGTGTCAAGTACATCCATTACATGACACCTCTACATTTCCTGTAACAGGTAACTTCATGGAGATCTACTGCAACATTTTCCAATGCATGGTCACTTACTTAGTAAACTTGAATAAAGGCCACATGCATCAAATACAATGAAAGATGCCAATAATCCTGGGGGAGCTTATTTTTAAACAAAGTTGAAAACAGATTTACCTTCAAATTTGAAAATCTCTTACTTCCAGAAGTAAAGTCAACTTTTTCTACAATGGCACCTCTTTACTAATCAGGCAGACGCTAAAATGCTGATTGTATCTACAGTGAGCATGGTCCCTTTGGTCCTGATGGCGGTATAAGATGATTTTTCCCCTCCTATCAGTCTTCTAGCATGATTCAGTGCTAGCAACATCTCATAAACTCTGGCACTGCATTGCTCGAAATCAATATGGAAATTCTCTTTATATGCATTTATTTTATTACACAATACATCTTACATACATCCACGGATTATACAAAAAACTGGCAGCTGCAACTTTAACTGTTCATTCGATGGACATTTCACAGGCTTATTGTAATTAAATAAAAAACACAATTTAACCAAGTAGAAGACTAGTCCATTTCCCCTCGGTAAATCAATACTTATAGTCCTTCCTCTCGTTTATTCTGGGACCATGCTACACAAATAACAATAATTTCCATCTAACCCAAAATTTCCCATTCATTGGTTGATAGAGGACCCTTCTCTACATAAAATGCCACAATGACCATCGATCCCCTTTGATATTCTGTAGGACATAAGTCAAAGTATGTGATGTTCAAGTTATCAGCTTCATCACCTGTCATTGAGATAACCGAAGCCTGCATGATAAGGGGCTTCTTGGAAGAGGGTGGACTTTGATATGTGGACCCAGAGTGAAGAATGACTCTATCATTTGGCACGGAAGGGAAAAGCAGACACACATATATTTAACACTTCATTCAATATGACACAGAGATGATGAAAGACCTTCTTTGGACTAAATTATCAGGGTTTTTTCTTTCAAAATTGGTCACTTTGCTTCTATAACTTTCTTCAATTTACTCATTTTAGTCATTATTATTCCCAAAGAGTCCAATTTCAAGTATGCTTTTTCTGTAAATTGTCTTATTTTTTGCCAGTTACATCAGTTTTAAATAATTATCTTTTCATGCAACTACACTATTATTGTATTAGAATGAAATCATTAGTCTGTGCAATGACAAAAATTTTAGATTTTGCAAACATGAAACTATGGCTAAAATTACAGTACTGCAGCCAAACACTAGATGCAAAAACATGACTTTAATGAGATCAGTTACAAAGCTTCAGGCTCCTCCAATGCTGTCAATAAGTCAAAGTCCACCGCACCATGTCCATCTTTTGAAAATGAATTATAAAAAAACCCCATGAATATCTATTGAACTCTCTAAGGGCTTTTTAAATATTGACACTTATTAAAAGGTAAATGATTTATAGGTAGGAATATATCTGACATCAGCCACTGCTACTGGGCACCATTGTCAGAGAACAAGCTTCTGGAATGAAAGGTTACAATAAATGGTACAGTTATCATCTTATCTTCTCTCTGGAAAATCTTAACAATTGAATTTTTTCACCCAAAATAAACATTCAGAACATATTTTCCCAAATCTGTGTTTATTTTGTACATGTGAGCCATTGAATTCTGTCAATCAAACATTCAGGGCTCATTTTCAGCTTCTGGTCACTTGGTTTGCACTAGTTTGATATGGTACTACATCTGTTGATCATGGTGATAGTCATTCTGTAACAGGCAATACCAGTGACAGTATGGTCTTTTCATGGTGAGCAAAATGACTTGGAGGATATTTAAATTATGTTAATTGTATGCTGTAAATTCATTTCTACACCATTAAACACAAATTCAAAAATTTTCACCTGTATCACCAGGAGTGTCCACAACAAGCAGTAATTTGCATGAAAGCGTCACCAACAGTCAACAGTCTGTGCTGGCATTAGGAGAGTAGAGCCAACAGTTTGCTGAATTCATCATGCTTTGACAACACTAATTTGTTTGAATATTCCGTATGAATTTTCTGCTGATTCTCAGTACATGTGTAACTGTGAAGCATCACAGCTCTCAAAATTTCAATGTTCTCTGCTCTTTGTGCATACCTATGTGCACGTGTGTAATCACATTTGATATACTTGTTTCACCTGTATAAGGACATTACCAGCTGTAGGTGAACTGCTACTTTTGACCTACTGTATACATGGTGCTCAAGATCACCGCGGTGATGGTTTCTTATTGAGCCAGTGCCTTCAAACACTCACGATCTGTTTGTAAGGTCATATTTGGAAGAAATTTGACTTTGCTTCTGTTGCTGGGCTCTTGGCAAGGAAACAATCACTACCTATGCTAATGTCGTTTGATGTGGCTACCAGAATTCTGAATCAAACTCACAACCTTCTGACCTCCTAGTTATAGAACAAACAGCCTTAGACTACTAGGCTACCACAATCAGTAACACTAAAGTAACAGCCTTAGACTACTAGGCTACCACAATCAGTAACACTAAAGTAACAGCCTTAGACTACTAGGCTACCACAATCAGTAACACTACGGTAACAGCCTTAGACTACTAGGCCACCACAATCAGTAACACTAAAGTAACAGCCTTAGACTACTAGGCTACCACAATCAGTAACACTACGGTAACAGCCTTAGACTACTAGGCTACCACAATCAGTAACACTACGGTAACAGCATTATGCAGAGTAAATGTAAATGATTTGTTAAGCTATCACTTTGTAAGGGGAGACAATGCAGTTCTTTGCAAATCACCAATTGTCAATCCTGTAGTGTCTCAGTATTTCACTGCTTATACAATATATTTAGAATCCAAGTTAATCTCACGTTCAGGAGAAAATATCTGTTAAGATTTGTGGACCCTTTCTCTGGAGGTTAACAATTACATCTGTAATGACTACATAAAGCCAGCGTACTATTCCAGACGTGAAAAAAATAGTATTTCATAATTTGACTTATGTCTCCAATTTCTGTTACTTTGCATATTAACATTTTTATATCTATCCTTATCACTATTCTATGCAAAGTTAAATAGAGTGACTAACAATGTCCATGATCTCTTGATCTGCCAAATATTCAAGTGTCTGATTCTTAGAAGCTGTGGATATCTCTTAGAAATGTGTAGCAAAACAAGCACCAGCCAGCTAGACAAGTTTAAAGATTCAATTCGTGGCCATCATCTTTCTAATAAGTGGATTATTCTCAAGATCCTTCAAATTTCTAGCTAATTATTTAGCATTTATAACTAATCATCAAGGGCAAAATCCTTGAATTTCATCTTGATCTATGATTTTTCAGGGTTGGAATCATAAGAAAACAAATATTAACATATAATGTGTATTTCAACGAGATTTTTACATATTTATCAAAACAAACTGTATGAATGGTAAGGAGGTGACAGGTTCAAATGGGGAGAAGATAGACATGAAATACTGGGCTTTGGTAATTTTTCATTCAGTACCAACTTTTGTTCTTTGCATGGCTCTGCTCGATGATATTAAGAACATACTGGGTTTTTAAAAAATTTTTTTTGGGAGGGGGGGGGGGGGGTCACGAAGAGAGCATAAAGTGCTTTCCATATAATTACATATAAACAAATCTGTATAAACTTTTTTTTGATTCCCTACGAAAATTAATGAAAAAAATTAATCCACTTTATCAGTTTATGGTCATGCAAATTTTGAACAATTTTGTGTAATTTTTCCCCACTTTTCCAATAGATCCAATACATTTCATTTTATTTGGTCTAATAAAGTTTTGATGTTCCCATTTGATAGATCAGATACATGCATTAACAAAACGGCTTCAAAAAGCATTTTCCATGTATATGATGAGACAGAGCAAAGTAAATTGGTCTCTATGGTACTTCGTGGTATCTGTGTCATCATACTGACATTCACACAGACTTCAGGATGCCCCTCAGTGTACCATCCAATAAATCATTACGCCAGTGACTCAATATGCAAAGTAATATAAAACACAAACACACATTTCTCAGACTGGTTACAAGATGTATTGATACACCTGAAGTAGAAATCGTGTTTATCCTCCATTTCATATTTTATGTGCTTTCTTTGGAAAAATAATTGTTCTCAGACTATTGGTTATCAGTCATCTTTATAAAGAAAATAAATGTTGACAAATCAACCCTATCTATTTAACAGTGAAGAAATGACAAAAAAATCTATAAAAATCATTGTTCTGAATTGGAAAAGATTATATATGCAATAAAGAAGTAGTCGTAAGAAGTTATCATTTTCTCTGTAAATTTTCCATAATTTTACAATAAAGGAACCCAAAATAATAACTACCCGTCTCATTATGATGTCATACTTCTCTGGATTTTTGTGCTATGATGTCATATCATTGACTTCCTAATTCTTGAATGCATGAAATATATTAACATTTTTAGGAGGATTTTATCTTCTTCTTTTTTATGTGACCTCAATCTCCAATCCAGTTTTTCTAATGACAGGTTAAAATAGGACGAATAAATATTCATGAGTTAAAACATTCTAGATATTGGGCTGGAACGGTACAAGTATTGGTTTTTAAGGACATACACAACATTTCTCGATAATATGTAATTTTTTTGGTGAAATTTCACGTACAATTCACTTGCATTCTATCTCGTTTCTACAAAAAAGAAATTGGGGTATGTTACCATGTCTGTTTTATAGTTAGCATATTTTGATAGTTCCTGGTTGTTGCAAGTAAAAATATAACTCAGTTCTACTGTATATATGAGCATTACCATAATAAAGGAGAGAAAAATCTTTGGAACAATGGGTATCAAACCCAGGACCCTTTTATTACAAGTTAAGTGATCTAACCACCGAGTCACCTAGGCCATGTGACAGCTGTGGTAGTATTACTACAATACAAAATCTAAACCTATCATACAATTTTAGAGAAAATGTCAGAAATGTCGCTCGTGTGTTAAGTATCAGTAAATATGCTTGTTTTCAGTATGTGACAGATTTTTCAGACCCTCACTTTGAATCACACGATGAATCTTTGTTTTTACATTTATACAGAAAATCAACACAATCAATGGGGGGTGGGGGTGGGGGGGGGGGGGAATGATAACATTTCTGAAGCTAGGACTGCAGTATACTAGGCATTCTGTAACACAGATTGATAAACAATATATGTTTTATATGTGTTAAGGATCCAATAATGGAAATTATCTACTGATGTAAAGGAATACAAAATGTATTGCAAATTACTTAAAATTACACTAAATGAAAATACACCACCTGTTCATTTCTCAGGGCCTTTCATCCTATTCTTTTCATAGGTCTTTCCATATCTCAATATCCTTTTAAAGAGTGTTTAATCATTTAATTGTATGTTTGGAAAATGGACATTTAGGGCTAGAAGATAAATGGCAAATACATGATAATAACCTAGACAAAAAGGGGAGTAATTCCGCCACGAATGGACTTCAACAGTGCATACAACCAAGTGTTAAATAGTGAAACTAAGGATCTAGACAACACACATAAAATATTAAAATATATGTAACTTAAAGTACACAACAGGGGTCTATAGCAAATAAAAAATGGATAAGCATCAAATCAGACGCTGTATACTTTTTTACTAAGCACCCAGAGGGATTAGACTTTGCCAGGCAGGTGTCTGTTTAGCTGGAGGACAAGTAAATACAACCTATTGACTTTCGTCTGACTTTATGATTTTCATGTTTCAAGAACAATAGTTTCCTTTGTTTAGAAATGTAATAGGAATTCAAATTTATTATATGCTACATTGACCATATCATTAAACATAAAACCAGCCATCCTAACTCAGCTGATACTCAAGCCGAATTCATGGACTGTGACACATAAACAGCAACATTTTTATTTCCCTTGCAGGTATTGGTGCAGGTCTCTGTCAAGTACATCAATCCTGAAATCCTTCCTAAGCCCTGAAATGTCAGGATTCAGGATTACATGATTTACCTTCATTAAATATCTCCTTACTTCTTTTAATCATGGAAGAAACATTTTCTGTAGTCATTATACATTATACACCTGAGGGGGCTTCAAAACATCACCTGAGAGAGGGGATTCCCATACATCACCTGAGAGAAGGCTCTCATACATCACCTGAGGGGGGGGCTCTTATACATCACCTGAGGGGGGGGGAGGGGGGGGGGCTCTCATACATCACCTTAGAGGGGCTCCCATATATCACTGAGATTGGGCTTCCATACACTTCTTAAAATACAGACTGTGCAATGTTCCTGACACTTTCTCTAAAATTATTTCTCAATTTCCTCAATATGAAGAGTTCTTTTATGATTTCTCAAATAGGTTTAAATTCTATATTGCAGTAAAATGACCATACTTTGTATGACAACCTGGGTAGCATTGTGGTTAGATCATCCAATTAGTAATGCAAGAGTTCTGAGTTTGTTACCGGATTGCTCTGAATTATTTCTATAATCATTTGCTACATTTATACAATGTACTGTAACACATATGAGCTGACTTAAAATTTTTACTTGCAACAACCATGAATTATCAAAATATGCCACTCCAAAACAGACAAGGTGATATATCCCAAGATTTTTGTAGAAACTAGATAGAATGCAAGTGAATTGCATCTGAAATGTCACAAAAAATTATATATTATTGAGAAACGTTGCATATGTCCTTAAACATGAAACAAGGATATTTACTTCCATCTGTTTTTCTGGTGGTATCAAAATACAGAGCATGAGTCCTAACAACTATGCAACATATACAAAGGAACGTTGTGAATAGACGTCAACACCTTGTGAATCACCTTACTGCATTTTACACTCAAATAATGCTTGGAGCCATTTTTATTATATCACTTACCTTTTCACACATTAATGGAAATCACAGGTGTTTGTAAGTAAACCTCAGATCAGAAACACATGTACATATCCTTGCATACATTTAATAATTAATTTTTTCTTGTCAAGGAATAAAACCGTCTCCTTATGAAAAATAATCATTCCAAAATCAAGTAACTAGTTTAATAATGCAAGATGTTCAGCTTAATGTTGGACCCTAACAGAGAAATTGGGTCCTAAATAATGAAGATCCCAGAACAATTGAGCTAATTAGCATGCGTGACCGATAAATGCCCGCAGAAACACAAACTTATTATAATCCAGTGGGTAAATAAATTTAACAAGGACCTCGTAACAATTCAGTCAATAGACGTAACACTGTAATCACAATCAGAAGAGGGACTGGCACTTGTTGGTCTAACTCATGTATACTTTTACTGATCTATAATAGTACCATGCAAGCAAAGCTGACCAAACAGACAAATGTTTGTAACGCTTAAGACACTTCCATGACACTTTTTTTACTGGCATGTCTAGACTTTGTTATAAGTAAATTTCATCACGCAACATAATACACATACAACTGTTTATATGTACAACACAATTGCAATTTTGCAATTATAAAACATTTGGAATGTAAAATATATCAATGAATACATATCTCTGTAACTTGGGGTATATTAATCAATCTTATTAGTGTAATATTTTCGATGAAAGGAAATCAGAATTTTCCAAGTATTGGTTGTCAATTTGGGTTAAACAAATCTAAGTCACCTTTTGAACAATACGTATAATTTCTGGTGAACAATTCCTTTCTAAAAATACTTAAAAAGACTTGTAAATTTGGCCTGTTATTTTCTTTTTCAGCAACAGCTACGGTATGTATATAATACTTAGACAGCAAATTGTAATTAAAATTATTGCATTTTTCATTATAAAATCAAAATATGACATTCTGACACAATGAATTAGCAATATGAAAAATATCTAAGCTGTTTTACTACTTTGAAAAGTGCAGATCCCACTATCTACTTAAGAGTCACAAAAATATAATCTATGTTCTGCCATTTTCAATATATTCACAAATATTGCACTGTGGTAAACTTTTCATTTTGTTCAGTAATTTATCATATCACATTTGTTTATACAGAAGAGAAAACTGTCCTTGTGGACCGAACTATCATGTACCATGATTCATAAAAGTATGATGCATCCAAACTAAAACAGGTATTTACTCTAATTTGGACACATGAATGAAACATGTTGAATAAAATGTCCTGTTTGGTGAAAAAGATGCTGAATTATCTTAGGACCATTACAGGCATGTTATTCTTACATAGGATCAGAATTATACATATCACAGAGCATACTGCAGATTTATATAAATTGTTATGAATAGTGCATAAAATTTAAAAAGAAAATCCTACCTTATATGTGTGTGAAATCAGTCAAGGATATATACATAAATCTTATCCCAGCAGTTTCTGTAAAATACATGTAAATAAAATGAATGTTGAGATGACAGTGGTTGAACAACAAGGTGGTTTCTGTCCAATGGTCACGACCGCTAATACCCTATAGTCACTCTGTAAATAACTCCATATCTGAGCCATCACCTTGCTAAAAAATTCACAAGAAACTTATCAAATCTGTAAGACCTGTGAAACTGCCCTCTAGCAGTGTGACACTTACTCAATGATTTAATCATACCTAATTACTATGTCATTACACATTTTTCCTATGAATGGATGAGATCGACACTTTTTACAAATAAAGGACTACAGTACCAGTATCTCTTCTTGGAATCTTCTGGGGATGTCAATTAACTCTCTTTCTAGCAAATGATTCAGCTAAAGAAATTTCACACAATCAATGGGTAGCTGTCTGGAACTTTATTACTGCCAAATAACTCAATAATGGTGGTTATCTCCCCTTGAAAGCAATATTTTTCTAGTCACTTAGGCAATTGTGACCTTTCAGAGCAATTAAATCCGATCATCCAATATTTATCTGATCCCCATTTTTCCATTTTAATGTTCAATCTTAACTTTCAGATGTATTAGGACACTATAATACACATTCTGTGAAACATCTCTCTCTCTCTCTTTCTCTCTCTCTGAATCTAAAATATCAAAAGAAAAAAAATCTGTTTGTGAACTTTTCTAAGATGAACTAAGGTATCCAAATAGTTTTTTATTCATCAATGATGAAAACATAGGACGAATGTAGTAGTAATGTGTGTTATTTCATTATTTTCTTGAGCAACACATTAAAAATCAGTCCCTGATGAAATAAGGTCTCACAGGAAGACGAAGGCAGGGAATTATGAGGTGATTTCACACACTCACTATTTTGTGCATCTACCATGCATCAAAATCTCATCAAATTGATCAAATTAAATAAAAAACATTCGTGTAGTGTTCTGCCATATGCTCTGAAGCGCTTGACACAGCTCATTTAATGCTGTTGAAGTATTTGGATCCTGATGTAAGAGTTACTCCACCTCATCCAACACGTGTTCAGACGGGGTCAATCCAAGGTAGTGACATTCTGTTGTTGCTAGAAGTCACAAACAACAAATGACGTAGTGTTTGGCTTTGCATTAACCCTAACCCTTTGCGTTGTTTTGTTTGAAGGTGGTAGACTGGCAGTAATAGAACAAATGAAAATGTATAATGACACAGAACGTACAATTTCGTCTTGATAGCAGAGTCCTATAAGATTTCCTTCAATGTGACAACCAGAGGTGTTCATTCATGAGTCGATATCACCTTCTCAAACTCTAACACCTCCACTTCCTGCGTGATGGCACTCTATAATACAGGCGCCAGTATACTTAGGCATGGTTTTAAGAGTTATAAACTCTAACACGTCCACTTCCTTTGAGTTATAAACAAACTATAACACCTCCATTTCCTGCGTGATGGCACTCTATAATACAGCCACCAGTATACTCAGGCATGATTGTAAGAACTATAACATGAAACCTGAGGATTGGTCCAGAAGAACAGCAGGCCAGGCCTGGATTTCTCAAAAGATTGATTGATTGTTCTCAAAAGAAACTTAAATTGAAACTTAGACTTAAGTCTGAGACTTTGCTCAAACTTTATGTGCTCAAAAAAACCCTCAATCTCAAGTTTTACAATATTTTTTGAGAAATACATGCCCATTCCCATTTTGAATAGCTAGAGTCTCCTACAATATGCTAAATGAGTTACTCAATGATGCTGGGGTAAAACAGGCAGTTGGTGGGTTGTCACAGATGACTGGGCTTTCTAGAGTCTTTCTTGTTGTTCCTGCAAATCCAGAGATTGTCTTAACAGTCAAAGCAGGTTTCTGAGATGAGTCATCTGCATCTTCTCATCTTGTCTACATGATGTAACTTGGGGATATCCGGAATGGGGATAGTCTTTGCTGGAAATGTCTCCATAAAGCATATACAATTTCAACACACACCCCAAAATGTCAAGTGACATTATTTTGTGATAGACTTGCTTGTAGCGTACCAGTTGCAGAGTCACATGAATTTCAGTTTCACTCATCAGTGCCGTTTTTTTCTGGAAATTTTATTCATTTAAATTGTGTGTTTAAAAGTAAGAAAATATAAATATTTCTTTAAATGTAAATTTTCTTACCTTACATCATTTAGATATAGAGCAGAATGAATCACAGGATGATCATTGGGCGATTTTAAGCTTCAGACAATTTAAGTTCACAATTTAATTTAAGATGTATATAAATTTATAGAGATATCAAAATTCACTTTAGCAATACACAGTTTCTTTTTTCCATTAGTTTAACACAACACCGAAGCAGGAGCTTTAGGTTGTACAAGTCCACGTTTTCATGAATTATCGTTACAGTAATCATACTACATAATTACAACAAATGGTGCATTAGCTCCAATTATACTAATATCTAAAATGAGTACATGCATACAATAGTATCTAACGTGATGCCTCATTCAGCTGAACAACATAAACAAGATACATTTAGGGAATTAAAGTAATTTTTTCTCATTTTACAAAGTAAGACGGGGGAAAGTTTACACATTGTAAACCATGAACAATTGATAATTAAATAATGAAATGCTTTCTTTGGTTTGTTAAACAAGATATGCATGAAGGTCACAAACACTGCAGAAAAAATGCATGAATCTCATTACCAGGTTATACAAAGTTTTTCTGAAATGTTTCAACCACTTCACCCCCCCCCCCCCCATTTACAAACCAAAGAAAGACATTATTTATATTTTCTGTATTTTTTAAATATACTTCCAAGGATGTATAATAAGATAATACTGACTGTAAGTTATTTACATGTAACAGTTGAAAATCACCTGATCTTGATTTGTCTCCATATTTGGTAAGAATTTCCATATTTGGTCAATGGTAAAGGGAAACGGTTCAAGAAAGACATTTCACTCTAAACCATCGTATAATATAGGTATGTAATTTCTATTATTCCAAATTCAAAGAAATGTAAAAAATACATTAGAAAATGTGTTTTCCTACAATTTTAACAATGCCATGAAATAGGTCACAAAGTTCCTGGAATGTGAATATTCACGTGCGGATATACCACACTGAAAACGGATCTAACTAGACTGAAACAATGGCAAGCAATGGATTTCAATAAAAATTAAACAGAATATACACAGTGAATGTAAATACAAGAATTACAACATAAGTTGCTCCCAGCTTACTCTATAACGTATAAAACGAGTAGATATTAACTTTCTTTCCCATTGATAAAGTTTAGTAGAAAAAAAAGTTGGCTGGAATTTGATGAATTTTATTTCACACTGAGTAATTCTGCCAACAAAAATGAAAACAAAGGAGGCAAACGTATATTGGTGTCAGTCCTAGGACAAACTCTTCATACAAGAAAATGAACCAATGAAATTGTGTTTTTAGAATGAGATCCAATTTACATATATTCTATAAAATTTTCATCACTCAAATATCTTTTTATCTATCTTGCATCCATCACCTGAAAGAAAATCAATTACAAAGCAAATTTTAATTAATATTATATTAATTATATTATTATATTATATTAATGTGTACAAATCTATGAAATTAACAGTTGAAACTATGTGCATTTTAAATCAGTATTAAGTTTATGAGGTATTATGTTAAAGAGGAGAAAGAGCATTGTATACTGGTACTCATCGTCACAAGCCATGGCTGAAATGTAATAGCTCCTTTCCCTTTTCACCCTTGGCTCTTTGTGTAAAAATTTTCTTGTTTCTCATAAATACGCATGATGCAATTTGGCCAATCGCTGAGCTTCCAAGCACAGGTTTGTTAGAGATTTAAACTTTTATAGAATGTGAGCAAATTACTCTTCACCAATCAGAACTCTTGTTCTTCCACTTTTTCGACAAACTAACCAAAACAGAATCCGTATGTATACAGATATAGCAATTTCGAGAATGATCAATTTAAAACAAATGAACAAACAGATGTTTTGAAGTATATGACTTCTTGTCTGTGCTAAACCAGATCTTCAATTTTAGGCTAAGCACGAATTCTATTGGTCAGTGAATTGCATCATTTTCGTTATGCATGTCTATGAGAAAATTTCATGCGGAGAGCCATGGATGAAAAGAGAGGGACCATATATTTAAAAACAAAATATAGTTAGAAAAATATATTTTGTTCATCCCAGGGACCTGATAGTCCCTAATCAATTATCAGTAGTGTGAACCCTAATTAAATTTTACGCTGTAATTATCTGATTAATAAATGATATTGACTCACAATTTCACAACTTATTTAATACAATATTTTTTTTATGAAGTATCTAACAGTGATCAAGATCAGAAATTGGTCAAGTTAAGTCAGTTAATTAAGATTAATGGGTGACAAAATGTTCCTTGCTGTTTTCTCTATCTGTGAAATTATCCCATTTGAGTCAGAATGCCAGGAGCTAAGATGAGAATTCTTCTATTGTACAACAATTAATCTGATCAGGCAAATAATAAGTTGCTTGACTGCTCAAATCATTGGGTCCAATTCCTTATTTTCAATCTATGCTGGTTTGATAAAACAGATCAGTCTATTACACAATTGCTTGCAGAGAATAATTTTCACAAAACAGTGATCCTGCATCCTGATACCAGATCAAACCACCAACATTGTCCAATATTGATCTAAATTGTAATTCAATTGGTGACCGACCTAACATTTGAGGTCCACAATTAGATTCATCTGATAAAAACAAAACCTTTTTGTGCAAGTGATAAAATTCCATTTCTAATTACATATACCCTAAAAACAACATCACCATGCAAATATTGTGCATGCTAACCGTTCCTCGTATGACAGTTACTACTGAAATTCAATAGTGCTGGAATATTTGTTACCAAATGATCGCAAAAGTAGAAGCACTCAACTTTAAAAATTTAAAAACCAAACTTCCCGTCATTGCGCTAATGGTTACTTCATATTTAATTTTCATACAGGAAATCACAAAAGGACTATAACACTTTGGCTAATTAAATGACTTGCAAGGTTTTGAAACTTTATCTACATAATAATTTGATGAAAGTTGTATGCACATATTTCTGATACATGTTTTTTATAGCAAAAAAAAAAATTGGTGACTCAAATGGAATATCATAAATGTACAACTTTACATGTAATTTCTTAATCAAGATGAAAGATTGCATGTTTTTGTTCCACTTTCTTTTCTGCAAAGACGGAGCGACTTTGTGAACAGGATTCACATTGTTTCTAAATGTGTATCCCTCGAAAATATGTCATCCAATTTTGTAGGGAAAGGACGAGGTACATTAATTAGTCATTTCTGACCCTAAAATCAAATTCTTCAATTTCTCTGAAATTCAATGTCCAAGTCAGAACACTGACATCTATTTTCCTGTGCTGATTCCTGTTTTTGAATATGATGTCACAAATTTTGTAATTTTAAAGAAATTATTCAACATTTTCAGGCCTTTTTTTTTTAATAGAAAGCATGGGTTGCATAAATTACATTGACCAAAACTATTTTCATAAAAATGAAAATTTAGGATATGATAATATATCAGAATTCAATCCTTTGTGACCAATGCTTTCTACAACAAAAAGCTTGTGAAAATGGCAAATGTTGGTCTATTGAAAGAAAATAGTGACAAATTTGACTATGACTAAATACATGATCTCATCTATTTACTACAAATTCATACCAATACTTTGTTTATTAGTGCAGTTTGATAATAATTTCTGCTATCAAATTACATAAATGGTGTGAAGCTGGTCATATGGTATTATCATGGTTTAGTGGGAAAAAGAGGTCTGAATAAAAAAAGGAGTTTAAGATGTTAAAGATTTCAGACAAATTTCCACAATTTGAGAGGACTTTATCATGATATATCTCTTTCAATTAGAAATCTCTCTTTTTCAAAGAATTATCCTACATAATTCATTTTGATGTTTCACATAGACTCAACAAACACATATGGCATGCTTTGTGATAAATTTTCACATGAACTAATCAGTTATGTGAATTTTAGAAAAAGACACTTTTAGTTTATCACAAAACTGCATGTATATGTCAGTATTTGAGAAAAACAAAGGTCAAATGTAAGAATAGTCACTGGGCAAACCATAATAACGTAATTTCATTTGTCACTTACAGAGAAAAATGTTTATTGGCAAAGTAACGGAATTGGTAGACGATTCTCTAAGTGAATTAGGACACCAACAATCAATAAATGAGGAAGTCTGTGACAGATGTCTTTGTATGTAAGTCAATTACTTTCATACAGCCTACGTGTTGAACCCCCTTACAATTCCAGAGTCAGTTTGCCATGTCCATCTTTCAGAAAGTAAGAGCCGGGAAAGAAACTGATATTGGTAATTAAGTTTCTCCGATTCGGGGCTGATGGGTTCTATTGCTCCCTTGTGACATTTGGTTATAACTGTTTTTCCACATTTGCATCTTTTCTCTCTAGATGAACAGAACTCTTTTTTGGAAGACTTTTAAATTTTTTGGATGGCCATCAACTTTCAATTAAGATAGTAATGCTATCACAACACGTAAAAAGACAACATGACCGGTCCACACTGGTATTCGAACATCAGGGCCCCATTAATCTGAAGTCATGTGTCCTATCAACTGAGCAAATGTTGCACAGGCTATAAAAACTATCTGAACACCACATTCCTCCCCTTAAATGTCTTGACACAATGAAAACAATTAACCTCATTATCTTTCCCTTGTTGTACAGGACAAGTCTAGTTGGTATTCTACAGCACCATATGTTTCAGGATGGGAGCCAGTATTTCTTATGACTTAGATGAGAAACATTTTTCGTGATTTATCTAATGTTTCACATGCAAATTTATGGCAAACTGATATTAAGTACTTACAATAAAATGAGTATATATACTGGTCATAGTCATAAGAACGTTTATGAAATCACTGGGCCCCTAAATTTAACTTGGGGGACCCCTGAATCTTGAATCCAGTGCTCTCCTAACAGAGAAATCCCAGACCCATCTTTAACCACCACATCATTTAAAATCGTGGCACATTTCAATCCTTTCATGCTATGCTGTATTGTCATGCTGTTATTCTACATATTAAGAAGCTTTGCAGAGATCATTTTCTAAGTTTAGAACTGGAAATTAGAAAAAAACCAAATTTTTTTCATTAAGTCCTTTGCCACTGTGATCTGACTTGAAACTGTCAAGTTCTCTCACGGTTTGTGCTTCCTTATCAAATGAGTAACACTGTAATCCAGCTACATAAGATCATCAGGTACGATTAACTGGAATCGTTTAATTAGTGTCAATATCATATTATGATGAGTGACATATTTCCCATGAAAGTAAATACATTAATGATGTAAATAGGATTATGAACATAATGCAATCACAGTATATTTAATCACTACATTAACAGTATTGATTACAGGTGAGTGAAATTCATGCATCTAAAACAGTCTAATAGTTCTGAAGTAGGGTGTTTCCCTGCTTTACTCAGGTATAGAACAAGAAATGTGAATTATGTTTTGATTCAGTCTGCCCTCCATCTGTTGTTTACCTGAGATTTACCTGTATTTCATCAGAATTCATACAACATTATGATAATTCGTCTATTTTAAAATTGTTTACCTTGATTTTAAGTTGTATATGAAATAAATCACTCAGTCTGTAGAAAATACATTGTTATTAGTCGCGGTTGTTGTATCAAGAAATTAATTGTATCTCTATATTTTGGCCCAAGTCAGATACAGACTATATACACATTTTGTCATTATCTTACCTGGACAAATTCCTGTTTTGCACATTTTTTTCTATATTTCATTTTCAAATGTGTGCAAAATGTGAACAAACCTTCACTGACAGTAAACCATAAATTTTTAAATGTAATTTTTTTTTTGATAGCTTAGTTAATAAAACCATTCCACAGAAATGAAGATGGTGTGATAATACAGTGAATCGTTTCAGAGATTCCACCCAGCTATTACTGAAGCCATATCAGCCAGAGAGACTGATAATTCTGAAGGCACACCTTACTTCAATATTGAAAATTATCAATCAAAAGCCTATGATAATGAACAGTATTCAATTTCGTAATTCCTATAGAAAATACAAGCCAGGGAGGTGGGCAAACATGGACCCCTGGACATACCAGAGGTGGGATCAGGTGCCTTGGAGGAGTAAGCATCCTCTGTTGACCAGTCACACCCGCTGTGAGCCTTATATACTGATCGGGTAAATGGAGCAATCCGCAGTTAGAATCAGTGTGCCAAGAACTGCCTCACAATTGGTATGATCGTTATAATGACCATAACATCTGCGAAATGCTGATTTTGGACAAGACTTACAAACCCCTGTAACATCAACTTCTTTGTCAGTAGCCTGCCTCAATTTAAAAACTGATCATATGCAGAACAAGCTTTTGCATATTGCATCAGTTGGGAGATATAAACACCATATGCAGGTGATGATGGTATATTGCCACATAGATAAGGGAAGATGATGATGGAGAAATTGAAATCATCCTGTTTGTCATAAAGTTGAGTTGTTAGTTTGCTGCCAGCATCTATTTTCAATAAAATATCTAAGTACAAAGCAGATGTGGAAGACTCTGTGGTATCTTTAATTCAATTTTTGAAAATCAATGTTGATATATCATGAACAACGAATTGTAACCTCTTTATGACGTTGAACTTGCTATGGTTTTTCCATAATGAAAATCTAAGATGGTTTTTCAATTTCAAAGATCCAACATTTAATTGTTACAATTGACATGAAACAAAGTTGAAATGGCTATTTTTGAATGAGTAGCAAATCTAAAACAACACAAAAATTTAATTCATTTTTAATACAAGTTCAAAACATTAATTCAATATTGATTCAAGGCCATGCAATTTTTGTTTCAAATCCTCAACTTTAGTGATTTTGCAAAAATTCTGAAAGATTTTGAACTTCAATCAATACCATGAATAGTAATTGTGTTTATAATACATGAACAGTTCGTGCTTAACATTTAAATCCGAAGCCAGACTCTGTGATGATCTTCGAGTGACACAAACTATTAAAGGAGTGGATTAGCCAATATTCTACATAAATTAGATCTGTACTGACACCGAAAAGGAACACAACCTCAAATTCTTAGTAATATTTTCATGTATCATTTAATTTTTACAACTAATAGAAGATACATATCTATTCTATAGGATATCACATTGAATTTAGAATTAGCCATCATCACTTTGGCAAAAAATGTCAAGGTTAACAAGGTGGTAGCCATGGAAATTTTCCTACTTCAATAATGAATATGCCATCCCATTAGCATTTGTTGCTGTTCGAAATCAGTGATGCACAGAGTTCACTACATGGTTTATTTGTACAATATGGCTGTTCTGCCTCTCTAAAGTGCTTGATGCAAGCTATGGGAGCATTAGAATGGTATACTCCAACATGTATCACACATGCCCTGTTGGTGAGAGATTAGAACTGTACTAGGTACCATGGTATAGTGTTTGCACTGTTAGTCAAGACAGTCCATTGCACATCATGCCAGATGACACTGGGAATTGTCTTGCTAAAAAAAATGATGTTGTGCTAGTGGACAAACAGCACAATGACAGGTTGCAGAACAGTGTTAAGGTATTGTTGAGCTGTCAGGTTGCCTTCAGTGATGACTAAGTGGGTTTTGTGGCCATGACAGATCCTACCCTACCCCATTATGCTACCATGATCCTGGTGAGTCATTACAACCTTTGGTTGGTCAGTTCAAGTGCAGTCAGCAGGTGTACAAATCAGTCTAAGGTGTTTGTAGAGATGTCAGATGCTGTTCTTTTGTGTTTTGGGTGTTTCCAGCCAATAGAACTGCACTGTCCTTTTTTGTGCATCATTAGTAGCCTAGGCATCCTTGACAAAATATGAGAAATGAATTTCAATATCTGTCTGTTATTACCGGATATACAGTTCTGAGATGCATCAAATGCCCTTGTGTGTATCAGTGCATGAGGTCTCCCAGACAAAAACATGGAATACGACTGAGTTCAATCAACCATGACCTGCTTAGGAATGTGTATCATTTTATGCAATTCAAAATTATTAACAATAATTACCGACATTAAAAATTATTCATGTTTAATTAGGGTTGCACTTCTTTTGCATGTCAGTAAATTATGAACATCATAATTTCAACTTCATTTTCATTTTCAAAACCAATCCCCTTTTCACTGTTGTTTCAAAGTGAAAATTTATGTTGAATTTATGTCAATGTGCCTGCTTTGGGAACAATCTTGTCCCAATATAATAACAATAACACCTTGCTTAATGAAGTTGTAGCATCACACTGAAGTTGTTTGACAAATCCAATGAAGTAAAATCTTTACATAGAACGTAATAGGAGGGATGTAGGAAGTAACAGGAGGGATGTAGGAAGTAACAGGAGGGATGTAGGAAGTAACAGGAGGAATGTAGGAAGTAACAGGAAGGATGTAGGAAGTAACAGGAGGAATGTAGGATGTAACAGGAGGGATGTAGGAAGTAACAGGAGGAATGTAGGAAGTAACAGGAAGGATGTAGGAAGTAACAGGAGGAATGTAGGATGTAACAGGAGGGATGTAGGAAGTAACAGGAGAGATGTAGAAAGTAACAGGAGGGATGTAGGAAGTAACAGGAGGAATGTAGGATGTAACAGGAGGGATGTAGGAAGTAACAGGAGGAATGTAGGAAGTAACAGGAGGGATGTAGGAAGTAACAGGAGGGATGTAGAAAGTAACAGGAGGGATGTAGGAAGTAATAAGAGGGATGTAGGAAGTAACAGGAGGAATGTAGGAAGTAACAGGAGGGATGTAGGAAATAATAAGAGGGATGTTGGAAGTAACAGGAGGGATGTAGGAAGTAACAGGAGGGATGTAGGAAGTAATAAGAGGGATTAATTGATTTTTTGATTGTTTGTTGTTTTTTGCCACACTCAACAATTTTTCAGTTATCTGGTGAAGTCCAGTTTTTGTAGGTGGAGGAGAGAACCCAGATACAATATATCCTGGAAAAGACCACCGACCTTCCGAAAGTAAACTGGCAAACTTTCTCACATATATCGGTGCGAGTTCGATCCTCACTTGCACCGACTAGAGGTGAGAGGCCTTGTGAATTTGAGCGCAATGTTCTAACCACTCGGCCACGGAGGGAAGTAGGAGGGGTGTCTGAAGGAGCACGAGTACTTATAGAGATGAATAGGTCACAACTGTTATTGATATGGCATTATAAAGAAACATAACAATGCATCAGTACTATACCTTGGATTAACCAATCTGAGGTTTGATTTTCTCAATCTGAGGTTTGATTTTCTCAGTCTGAGGTTTGATTGTCTCAGTCAATCTGAAATACTATTTTTTCAGCAAATCTGGGGTTTGATTTTCTCAGTCAATCTGAGATATGATTTTCTCAGTCAATCTGAATGTTTGATTTCCTCAGTCAATCTGAGATTTGATTTTTTCAGTCAACCTGAGGTTTGATTTTCTCAGTCAATATGAGGTTTGATTTTCTTAACAATTCTGCTTCAGGCTTGATTTTTTTCAGCCAATCTGAGATATGATTTCTGTTTCAGTCAATCTGAGTTTGATTTTCTCAGCCAATCTGAGGACTGACTTTCTCAGCTAATCTGAGGTTTGATTTTCTGTCAATCTGAGATATGATTTTTTTTTAGCCAATCTGAGATGATGTTTTTCAGTCAATCTGAGGTTTGGTTTTCTTAACAATTCTGCCTCTGGTTTGCTTTTCTCAGCCAATCTGAGATATGATTTTCTCAATCTGAGATATGATTTTCTCAATCTGAGGTTTGATTTCCTCAGTCAACTGAGATATGCTTTTCTCAGTGAATCTGAGATATGATTTTTTTAGCTAATCTGAAACTTGGCAACTATAAAACAGGTATAGGTGGGGTAAAAATGTTATGAAAAACATATCAAGAAATGATAAATATTAAATACGTTTGGAAGCGTAGGAAGCATTCCACTGGAATTCAATGCGTGATAACAAATCAATCTGTACATTTGTCATCGTGACTATCCCTGTATGTCTCGCGTGTGGAGGAGAATTTGATGTGTTTACTTTTCCACAGATAAATCTACATATTTACTGATGATAATTTCATTGCAATTTTGTAGCCTTTTGGGAAAAATAAAAAAACATCTACATTTAAACATTTAAAATCAACATTTAAAGAGAGAAATATTTTTCCTTCACAATTTGCATACCCCTTACAGAAGGAGTACTGATTGTCTAGAGCTCGTCTTTAAGGTACACTTATACTGTCTATGACATTATGTCACAAAATGGTGATTTAAATGTTTTGTAAATTTTATTTGTATAGATTGATTTTTTTGCTGATCATCATAGGTCAGTGGATAAAATATCAGGTTATTGACCCACAGATCTCAAGTTCAAAACTACCTGTCTATTGTTCATGTTTATTGAAATGAATTTTTGAAAAAAACATTTTCTAAACAAATTTTACATTTTCTGCCTTTTTGACATATCAGGTATCTACTTATTACATATAATCATATCTTTCATACTTTAATAATTCCATGCTGATTTGAGAAGAGCTACCATAAGCATATCACATCTAATCTGTATAGGTACAATTCTTTATGAATGACCGATATGAAACACTGGTAATGGGTCTCTGATCCATGATGATGGATTTAAATTAAAAAATCAAACCCTATATAGATAAGAATTTTTTCCAGATCGAATGCTCACGCTGTTTGAAAGATCTGATAAACAGGAATTCCAAATCATATACCACAATACTCACAGACAATCTCGTCAACCTAGAAACAAATGTGTCAACTGTCTACCAAGGTCTCAGAGTGCTTTATGAGATGATGAAATCAAAATGGGTTTCCAAGAGCTTTTTGCATGTTCAATTTCCTCCAGGGTAATCTTTAAATGTTACTTTGAACCAATCTGCCCAGAAAGCTATACTAACTGACACTATTTTTATAGAAAAGTAGATTCACGAGGTTTGACATTAATAATCTACCAAGGTTATATCAAATCTATGACTGCAGTCCATTTCATAAAATTCAATAATAGAAAACCCTACCAGACAATGTTGATAAGAAACAGTCCTGAGCAGACAAACCAGTACCCTCCATACTTAAACACAAACTGTCATACAGACAAACAGTACCCTCTATACTTAAACACAAGCTGTCATACAGACAAACCAGTACCCTCCATAATTATACACAAACTGTCATACAGACAAACCAGTACCCTCCATACTTAAACACAAGCTGTCATACAGACAAACCAGTACCCTATATACTTATACACAAACAGTCATACAGACAAACCAGTACCCTCCATACTTATACACAAGCTGTCATACAGACAAACCAGTACCCTCTATACTTAAACACAAACTGTCATACAGACAAACCAGTACCCTCTATACTTATACACAAGCTGTCATACAGACAAACCAGTACCCTCTATACTTATACACAAACTGTCATACAGACAAACCAGTACCCTCTATACTTATACACAAACTGTCATACAGACAAACCAGTACCCTCCATACTTATACACAAGCTGTCATACAGACAAACCAGTACCCTCCATACTTATACACAAGCTGTCATACAGACAAACCAGTACCCTCTATACTTAAACACAAACTGTCATACAGACAAACCAGTACCCTCTATACTTATACACAAGCTGTCATACAGACAAACCAGTACCCTCTATACTTATACACAAACTGTCATACAGACAAACCAGTACCCTCTATACTTATACACAAACTGTCATACAGACAAACCAGTACCCTCCATACTTATACACAAGCTGTCATACAGACAAATAAGTACCCTCCTTACTTAAACACAAACTGTCATACATACAAACCAGTACCCTCTATACTTATACACAAGCTGTCATACACATTAAAATGAGGTACCTACTACAGAATCCATTTGATCAGTAAAATTAAGTTTAATGTTGATTTGTAAGTACATGCTGTCAATAGGCACCATGAAAAAAGTCATTCATGCAAATTGTCAAAGGGACATAACTGTAATAAAATCATTCAAGGGTCGTAACTCTGCTAAAATTCAATCAATATAGGTGTTGTTGATAAAATGATAAGAATATACATACATCAAATTCTGTTTAGCAGTTTGGAAGAAGTTCAAATTGTCCAAAAGTCTATGACACATGAACGTTTGTTCCTATGTTGATTTACATCCCGTGATGTTATGGACCTGATTGTCCTACAATTATACCTGGTACCCTGACAACCCAAAGGAAACTCATCCTAAACCTGCACTCGATGCATATCCTGAAAAAAAACCCCATTTTTTCTACATCGAGGATCTTCAATAACAAGATGAAATTACATGTATGTACTTGTATATTTTTATAAAACTTTTCTTTCAGCAATATCTGTGTCATATAAAAATGTTACATCATGACTGAGTTATGCCCCCTTCAATTATTTTTGGATCTTAACATTACAAATTAATTCATCATAATGTGAGAAATGGCACAGCTGTTCTGAAGAATACTGTTTCAATTGCATTCTGTTATCATTTCCTAAAACTGCCATCAAAAATAAAAGAAGTCTTCAATTTTATTCAGATCCATACTTTGTAATCGGCCACATTATATATATATATTGCTAAGTTAATTACACTAATTAACTAAGCAATATTCAGTATACTCCTGAAGAATTGAAGAAAGTAGTCGTGTATATACTCAATCAGCTTTGTGATATTTTTTATTTTTATTATACTATTTGAAAAGCTTTCAAAAAGTTCATAAATATCTGTTCAGCTACAGAGAAAAATTCAGCCCAACAATGTCTGGCACTAAAGTGCAGGCTTTTCTACTCACCATTAACCAAAATATAAAAATATCATGTGTATCTTAAAGACAAATTTATATAGTTCCCAAAGTATAGTGATTTATCCAATAAACCAGAACTTAAGTGCACGTGTTTCTCAGCAATTGAAAACTCTTATGATGTAATGCATTTTTCAATCACAGAATCTTCAAAAATCATGGGAAAATGCTCAGTGAATGAAATACTATTGCATTAGCATGGATTTCATTAGTCATAAAGGCATTTATACACCCATAAAACACTCATTAACCCTAGACACGGCACACCATTAAATTCATTGCGAATCTACATGCAACCTGTTTTAATGCAGTAAGGTGCAGCCCTGAAAATTGTCAGATTAACAAATGTGCAACAGGCAATATCTAGTGACATATCGTTGTGTTCGGTTTACAGATATATATGTGCCTGCCTTGCCAACAGGTACACAGGTAGAAACATAACAACAAATCTCCACAATCTGGATCCTTATCAATCAAGAATTCCAAAACAAATTTCATTTCTTGTGTTTGAAATCTGATGGTTCAGACAGATTTTTTTGCCTTGTGATGTTTACCATGACTCATCCAAATCAGGCAGCAGACGAGTACAAGGTAACCCTCATACACTGGGATTACACATTAAACTCAGCACCTTTCATCATCACAATTCATTAATTAAGACTGAGATTACATCCTAGTAAGTGGCATTTCCTCACAGAAAAAGTCAGACATGGTACCAGATTATTCATGGTACCAGAGGAGAGCAAAATGGAATGTTCCTCTAAAGATACAGTCTTTCAATGAATCCTAGAAGAAATAAAGTTACAATAAATTGGACTTGACAATGAGATGAATTTAATTATGAAGAAAGAAAATTTTTTTTCCCAAACGATAAACACTACTGCCTGTGCATGGCCTGAGCATTATTGACTTCAAAAGAGAGGAGAGAGCTGTCTCAATAACCAGGACCACCCATAATATTGTTTGCCATTTTCTGGTAGTTGTTTAACATGAAACTTAACAAAACACCTTTCCTAATGAAAAACATAAATCTAATGACTTCAGAATGCATTATCTCAGGTGATGAATTATTTCTCCACAAGTCCACCATTCTATATATTTCTCTGTTACAAGAGACTATTTGTCAAAAAAATAACCTGTTTAAAAAAAAAATCTGATCTGAATAAATTAATTTGATAATGCTTTAAAAATAAAAGCTATTAAAACTAACCTCTTCAAATAACCTGCTGTCTAATTTCCTAATCTTTTCAACAAATTGTTTAACACAAGTGCTCCTTCACAATACTCCTCTGTCTATACCTTGCACTCCATTTTATAATTCCCTTCTAAAAAAAAATATGGTATTAGCATCCAACATCACTTCCCATAGTGAAAAATCCTAATCATCGCTCATTTCTTTGAAAAATAGCTTTTATCTCTCACAAATGATCGAGATGCAAGCAAAAGTCATGTGCCTGCATCAGTTGATTTGGCATGCAGGTAGCAAGAGTAAGGGTGAAATACACAGACTGTTCCCACATTACAACATCTATCTACAATACACAGAGGAGTAAAAAACAACAACACACATTTCTTGACCATAAACTCACTAATACCTTGTTATTTGCTCTCCAGTAAATACACAGATTGGGCATTTTCTTTCTGAGACTCTTAAGATCATTGAAAGTATGCCTACTAAATAATTCATAGTGACCTCAATCTGGGACTTTTTTTAAACAGTGTATGCAGTAAAATGTGTGGAAGACGCAATCCAAATCTACAATTTACAGATCAATTTTCATCCTCTAGACAAAAAGATTTCCAAAGTTCCAAATATCTTGTTTAATACACTTATTGTCCATAGGATAAATATGATTGGCTGTGCACACCCCCCCCTTCCTTTTACACCTTAGAATTAATGATTCTGCTTCCATATGGCATGGTGAATATTAAATTCAAATGATATTTACACTGAATTTGTTTATAAACACAAATGACAGCAGCAAAATAGAAATCCCTTTATCTAGTACAAAGTACATAGGCTATATATCACCCTTTTGTGCACTTACAATGTTAGAAATATAACATATGAATAATTTTTTGCCCACAAAATTGTATTAAGCTAACAAAATTAAGCCCCATGCATGAATAAATGATGCAGCTATCAAAATGTCACACTATACAGAACATAATTCATCATTTCTCTAAGAATGGAACTTTGACATTCACACAGTCAAGAGACGTTTAGCCATATTTGTTTTTGGTGAAGATTTCCCATTCTGAAAAATTCATGCTCGCGTCAATACACTTGAAAGTAGGAGTTCAGCCCCTTCATAGATTTTTTCTGAAATGTGATAAAAGAAATCAATTTACCGAAGTGCTATTCCGCATTTTTTTTAATGTCTATTGGAACAGGATTTCTTTGGAATTGTGAATGTGTATTGACAGTCAGGTACACAGGAATGCAACATCCCGGAATTATGTAATTAATCAGAGCTAAATTGATTTTTAAAAGGTAGAAACAACTGTAGAAATCAATGAGTCTGCTTACAAGAATCTCACATTTTGGATGAACACTGTATTCAGCAGGATCAAGAGTAATTTCTTAATCCCATCAATAAACAGAACTTTTAAACACACACACACACACACACACACACACACACACATAAGCACAAGTTCCAACAACACTCAATACCTATCAGTGTCAGATCCACAAAGTGGATACAAAGTCCAATGCAAAAATTATACAAATTTAGCACTACAATAACCAGTCATTTATGTATTTAACCACACACACACACACACACACACACACACACACACACACACACACACACACACACACACACACTCTCTCTCTCTAAAATATGTTACAATCAACAGAGGTATCTAATTATTTAAAAGTTTTCATGCTCTATCACATAAAGATGGCTGTAAATACCATTACTATTAATTTAAGAGAGGCATAAGAACCAATACAATAACAGACTACTCCAGGTCGATATAATGATTCTAACATTATATATCGTCTTCAGAGTCCATAATGAATTCCCTGAAGAATGAAATAGAAGCAGTAAATCGTAAAAACTAATAAAAGCCCCTTTACAGTGGTACTGTAAATCACATACGATTCATAATACTTTCTGATAGTTGCCCCTTTTACAGGGTTGCTGTAAAATACAAAAGAGTTTGTGATAATATATTTCTGATAGTCGCCCCTTTATAGGGTTACTGTAAATAAGGTAGAATTTGTGATAATATATTTCTGATAGTCACCCCTTTATAGGGTTACTGTAAATAAGGTAGAATTTGTGATAATATATTTCTGATAGTCACCCCTTTACAGGGTTACTGTAAATCACAATGTGATATGCTAATTTCTGTGAACTTGCCTTAAATGTCACAGCAAGACATAATTTTCACACAAACTTTTACTTTGTCCATTACTATGTATATATTCAGAATCATGAAAATAAAGCTAATGCTATAAGATAGTTATTTACAGTATAAAAATACAGACTATACAGTGTTCTTTCAAAACGTGAACTGACAGTTGACCTTGCAATTGTCCATCAGACAGGAACATACTCTAATGTGCAACAGAAAAATAAAGAGGTACAATAATTTGTTTTTATACTTTCTATGGAGTTAAGCTAATGGAAAATAGACTGACCACAGCTTAGTAATGGACCCTTTACATTTAATCAAGAGATACACCAAACCAAAGAAAATCATTATGGTTGAAATGCATCTTATATGTACAGTAATTTATATGGAAACGACGGAGTTTGAGGGGGATAGGAAAGACCGAATATAAATAACCCCTCGTTTCTACAGAAATTAATACATACTGCATATCTTGAAGTCTTAGTAACTAACTTGAGTCAATATGAGAAAAATAACCCATGCACAACTCAAATTCATAATCAACCGACAACATTATGCCTCAACCACTAAGAACAAAGCCAAAAAATTAAAGGGAAGTTATTACTATAGTGTAGCAGTAACTTTGAACATAGACATTTCTATAAAAGTGATACCTTTAAAAATAAAATGGTGAAACTGACTAGAACCAAACTTCTAACCCAGTATTAGTGAGTCACACTCAGCATTGAAACAAAAGCACTTAACTCATCAACCACTGATTACTTGGTCAAAAGAAAAATACCCCATACAAACTCCATAATTAACCTGGTATAACAGTTGTGGTGTTTTTTCTTTGAAATCAAATGAACATCAACAGGACACACCTGCACTTGTATAGCAAATTTGGCCTGGGTACGTCCAATTTAAAAGTCAGTACTCAGGATGTTCAGAACATCAGTTAAATCAACCTCACCAGAGTTTGGGTTCATTTTCACTTCATCACACACCTGCAATAAAAAGTCTATATCATGTAAATCCCCCTCCCCTCCTCCCATTCATTGCCAGAAACTCAAGCTCACAAATCTCACTCTACAAGATTCTGGCCTCACTCTACGAATACTGTAACTTGTGTACAGTGTACTAATATAGTGGAAAACAAGAAAAAGTAACAGGGTCACCTGACAGAAAAAATTTAATTTTTCATCGCGGTAAATGCAAGTAAGTTCTTAAATAATTATTTTGGTGTATCTTGATTTATATGGATAAAGTATGGAGATTCATAATTTGCTCTCGTCATTATCCTTCATCCAAATAAATCAAGATACACTGAAATAAATAAGTCAAGCAGAGAATACAGATCACATTCAGTATCTGAAGCATGTGCTCAAATCTTAATCCCATAATGCACCACTGTTGTTTAAGATATGAAGTCAATTTTCATGGTGATACAGAAAAAAACAAGTCCATGTAAAAAAAAATACTGGGTTGTTTTTAAATGAGTTTAATATGAAGATGGAAGATGAAGAAATGGACATGAACAATTCTATATGCCATGACTATATGCATGGTGTGGCAAAAAGGACTCACATAAAATGGAATCACTACATATCTTAAAGGGAAGCATGCAACATGCTCAATGTAGATTTGTTTGTTTGTTTGTTTGTTTATAGCCGCCTGAGCAATTTTTCAGCTATCCGGCGCAATGTAGATTTGAACTTGATGCCAACCACACATAGTTCAGCTGGAAGAGCGCGTAACTTCCGGGTGTCTGGGTTCCATCCCTCTGCTCTCCTTATAATTTTCCTTTTCTGTTGATGCAGTAGATCTGAACTGTTCCCAAAATTAGAACTGAGCAAAAATCCCAAGCTGACGACTTAGAAGTTGTACACACACTTAAAGAGGGGATGTAGTTGCTGGAAGATTTGATCACCCGTGACCAGACAGTTCATTTGATAAAGCACCTGAGTGAGGATACATGGGTTCCGGATACTGATCTGGCCTGTTACATTTTCTTCCTCCATGTTACATCAATAATGTTACTATCTCAGGTACCAAGTTAAGACAAATTATTTCTGCGTCTCAAAAAAGCCATTTCTAGTTCACTTTGACCTAGTTTTGCTTTTTGTCTGTACAAAATGAAGAATCAGGAATAAGACAGTACTTTTGCATCTTTTCTATATTTTTTTCCCAATTAACTTTTGGGCACATAATATGTGACCATCCTCTGAAAAATTTAAAATCCAAAATCATAATTTTAAAATTGAATAACAAGATAATATTAAGAATCAACAGATAAATTCATGTATAAATATTTCTTCACTACAAGGATATTACTAGTATGTCATTTTTAGCCTTGGTTTTTTTTTCTAAAGAAAGTAATAAATAAATAAGCTCAGTACAATATTAAAGTTTTGATACATCTAATTGCATGTTCCCAAAACATACTGGTCATCAAGGCATGCAGGGATGTGACTTCTCAAAAATCAGAGGAAAACTGGTCCAAAAGGGGAAAACAACAACCAAAATAAAATAATTTTCTGTCACTTTAAATCAAATCCAGAATGTTCACTTTCTTGAAAATTGAGCCAATATCAGAGGATTTCCTCTGGAAAGAGGAAAAAATCCCATCCCTGATACATGAGATTCATCTAATATCTTGTCACTACGAAGGAATGGCAGGTATTTACACTAAACTAAAAAACGAAGAAGGACAACTGGTATGTGACCGAATTTTCTTATTGCACATTAATATATTATCCGGCTTCTGCTTGTTTTTTTTTTTTTACCATCCCATCATAACAAATTTTTTTAAGCCATGTTTATTTATTTAACACATGTTCATCTGGAAGGGTTCACTAAAGCTGATCTCAAGGGGGGGATTTCTGTAAATGGAGAGAATGAATAAGTTATGATTGAAGGATTAAGTCTGGATTCAGTACTAAAGAAAAGCAATATACATATGCACTGTCATAGAGAAGTATGGTGATGATCTACAAGGTCTCAGTAATCAATGATACGTACATGTTCACAGAAAATTCCACATATATAATGACTGGAAACATTTTCTGATGTAATGAGAATACTTCATTTCCGTTGATGAAAGTGCCATTTAGAGTCAATCATTGGATACTATTTAAATGCGAGAGCTATACACCATGGGACTTAAATTTATGTAAATTGGGGATAAATAACAAAAGCGAAAATCTTCATTTCATAAGAGGCAATGCGAATCAATGTGAATGTAAAGTATTCATGTACAATAGGGAATCCACAGTATTTTAAGTTACTGTTTTAGGTTAATATATATATTTTTTTAAAAAGTATGAACAATGAAGAAGTATTTTTGTCCAAAATCATTAATCTTCAATTTTTTGTCAACCCCTCACTGACTTCTCATAACAAATATGATCTGAGTGGGAAAATCATGCATTTAATGAAGTCTCTTACTTATTTTTTAGCGTACTACAAAAATCGGTTTGCGTTCTTCCTGACATGATTTATGCAACTGAGAGGAATTTCTTACTTTGAATGTAAATTGCATTGAATTACAGTTCCCCAGTAAAATGTACCAATTAATCTCTCTTCTACATTTCTTTCAGCTTCAATGCATCTTAAGTTTTGTATCTGATTGGTAAATGTATTCTTAAGATTAATTACTTTAACAATCTTCCAGTGAATGTGCCAGCTACACAGTATATCTGATTAGACTGAGGTTCATATACCACCAGCAAAACAGGATCTTGCATTTTACGATCAGTACATCGCTATGTACAGAATCACTGTGTTATGTCAGACTGCTGTTGACAATATGTCAAGTGCTCCCCCAGGAATTCAACACAGAAAAATTAATGACACCTACCAGCAACTCCTTAACTCATTGGCTGCAAAAGATCTGTAAAAATAAAAGACCTGATGATTCCCTTGCTACATGTTCATTCTACTGAAGTTTATGTAATTTTCACATTCTTCAGGCCTTTGAGATTTCACTGCCATCTAATTAGTTTGATCAAGTTTGAATTTCTATTTGATAACATGATTCTATGGCATAAAACACATTTTTTTAATGAATACATAAATGTCATGAAATATTCCGCATGTAATAAATAAGTGGAATATCTATAAGCATTGTAATGACTTTATCCATATCAATAATTTTTCAGTAAGTCAAGTAAAAATATTTATATCCTCTGCTGTAATTTCACAAATAAAATAGAGTGCAGTCTGTCTTTTATTCCACAATAAAAAATGAGCACTCTCCTATCTTGCCCCCTCCCCCACCCCCTCTATTGTGCAAATAATGCAAAACTATATGGCTGCATATTCAGGTGAAGGGTAAGATGATTTTCAGAAAATTCCATCCACCAAGCATTAAACACATAACCAAGCAATAAACACATAAACAAGCATAAACACATAACCAAGCATAAACACATAACAAAACATTAAACACATAACCAAGCACTAAACACATAAACAAGCATTAAACACATAACCAAGCACTAAACGCATAACCAAGCACTAAACACATAACCAAGCAGAAACACATAACCAAGCACTAAACACATAACCAAGCACTAAACACATAACCAAGCATAAACACAACCAAGCATAAACCCATAGCCAAGCACTAAACACATAACCAAACATTAAAAACATAACCAAGCATTAAACACATAACCAAGCATAAACACATAACCAAGCACTAAACACATAACCAAGCACTAAACACATAACCAAGCACTAAACACATAACCAAGCAGAAACACATAACCAAGCATAAACACATAACAAAACATTAAACACATAACCAAGCATAAACACATAACCAAGCACTAAACACATAACCAAGCATAAACACATAACCAAGCACTAAACACATAAACAAGCATAAACACATAACCAAGCACTAAACACATAACCAAGCATTAAACACATAAACAAGCATTAAACACATAACCAAGCATTAAACACATAACCAAGCATAAACACATTACTGGGAATAATTGATCAGAATAATGCATAGCTTTTAAAGGAATTATCACACATTTTTGTGACAAATTTAGGAAAATGGTTTTTTCTTACAATTAAGCTACTTTTAAGAAAAATCAGTAAAGGTAAAGGTAGAGTAAAGATTGAGTAAAGCTAGAGTAAAGATTGAGTAAAGATAGAGTAAAGATTGAGTAAAGGTAGAGTAAAGATTGAGTAAAGGTAGAGTAAAGATTAAGTAAAGATAGAGTAAAGATTGAGTAAAAGGTAGAGTAAAACTAATTCAAAGCAAGAGAAAGAAACGTAGAGGTCAATATCTGATTGATTATACTTTTTAAGTCACTGAAATAAATACACATACTGTGTATATAATTCATATACCGGTCAATACAGCAAATATATTTTTTGAGGATTGCCTAATAGACAAATAACAAATGTATGAAAATTGGCTAAATCTTGAGAGGAGTAGCTTTAATTCAATTCTTTTCCCTTCCCTTCCTAAAAATGCTGCTTTCTATTTGGAATTTTTCTGATATCTTCCCACCTGATGAACAACATCTCCTGATCAATTTCTACATTGTCCCATCCCTCCCTCCACTTGTGAATTCTTACCGTTTCTTAACTATTCACCTCCTCCTCCTCATTCAACTCTCTCAATTTCTTCAATGCATTCTTCATTGTAGAAATTTTGACATCTTGCTTGTAGAATACTGTAAGCAAACCCATCTGCTGCTTA
This sequence comes from Ostrea denselamellosa, assembly GCA_024699665.1. NCBI lineage: Eukaryota > Metazoa > Mollusca > Bivalvia > Ostreida > Ostreidae > Ostrea > Ostrea denselamellosa. The sequence goes on along the minus strand of JAMZEH010000020.1, from coordinate 9,674,848 downwards.
ATATAAACCATCATTTTTCAAGGTGTATTTAACAACATAAAAATCTAAACACACTGACTCTGCAGATTTAAAAGAGGTTGAGCAAAATCCTCTTAATTGCAATACCTTGATAATTTGAAGAATATAGTTTAAAAAAACCTAATTAATTACAACCTAAGATTTTCTTTTATGGACAGTGCCCCATATGTGACTTGCTTTCTTTTGCTGAGTGCACTTAAGGAAGCTCTCACTTTCAGCTAACATGTTTTCTCATAAAGCCTTAAGTTTACACCTGAAGAAAATCAACACCTTGGACATTTTTCCTTTAGTCTGATTGTGCTGTTAATTGATGCTGCCAGTCTAATGTTGAAGTCATAAAATCCTACCGTGTTCAGATTATTGAAATAAGCAGCTGTAACACAGCAAGAATTTATGAAGGTGATGAAAAAAAAAAAGCACCCAGAAAAAAAATCTTAATTAAATGCTTGGTGGTGCAAAATTGCTGACAAATTAGTTCATTTAGATCAGGAATTGGTGCACATGCACTCAGAATTAAGGTATTTCATTCAGTCTTAGGAATCTTCATCAACTATACACACCACTACACTGCATATATACTTTACTTAAAATTCAGTGTTTGCATGTTTGTTGATCAGTGATGTTGGGATAGCCCTACCCTATCTAAATAAACCAATTTCAAAACTTTCTTTTGAAATGCTAAGTAAACATGTATTTGTTATGAAAATATAAATCTAATTTCTAGAATTTTTTTTAAAATTACTCTCTTACATACTGTTAAAACTTTCATGGTTTCTTTGAAATCAGAACAGCATCTCCTATGATATAGTTTTCCCAAAGTATGAGACTTAAAGAATGGAGGGGGAGGGGGCCATTCTATTGGAACAAAAAAAAAATGGAAAGTTAGTGATGGCTGTACTACATACACATATTTTAGTGGGATTCATATTTTCGCAGCTTTTGGCAGTGAAGCAAAAGTGCTAATTTATGGTTGCCCAAAATTATGAAAATCTCTTTTCATGCTGAAGTCAAATTGTGCATAATCTCAAATTGTTCCAAATTTTAATTAGGCAAAATAATAATCATAAAAAGAAAAGAAAAAAAAATAAGTACATGTACAGTAATTTGTATACTACGCGATTACCACACCCACTGTTTTCACATCCCTCATGATACAAATGACCTACACATTTATTCCATATATTCATAGTTTGAAATTTTATATATTAGCTATATACTACATTAAAAAAAACAAAGGTTATAACTGATCAAACATTTTAAACCACTGAAATATTTTGCATTTTAGTGCAACTATAGATTAGCACTCTTGCTTCATCACCAAAGGCACTAAAATATGAATTTCATAAAAATAAGTATGCATACAGAAATATATACATTTCCAACATTTTTCTCATTTCTTTGTGAATGTGAACAATGTGTGTATGAATCTTGATAAATATAGTTGTATTATATTAACAGCTGGGAATATCCTGACAGAAATGAGAGCAAAATTTCACTTACTTTTACTTATGCCTTTTGATTCCTCAAGGAACATAGGGCTGGGTTCCTCAAGGAACATAGGGCTGGGATCCTCAAGGAACATAGGGCTGGGTTCCTCGAGGAACATAGGGCTGGGATCCTCAAGGAACATAGGGCTGGGTTCCTCGAGGAACATAGGGTTGGGATCCTCAAGGAACATAGCGCTGCAACAACACTCCTCCAAAGCCACATAGTTCTGACTGATCCTCTTCAGATCAGCCCAAGTCACTCCGGCGGCCTTCACCTCAGCTTCAACACTTCTGTACTATGTCTGCCTTGGTCTACCCACTTTCTGTTTCCATTGCTGGTTCTAATCCAGGGCCCATTGGTGATGCTTAATGCAGGCTTTTGTTACATGTGACTAATCCATCCCCATTTCTACTTCTTGATCTCAGTTTCAACTGGGGCTTGTTTCATCTTGTCCCCCAGTTGTTCTTTTGAGATGATTTCCAGCCATCTGATGTTGAGGATGTTCTTGAGACATCTGTTCATAGATGTCTGTAGTATGTTGGTGCTGGTCTTTGTAACATGCCATGTTTCTGAGCCTTACAGTAGGACAGACTTCACACTGGTATTGAATAAGTTGATCTCCACCGCAGGGTGTGGAAAGCATGCCTTGCTTTGTTGATTTGGCATTTTATGTCTTCATCAGAAATGAAAGCAAAATGTAAATACAAGAAATTTATTTCATTTTTGAAAATATGTGAAGATATGAACAGCAACCTTTCTCACCAGCATACTTTTCATGAAGCGCTAATGTGCTGAACGAAGTATGTTGTCAAAAAGCATTGTAGTTCGTGTTCTCGTGTATTTTCAAAAATGAATTTATTTCTTAATTATATGTTAAAACAAGATCAACATATGTCTGGTCCTGCATTGCCACACAACATCCTTATGCAACACCAATCATGTTTTTTATCAATCAAATATAATAATACATTGTAAGGTGCATATGTTGTAGTGCATCTATAATTACCAAGCAGAGTTTGAATCTTATTGAAGGAAATCGGCAGCAATTACCGCTACAGAAAATTTGGTTTCTACCAATAGCAAACCACAACAAAGAAGACTAAAAGTTCCAAACATGGAAAATTAGATCTGTGTAAAATAAGAGAGGCACATCTGCAATGCTTTAGGTATTAATGTTGTATGAAAACTGTCGCGGTTACTAAATGCTGAAGTTTAACATACAAGATCTAGATAGAAATTTGTCAAATACATCCAATTTGGAGGTTAGTATAAAGTCTTCATTTCATTTGTTTCCGCACACACACACACACACACACACACACACACACACACACACACACACACACACACACACGCACACACACTCCAAAAAGAAAGAATCAATATCACACAGTTAAAATAATTAAAATAATAAAGCAGGAATGTTCAGCTACAGCATAAAACAAGATGAGTTCTTAAAACTTGAATGCCCCCAAAAGTGCCTAAACTGATGAAAGACTTTACATAATGTATGTGACATTAACAAATGAAATGAAGACTTTATACTAACTAATGAATGTGCTGTGCCAGACATTGACATATGTGTTAGAGAATATAAGCCATTGTTGTGTCAGTCTGTTACTACCTGACCCATCTGTCCATTTGGTTGAATCTCTTAGGGTGTCAAATTGTACAGCTTCTACTTCCTACTTTTGTAAGAGTAATATGGCATGGCATGCAATTGATGAACAAGTTACACTTACTGCAGCAGTTTTCTGACAGCATCGTTAAACTTTGCACAGTGATTGCACACTGAAAATCTGCACCTCCAACTGTGTGTGTGTGTGTGTGTGTGAGTGTACTAAATGTACTAAAGCATATGCATCTTACAAATTTTTGGCAGTTTTTGCCCCACCAATAAGGCCCCAGGGGTGCAGAAGTCCTGAAATTTATAATTTACGTCACCCTTGTCCCAAAGATGTTTCATACCAAAATTTGAAAAGAATTGGAATGGTAATTATCAAGAAGAAGTTAAAAATATTCAATTGTTAACACACGATAGACGATAGATGACAGATGCAGACCAATTGCAATAGGTCACCTGAGTGACTCCATGACCTAAAAAGATACATCTAGTTTATTTCCAATAAACTGTCATATTATCAATAGGTGTGTGATCATTTCTGCATGTACGACATGTTTTATCCCTGTCTTCAATGCAAAAGTAAATTATTGTCAATATGCAATGAAAATATCTACAATAGTTTCCAAAAGAAAAAAAAAATTCAGCATCACATGAAATGCACTACTCTAAATTTCTTTTAAAAAATCATTTTATAAGTTATACTGATGAATAATTAATCAATTACCCTAAAACTGTCATATCATCAAAATCTACTGCAAAAGATTACAATTTTTTTCATATAAATATAGTCGTAGTATACACAAAAGTACATATTTAGAAATTTTACTATTGACAAAGAGACATAACTCTTTCCAATCATGCTAAACTGGTATATTTGAACAAAAAAAAAACTTTACTAATGTTTTGCCAGTAATAAACCTTTGCTATTTCTCTATTAAATTAAATTTTAAAAAAAAAACAACCAAAAAAACCCCCACTTGCATGCAAATGACCTTTCAATGTAACATAAAACACTAACAATTATGAAAGGAACAATTTAAATTAAATTCATGAAGTTACGGAACAATGATATTACAGAGATATAAAAACAACACAAACGTGCGGGATTTCTGCTTATCTGGTTTTACCCAATGCATTATACACCCATAATACAAAACATCTATGTTATTCTGGAGGAAGCAGTCATTTCACACACCCATAATACAAAACAAACTATGTTATTCTAAAGGAAACAATAATTTTACACAACCATAATACTAAAACTATGTTATTCTAAAGGAAACAACAATTTTACACACACAAATTCTGCAGACCATCTGAAGTTTGATGGGAAAAAAGGTCATTATAGTTTATATGTTAAAGCATTCATCTACAGACTAGAGAACTTTTCTGGAGTGCTCATAACTCTGATATTTTTAAATATATTTTGCAGGTCAAAAAATTTGCAAAAATATTTTTCCTAAAAATAATATCCCTTATGTTGTTATTTAGTGATCAATCTTATTTGAAAAATTAAGAAGACAAAATTTAGTCTGAACCAATTCGACCCAATCTCATACATTTCCAGATTTGCAATAATTAATTTCACAAATTTCAAGGTTCACATTATATGTTTCAATGCAGCCCAAATCATAAAATGAATTACACTTATATATCCAACAAATCTGTATTCAAACATTGTAGATTAGTAGCTTTTTTAAAATGTGACACCTGCACCTTGATAAAAATTAAAACTTGGGGAGTCACAAGACCATATAAATTGGAAATTCCTGCAGGAGAAAAGAAACAGGCACTTGAGGACACAAAAGCATACAATTATAGCATATTTTAATGATGATGGCAGATTTTTTTTTGTTTTTTGTTTTCAACACACTTTGAAGTTCAGGAATTTTGCAACATTGATTAGTTTCTCATAATTCACATGTTTATGCATATAAATTTTATGCCACTGGAATCGAACATTCAGGGGCAAAGTTTTTGACTGTCCATCTGTCTGTGGATGTTCATCTGTCTGTGGATGTCCACCTGTCTGTGGATGTCCATCTGTCTGTGGATGTCCATCTGTCTGTGGATGTCCATCTGTCTGTGGCTGTCCACCTGTCTGTGGCTGTCCATCTGTCTGTGGATGTCCATCTGTCTGTGGATGTCTGTCTGTCTGTGGATGTCTGTTGTGCTGTGGATGTCCATCTGTCTGTGGATGTCAACCTGTCTGTGGATGTTCATATGTCTGTGGCAAAAAGACTTTAACTTCAATTATATCTTTTACACTATAAGATATAAAGCTTTCATATTTCGTATGTGTATTCCTTGTGGCGAGACCTTCCATTGACACCAAAATCTTTTGACCTGGTGACCTTTACATAAACCTTTGACCTACTTCTAGAATATCTTTTGAAATCATAAGAGGTACTGCTTTTATATTTAGCATGTACATTTCTTATTCAACACATACAGATTTGTTGTCCCTGTGACCTTGACCATTGACCTAGTTTTTGGAAATATTCAAAAAACTTTAACCTTGGTCATATCTTTCACACCATAAGAGGTAGACCTTTCATATTTGATATGTGTATTCCTTGTAGCAGACCTTTCCAGTGACACCAAAATCTTTGACCTGGTGACTTAAAACAAAAACTTGCAGTTTCACTTTGTTGTGATCAGGTGGCATCAGTATTTCACAAACACATCTTGTTTTTGCTTTGTAGCTTGGAAAGACAGAAATATTATAAATATCAACAAAAAGCTAGAGCATATCCTACTAAGTACATGTCCATTATCATTGATGGTATGGACCAAAGTAAAACTCAACTCCCTCACTTTTGTGCATAAAAGTGAATTGACCTCCACTATGTGGAAGTTGTGAGTGTAGTTGGAAGGGGTTATAGTTCATGGTAAAAATTGCGATAAAACTTTGGGGTGGGTGGGGGGGGGGTGGGGGTGCGGGGGCATGCAATGAACATCCTGATGCCAGTATAACACACACAAGCACACACACACACAACTTTACTGCAGGGTATAAAAATTGTGAGTGCTGTATCTCATTTGAAACTCTACAACTGACATTAAAATTTTTGCTGACCATTAGAAATACCTTAGTTAAGCATTATATACATTAAGAATGGAAAAATAAAATTTGAAAATTTTCAGGTCAATTTGTGTCCATGCCCCTTTAATCTCATTAAATGATAAATTTTTTTTCTTCACTCTGTGACTGAAGTGTGTACCTTGAAGTTCCCTTCAATGCTTAGGTTACTTGTGAATTCTCTCTTGATCTACCACAGAACTCTAAACAATGAAATTGTTCATCACAATAACTTATATGTTTTGATTTTTTAATGATGTATTATTTATTTATTTTTATAATGCAAGTTATCATATGGTGAAGGAATAAAAAGAAATCATTTTCATGAACATTTAATATTGGAGTCATTGACTACAGCTAAGATAAATCAATATGATACAGCATATGCCAGTCTGACAGTGAAATTCAACCTGTAAGCACATTATGCAATCTGATTTGATTCCCACACATTCTGAATAGAAAAGCCTTAAAGCAGGTCATGGTGCACCAATCCAGCTGACATGTGAACTGATTATGTATTTCTCTGAGAGGGAGGTTGTGACAAAATTTCAGGCCAATACCTGTATCCATAACGAAAACAATCTGGAAAATTGATTGGCCTACTTCTCACCTATTCTCTATTAAATTGTCCAATTCTCAGGGCAGAATGACAAAAATAATAATAGCCAATAAGTAGTCAGATATTTTTTCTTTATATGGACAAACATGTTATCAACATTTTCCTAAAATGTCATGACTCAGGCTCTAGCCATCTTTATTTTACAGTGATATGTGAAAAAGGGTTTGTAGGACAGTGGTAAGCTACGTGTTCACTATACCACAAGGTGGGTTTCGATTTTAAAGTGATCCTAACACTAATATCATCTTATTTTCCTATTTTTTATATTCTCCTATGCTCAGTAGTGTGTGCTGAAAATGTTCTGTAACGTTATCGTTCAAAGAAAGTTTGCTACAGTACACAGAATTGTTGATATATAAAACTATGATAATGCACATATGTTAAATGTAATGCTAAAGAAGCTATGACGGTTTGAAGAATCTGTTCTTTATGTTATATTGTTTTGTATGCTTATCAATATCGGTCTTTAAAATAGTATGTCTCAATTGTGAATCGTTACTAGTCTGTGAAGTTTTTTTTCTCAAGGTAACGTAATTTACACAATTATGTATTTGTATGTACATACTAAGATTGAATGAAATTTTAATGTTGGTAATGACATTCTTTCATTTTAACAACGTATGATTAAATGAACCAACTAGAACTTTATTTATTGAAAATGTACACTAAAATAACAAAAACAGGTTGAATAAACCTTAAAATGATAGTTTAGTAATGAAAATATATCTAGATTACTTCCTATTCGAGACAATTAAAGTGATTATTATACAGTACATTTAAAATGAACAACATGGAAATCAAAAATGTAGATTATTCTCATACCCAGCTTTTCAGGCATAAATAATTCACGGTAATGTAGATTTCATCAGAACGTAGATTAAATAAATCAGAAACAATCTGATTTATGCATTGTACACATATGCAAATCAATGTCTTATCTCTGAAATTCAATGCAAGTTCAATACTCACTTTTATGTGACCATTTTATATCATCATATTCCTCCAAACTTCAACACGTAAACATTGAGACTTACACACGTTTCAGCTTTGTAAGTGACATCCAGGCGATATTGGAAACTACTAAATAGTCATTAACATCCAAAACAATAAAGGTACTCCGAGAAATTCTGGTATTTCATTTGTCCATGAAATATTAATGATTTTAGTTGGATTAGTAAAAGAGAGGGGAACGTAGATTATGGAACGTAAATTACAGACAGCGATGTAATAACTGAATATTCAACTATACACATTGATATAGGCAGTCTGTTGCCTCTATTTGGTCCATAAATCTAATGTTTTTATGATGACGATGATTAATAAGCTTTATAAAACCGTAAGTCTTAACACTTAAAGGAACATAGATTACTTCCTTAAAAATACTCTTAGGCTGGCTATGTATATAAGGGAAATAATTTTCTATTGATACTTGCTACATTTTTTTATTGTTCTGTGATGAATAAAATAGTGCCTCGCGATACTTTTGAACGTAAAGATACGAAAATATAATAGAAATTTCGGCCTTTTGGTTTCCTCTATAAGGTGGCGTAACATAGCTTACTGAATTTTGGTGACATTTTTCAATAGTTCATAGACAACACACCATAAGATAGATTCTTAAAATGTGTGTTATATATAATAATTTTATTATAAAAAAATAGTTATTTTCAATTACATTTTTTAAAACACCTAATATTTCATTTTAATATCTTATCGAGCAACACCATTAATTGGATAAATTTGAGGTGTTTCCATCGATGTCATTTCAAAATGTTGTATTAAATAAAATCAATGCAATTTGAAAATATTTTTATCTATATTTTTCTAAAACACTAGCAACAACAATCAAATGGAAATGGACGGTTTAATGGAGAATAGGTGTTCTACCCCTAAATTAGGTCATGGTGCACCAATCCAGCTGAAATGCTAACTGAACATGAATTGCTCAGAGAGGAAGCTTGTGACTATGTCAGGGCAATATCCTATCCGTAATGAAAAAAAAGTCTGGAAAACTGTTTGACCTACTTTTAGACCTATAGTAGGTCATGTTACACTAATTCTGCTGAAATGCAAACTCACCCTTGCCCTTCTTGAGGAAGAAATTGTGACCACATTTCAGTGTTGTACATGCATCCATTATGGAAAAAAATCCAGAAAACATGACCTTGGACTGACACAAGGACAGATGGAGAGACCAATCCAGCTGAAATGCAAACTGAACTTTGTATTCCTCTGAGAGGAAGCTTGTGACTAAATTTCAGGGCAATATCTGTATCTGAAAAAGTTTGGAAACTGTTTGACCTACTTCCAACCTTAAAGTAGGTCAAGGACGGACCAATCCAGCTGAAATGCAAACTGAACATCAACAGACTGACTGACATTGCCATAACATAATACCTCCCATCTAATGATGAGCATATAAATTTAAATAAATAAACATCCATTTCTCAGAAATTTTATATCAAACAATTTCACTGAATTACTAGGTACGTTTTTTGTTTTTTTGTATTTTGTTTTGTTTTTTAAAGATAATGTTAAGCCTTTTTAGGCAGATTCCACAACATTCTATATTCTGTGCACTTTTTGTGTGGGTTTATAGAATTACTTACCTTTTCTATACAGATTTCTGACGACTCTCTTTCTGTTGTACATTCCTCCTCTTACTGTCTTCACTCACTAGTACCACCCGGCTCTCCATTGATAGATCTAATTCTACGAGAGGTCACAGCACCAAATCTAACAGAAAGGGAGAAATGTAACTGACCAAACCTGCATTGAACCCAGGGTTCCCTGGAAAGCTAGTCAGGTGCTGCACCAAATAATGAGCTGGCTGATCACTGACAAACACTCTCCTGTCTGATCACTGACAAACATTCTCCTGTCTGATCACTGACAATCACTCTCCTGTCTGATCACTGACAAACATTCTCCTGTCTGATCACTGACAAACACTCTCCTGTCTGATCACTGACAATCACTCTCCTGTCTGATCACTGACAAACACTCTCCTGTCTGATCACTGACAAACACTCTCCTGTCTGATCACTGACAATCACTCTCCTGTCTGATCACTGACAAACATTCTCCTGTCTGATCACTGACAATCACTCTCCTGTCTGATCACTGACAAATATTCTCCTGTCTGATCACTGACAATCACTCTCCTGTCTGATCACTGACAAACACTCTCCTATCTGATCACTGTAACAATGCTGCCAAATACCTTATATTTTCTTGAAAGTTGGTGCTGTATTCATATGGCATTGATTCCTTTCAATACTTGCACACCAAACTTTCCATTTTTAACTGCTCTAGTCTGTTTTTCTCTAGTCAGCATAGCCTTACGTTTACACCTGTTTAAGAAAAACTAAATCAGTTAAATGCATTGAGGATATTTGTTGTTAACAGCAAACCAATAAGTCAACTTTATGACTATTGGATCGACTTCATTGTCTCCAATGTCAACAAGGAGCCTCCATGACTGAGTGGTTAAAGCATCGCGCTCAAAATCACAAGGCCTCTTACCTCTAGTGTACGCGGGTTCAAATCAAGTTTTCTCATGCCTTCATACATTTTGTAGTTGTTGATAATTGCTTGGTTTGAAAGAAAAAAAACCATTACAGCTGATATGACATCACAATGCACTGTTTACATCGACAGCGTTATGTTTCCCATGTTAAATGAATAGGCAGATCAAATGCATAAAGTCGTGTTTCAAGATGTTATGGGTCTTCGCTACTCTGAATGGTCACACCGTAAAACACATTAGGAATTGAGATTGATCATTGTTCATTATCTCCACTTTTTTATTACAGGGCAATGACTTTGATCACTACAAGACTAATCACAATCTTTGTACATTTGTGAGCTCATTCCATGATGCCAAAAACTATGGAGTGCCAAATTAACATAAACTCAAATAAATAAATATATCTTTAATTATTCGATGATATCATCAATTCAATTATTGCTCTCATCATTTGAATTAATGCACACTTCAATTCAATTATTGCTCTCATTTAATTGAATTAATGTGCACATCAATTAAATTGATGAGAGCAATAACTGATTTAATGCATGCATCAATTCAATTAATGCTCTATCATTTGAATTGAAACACGCATTAATTGAACTAATGAGAGCAATAATTGACTTGATGCGCACTTCAATTCAATTATTGCTCTCATCAATTCAATTAATGCATGCAATAATTCAGAATTGAAAATATCATTAATTATTTGAAGAGATCTTTAACTTAATTATTGTGTACATCAAATGAATTGGTGATATCTTCAAATAATAAAAGATATCTTCAAATATTTGTGTTTATGTTAATTTAGTGCTCCTTAAAAAAACAGCCACCCTACTTGAATATTTTCTTTGTTGAAGTTATGTCCCTTGGCCACTATCTTTGAGAAAAAACCCCACAGGATTCTCACAGTGGCTTTTATAACTTTTGGGTTTGAAACTTACAAAAAATTCATTTGAATCTTTCCTTTAGAATGTCCCATGGTGGGGCAACTCATGCATTAAAAGTATGATAATTTTGAAGCAATTGTGAATTTACTGCAGCACACACACATTTGGTACCATAAAGAGGAGAAATATTTTTATCCCCCGTAGACCTTTGCGTGTTGACCTCCATAAAGGACTGCACAACTCAATTTCTTTTTGCAAAATGTGGATGAGACTACATAGCAACCCCCCCCCCCCCCCTTTCTCACACAAGTTGCAATAAAACAATATAAATGATCATAGAACCAACATGGTCTTTCCCAAAGTTTATGACTATATAATCCTGACAGTACTTTCGCACAATCCTTCTACAACTCAACTATAGACTACACAAACAAACAAAATTTTAAAAAATAAGATCAAGCTCCCCAACTTACCGGATTACCTGTGCAATCCATGATTTGGATTCTACTTTTACCCTAATCTAGCCAAGAACACACTGACAACTTCCGGCGCTATCTGCTGACTGTTAGTGTTACTTCGAGGTAATAAATATTTTCTTGCATATGGGTACTGTTTTAGAGAAGTGGCTTGAGTATTTACTATTTGAAAAAAAAGTCATGAATAATTTTTGGCATTATTATTAAATTTTCAAAGATTGAGTTCACGGAGTGAAAGAAATGCGAATGACATGTATACTCATTGTAAATGTGCTTTCAGTCCGAATTTCGTCCATATATTGCATTGTTCTCCACATTCTCGTTGTTGGTGGAGTTTAATGATTCCTGGTACAGTTAAATAGATCTAGAATAATTAGGTTAGTCAATTGAGTTGTAGAAGTCTTTACTTTTAAAATTACAAATTCATCTATAAAGAGATATTACACCTTTTAGAAATGTTCAAAAATAGCTTGATTAGTTATTTCAGGTAAAACTTCACAACACACTGATCAAAGCGTCACATCTTGAAAAGTGGCGTAATATTATATACCAACTTATTTCTGTCAAAGATCAAAATGTCGAATATTATGTAGCATTCGCTGAAATGGTTGGTTTTTGTCATATTTGACAAAACTACTTGCTATGTGAAATATGCATGTAGCTGTTAAATTACCATCTTCTTGACCACAAATGGCCTCGTTTTATAAACAAGATAAACAATGTAAATTTTGCCACTATCAGTTATTTTTTCAAAGAAATACTTTGAAAAGAAATTTTTTGAAAGCAATGGTTAACATGTGATACTCCAGTCATCATCAAACTGGGACTTTTTGTGTGTTACAGCTAGATTCATTAACAAATCTTTGGCATATAAATAGTATCAGTATTTGTATATAGGTTGAAGATAGCATCTTTGTGGCCTTGGAGTGTATGTACAATCTGTAAATGAATATTTAGCACATAATTAAATGTTAGGAAGTGAAAAGATTAGGAATGTGATGTACAAATGGAAACAATATAAAATAATAGTGTACTTGATTCTGATAGTCCATTTTGCCCTTGTACATTGGCTGTTGCCTGTGCCACACCTGATTATAAACCAGGATTGCATTCTCATGTGTCAGAGTATTCAGATTGTGCTACTCTTAATTGTTACTAGAAATGTAACAGAGACTGATTTGTGCCTCTGATGAGAATCGAACCCGGGACCTCTAGCAAGACAGTCCAGTGCTCTACCGATCGAGCTAAAGGGTTAACCCCCTAGCCCGAACTAGTAGGAAGGCCATGTATCTAACACTACCACATTGTCCCCCTCAAGAAAGAGAGTCGTCCCGACTCTCCCAGAGTGCCAGCGCCTGTGGGGCGAAAGTTCTGGGGGATATCACATTCACCTGCCAGAGATTACCCGGGCCCCACGTTGGGCGCCAAATGTACCGATCGAGCTAAAGGGTTAACCCCCTAGCCCGAGCTAGTAGGAAGGCCATGTATCTAACACTACCACAGAAAGAGCATGAAACATATTCATAAATTAAATAAGAGGTATAAATTTGATCTGAATTTTAATTTTATGATTGTCTTGCTATATTGAGTTGTTTCACTTTATTCTGATGGTGTCTAATGACACAATTTCATCAGGTCTACTTTCTTTTATCAAAGTCAAGCATGCTGTACAAAATTTGTCTATGACACTTTGCATTATCTTTTTAGATGTTTTTTTTTTCTTGGTGCTTTGATTGCAGGTCAAGAAAATGGCAGATGTGAATAAACTAGTGTTCTCCATAGTGAAATTTCTAAAAGACCAAACAACACAAGAATGCTTATCAGAGGATGCCATAGAGAGCTTAGAGGGTGAGACTAATGCATGAGTAACTTCCTGCACAGCAGGCTGCGTGCTATGTTGACCATGAGTGTAGCAATGTATTAGTACTCTGTATATTGAAGTTATAAAAAATTGCTTCGCATTCAGACATGTGGTAATCATCAATTATAATTGTAATCAGCTGTGATTGATTTTTTGAAAAATAATTATTTGTAATCAGTAATCATGAAAAATCTGATTACTTGTAATTGAATTAATTACAGATAAGAATTTGATTGTAATCATAAATATTTTCTGATTACATTTGATTACTTTTTAAAAAATGCTTTAAGTTTATGATTATCAAACATTCTGAATGTTTTCCATCTTCCTTAATTTTGTAATGGTAAATTCATTCTTAAATCACAAAAAAGAAATTTTAGAGGTAATGAAATGGTATATCACTACCCCCAGATTAGATATTTTTCTTATGCACTTCATTAAACATTGCTTGATAAAGTAATAAAAAGTAATCAAATGTAATGATGATTACTTATGGAAAAGTAATTGAAATTTAATCAATTAGTGTCCAAAAGAGAAGTAATTTAATTGTAATTGTAATAATGAAATTGGAAAGTAATTGTAATTTAATCAATTATTTTTCAAAGTAATTGACTGCATGTCTGTTTGTGGCGTTGTGATTCTGATACCAGTATTCATAGATATTTCCCTTTTTTATTAAATTTTTGACATTTTTTGTTTTCCAAAATAAATTCTGATAACCAGTAATTGTGATTGTTCTTTTTTTCTTTCTTTCTTTTTTTTTTTTTTTTTAATATTTCTGAATTTTTTGAAGAAATAAACAGATCACCAACACATCATAAGAATGCAGTGTTAGGTATATTTGGTTGACTAGATTTTACCTTGGGGTGGTTGTCATCAGAACAATTACACATGAAATGAATTTACTGAAGTAAAAAGTAAAACTGACTTTGTTGTAAACAATGAAATGTGTGACAATATGTACATTACGCGGAATTGCTTAACAACACAATACACACAATATTATTTAGTGTACATTGGTGGTTTATATATTTTTATATATATATATATATATATATATATACATACAAATATAAAAGTTAATTTTTTTATATAAAAGATATAGAGCATTAATAAACAAGAAAATCATATTATATAATGCATTAATAGAATAGTCTGTGCAATGATACAGTTCTGTTTCGTGATCTACTTAACCTATTGGAAGAGACTGTGATGTTTCTAACTGTGACACATGTGTATTTCATCAGCTAAAAATTTAAGATATCTTTTAGGACTATGGCTGTGACTGGGTATGACAATATTTTATATTCATACCTGTATTTCTTGGTTTTAGTTGCTATTCAGTGTTTAGAATCTGCCTACAGTATAGATACGCAAGATGAATCACATATTGCCAAATACCAAGTTCAAAGAAATCTTCTAGACATATTCAATTCCCAGATAAGTTCTGAGGTGAGTAAAATTTTATGTATGAATTTTTAATTGACGAGCTAGATGAAACCATTTGGTCTGCTATGATTACGTTGTCTTCTGTGTGTAGTAACATTGTTTTCTATTTCTATAGCCGGAGTCTGAATTTTCTACTTTGTCACTCCATGAACCTACTCCAGAAGAAAAAGATCAGTCTGAGAAGTTAAAGAATGAGGGTATATAGAACACAAAGGCTGCAATCATAACAGCATGTTGTAACAACAATCAGTCAAGCTATTTATTATTGATAGCCATGTAGTTTAGATATTCTTTAGAAACAACAATGCAGTTACAATAAAAAAAAAATTCTGGATTTCCTTTATTCTTTATAAATACCACTTAGTTACTATATTCTTTATAAATAACCATGTAGTTAAAATATTGTTTTATTAACAACCATATAGTGAATATATTTTTTATCAACAATATTGTTTTTAAACAGTCATGCAGCAAAGATTTTCCTTCATTAATAACCTCCTTATCTCAATTGAATTCTTTTATAGATATCTTTATTAATAACCATGCACTTAAGATATAATATTTTTATCCATAGTAATACAGTTAAGATATTTGTGAATAGCCATGAAGTTAAGATATTCTTTGTCAACAACCATGCTTAACAATATTCTTTTTTAACAGCCATGTCATTACAATATTCATTATTAGATATGTCACTGGAGAAACTGAAGTTGTCAAGCAGCAGTGCAAATTTTGGACATTGTGAACTTCTTTGAAAATACAGATTCAAACTGATTTTCAACCATTTCAATGTATAGCTATTTTAGATACAGGATATATACATGTACTTTGGACCATAGAGTGAGCAAATGGAACACAATGTTTAAATATTTTTTCCATGTGGTCAAAAGTCTTTAATGATATTTTGTGTCTACATTATTTCTGATTTTTTTTTCTCTTTATTTTTCAAAACTTTTCAGGAAACAATTTCATGAAAGAAGAGAAGTTTTCAGATGCATTAGAGTGTTACTCACAGGCAATAAAACTAGATAACAAGAACTCCGTTTATTACTGTAATAGGTAGGAATTTTATATGACTGTATGAAATAAAGTCAGATAAGGTAGTTCTTCATTGAAATACATTCTTGGATTATTTAGCTAGAGTGCTATAAAATGATATCAAATGTAGATGTTCAGCTTCTTCATGTTAAGATGATTTTATAATTAGCCTTATTGTTATGGCCTTATTCAATCTAATTTGTGCAGGGCAGCAGCTTACAGTAAGCTGAATAAGAATGTGCAAGCCATCGAGGATTGTGAACGAGCACTGAACATTGATCCACAGTATTCTAAAGCCTATGGTAGAATGGGGTTAGGATTTTTTTTTCAGATTTTTAATGTATGAATTAATTTCAATTCCCAGAATTGTTCTGTACACATTAATTAGATGGCCTTTACATTTAAACATGTTATATGAAGAATTTTGTGTATTTGAGGTTGTTTTTTTTACATCTGAGAGGAGTTACTGTTCTTGATGTTGTGGTCTGTGTTTCACTGACTCTTTCTTTTCTATATAGTATTGCATACACAGCATTAATGGATCACGAGAGTGCCAGAGAATGTTACAGAAAAGCATTAGAATTAGATCCCACTAACCAGTCATACCAAAACAACCTAGAAATATCGGAACAAAAGTTAAAAGAAGCTGCCATGCAGGTAATCAAATTTTCTAACACTAGTTAATTATTGCAAAAATGTAATATCGGAATGCAGATCCCATTTTCGTGTAATATACTAGCTGTCTGAGGTTTTATTATATTGAAACAAGTACACTCAATGTTGTTCTTCTGATAAGCTATCAAAATGTGAAAGTGTTACCTTGGTAAATGTTTGTATATTGCAGAAATTCTGATAAAAAAAGCTAATGAAATCACTTGACATGGAATAGTCAGTAAATTGCTATTAGTCATTTAGTGTTACTGGTCTTCTTGTCTGTTGATTATATTTGTAGTTTACACTGATAAGCCAATTGGCTTAAAGTAACAAAGAATCAGTATAAAGTTATTGAAAAAAGAGTTAGCAAATGAATGTGACACCAATCGCTGATGCATTACCTTGCAGGCTGGATTTAACATGGGCCCTATGGGAATGGGAAACATGGACTTTTCACAAATGTTAAACAACCCAGCTCTAATGAATATGGTAAGCACATAGCCTTGAGGTAGGATTCAACATGAAAGGCATATAATTGATAACCAAACTTTTTATTGATTTTATGATAAAATTGTCTGTGAAAGACTCAATCGAGATGGAAAAAATTATTTATAGCATTTGAACTGTTGTCTGTAATAAAAAGAAATCTTTTTCAGGCACAGTCAATGATGCAGAACCCAAACATGCAACAAATGTAAGGCAATATTTACAATAAGTTTTTAGCTCACCAGAGACAGAGGCTCATGTGAGTGTTGCTGATCAAAATATGTCCAGTATCTGTTGTTGTCGTCATTGTTGTAAACTTTTCACATTTTCATCTTCTCCAGGACCACTGGGCCAATTTCAATCAAACTTGGTACAATCATCCTATGGTAAATGGGATTTAGATTAGTTCAAAGACAGACCATGCCTCCTTCAAAGGGGAGATAACCAAGAAAAGGCAAAAATAGTATGGGATCATTTAAAAATCTTAAGAACCACGGGGCCAAAACAGTTGAAATTTACATGAAAGCTTCCTAACATGGTGTTTAAGAACATACTTTAGATTCAAATTTCTTCAAATTATGGCTCTTGGGGGAAGGAGAGGGTTACAATGGGGAAAGTTTTGTTGGGGAATATACAGATGACTCTCAATAACTTGAAGTTCAAGGGACCTTGATGAAACTTCAAGAGTTCAAGTGATCGAAAGTTGACAAATCCGGACATGTAAGATCTGACATAATGGTTTAGCTTTTATAGTAACTGAAATGCATATTTACAACATCCAGACTTTCTTTTGACAACATTGTCCTTCATATTTTTAGGCATAATTATGTATATTAACTTGAATTTTTAACACAGAAATTTATCAAAAAAAGATTTTTTAAAGTTTATGTATTTGTTTGGGTTTTTTTTCTCCACATACATCTACAAGACAAATGCTTTGTCCATAACAACGTTTAGCAGTTGCTAACTACAAGAAGCACAATCCCCCGCACAAATGTTACAATTTTCAATCACTCAAACAAATAGTGATGATCCTTGGCATGTCTCTAGATTATATTCTCAACATTATTGTCTCATTGTTAGTTCCAAACTAGTCTCAAAGTTGGGCATAGTTAAATTGGAATGAAAACAAGTGCTCAAGGAAGGGTTAAAATGACCAATTAACTATCCACCCCACAAGGAAACACTGTCTTTCTGTCCCCTTTACAAACACCTAATTAACACAGCTGAGCTATCCCCAGGCATGAACTATTATCCAGGTAAGGTCCAAGCAGAAATTAAATGCTTGAGTGATGATGGATATAACACTACCACCACTTCAAGAGATTGAGAGTGATGAACAATGAAATATGTGTTATGGGACCCAAATTTCACTTTGAAAGATCAAGAGATCGAAGTTGAGCCATCGAGAGTCACCTGTATTGGAATGGGGAATCAAAATTTTGTATGGGGGTATATTGGAAAAAAATCTATAAAAATCTTCTCAAGAACAACAGGGCAATGATTAGTGCTATTAATATACATGGATTTCCAGGTAGAGCAGATTCAAGTTTGTTCAATTCCAGGGCCCTTGCAGTAGGGTGGGGCCACAATAAGAGATCAGAGTTTATATGGGAATATACAGGATATTAATTAAAACAAATTCTTTTCAGTAGTAGCAGGCCCACCCTAAATTATATCAAAATGCAAACATTTCCAAATTGTGTGGATTTAAGTTTTTTTATGCCCCTGTGGCTCAAGTCAGTGTGCATATTGTATTTAGCCTTTTTGTCTGTCCAAAACTACAATCTGCCTTAACTTGTGAATTGTGAGTGAAAAGGCTCTCATATTTTCATACATTTATGTACATTACTTGTTATTAGACTTTTTTCAGTACCAAAGTTTTTAACCTTGTAACCTTGACCTTGCAGTTTGACAGACTTTAAAGAAAACCTAGTCTATTCAGTATCTCCTGAACGTTTTAAAGTATGGCTCTCATATTTTATATATGTATAAATTCCTTATGGCAAAACCTTACATTTCAGACTATGATCTTTGACCTTGTGATATTGATCTCAGAATTTTACCCCAATTTCAAAACTTTAACCAAAATTATAACCTTGCTCATTAACTTTTGAATGGTAAGTGATAGGGCTCTCATATTTCATTTGTGCATTTCTTGTGACAAGATCTTTGTTTGATACCAAAGTTTTTTATCTTTTGACTATGGAGTTGGAACTATTTTTAAGAAAAACTTAAACTAGGCAATGTCTCTGAACTATTTAAAGTATGGCTTTCATATTTTTTATATAGATTTCTTATAGCAAGAACTTTCATTTGACACCATGATGTTTGGCATTGACCTTAGAGTTTGACCCAAATTTCAAAACTTTTAACTGAAGCTTAAGACTTGCTCATAATGTTTGATTGGCGAATGATTTCATGTATGCATTCCTTGTGACAAGGCCTTTCTACTGGTACCAAAGTTTTTTGACATTGGAGCTTGACCTTTTAAGAAAAGTTAACCTAGGCAATATCTCCTGAACTATTTAAGGTAGGGCTTTCAATTTTGTGTGTAGATTTCTAATTGCAAAACTTTACATTTCATACCATGAAACTGAACAACAGCAACACTAAGGTAACCCAGGTGAGCATTGCGGCTCATGGGACTCCTTTTCGGTGGTAGTAATATATCAAATGTTAGCATTTCATTGTGATTTTAGACTTGATAGAAAAAAGTTAGTAATCAAAAGAATTATTTTGCTATCATTTCAGGATGGCCAATTTTATGTCCGCCATGTCAGGTGGAGGGGATAGTGGAACTGGACAACAGCAGGGACCCAGTGGATCTGGAGGGCCACCTCCAGGAATGAACAATATTCTAGAAGTGTGAGTACATTAAAAAATTACCTCATAATCAAAAGCATTGTAAAACATCCCCATAGGTCAAGAGAGTTGTTGAAAATATAAAACCCAGGGATGGACCTACAATTTGATTAATTTTTCAGCATATTCTTATAATAGTTCATTTCCCGTTCTGTTGTGGTGACTTTAGATAGTAATGTGAATATTGTATGCCTTTTGTATTGTCACCACTGCACATCGTGCTTCTGATATACACCTTGATATAATCATTGTTTGTGTCATTAAGGAGTCTCCATTGGAAACTTCTTTGATGTTTACTGTAACTTAGGTCACTGCAGAATTAATAGGATTGTAAACATTATGCTATCATGATACTTTATAATAGTAATTATATTGTGGTTGAACACATTTTTAGTATACATAATTACTCTGTCTGGTAATTTTATTGCATTTTGAAATTTTACAGGGGACAGCAGTTAGCCCAACAGATGGAACAAACCAATCCAGAGTTAGTAGCACAGCTACGATCACAATTTGGCAGAGCCCCTCCCCAAGACAGCAGTAATCCGCAACAACAAAGTAATATTATAGGCTGTTGAGTAAAGTTAAATACATGTATGAAAATCAGCTGCTTCTAATAAAGGAAAATTACTCTTGATACTGGAGAAAAAAGTACAAATCGTAAGGGAAATAATGAGGCATTCATTTTGTTTTTCAATTTTTGTATGAAATATTTGGATAAGGTTTACTACATATCAAATCGAGAAGTTGTGTCATTTCTTGCACATTTCATGATTTAGTGATTGAAAATTTTAAATAAAAAAATTTTTAGACATAATTTGAACTGAAGAACAAGTGACAGTTCCTAAATTTACTTGCAATTTGTAACCAAGATTTGAAAATTGTCATTGTTTGACAGAATTAAACAACTTGGTAAAATCAGAGATGCAGTGATCTTCATAAATACAAAGTTAACATTCAGTAGGATTTATTAGTGATTCTGTTATTGTCATTGACAATAAACATGGATAGTATTTGGATACTTTTGATAGTCACACATTTGACCATCACAATTTGTTTCAGTCTTTCACTATGCACCATCCATTGTATGTTAACAGTTAAATGTATACAAATTCAAACATACCAGTATTTAAAGAAGGATTGTGCATGGTATGGCTTTAATTTGGCTTCCTTTAAGGCAAAATTTATTGCAATTTGATTAAAAGGTCACAATAATGAAAGACAAATTTATCATCTCACATAACATAACAAATGATCTCTGAATGATCAATTTAGCAATAAAACTTTTCAAGAGGAATCTTTTTAAAAATGTTTCCCTCTTTTGAAAATCACAATTCAAGTAACTATAGTTTGAGGTGGGAGACTACTTCACTGTGCAATGTATATACTTGGTCTATACTTACAACTTATTTTATCATATTTCTCTGCAATTTTGTTTTTATTTTTATTTTCATGTCCAAAAATAGTTTCTATTCTCATTTATTGATTTCAGATGGAAATGAAAAGCAACCTCCAAACTGACGGTGGAAAACTTAGATTATAGAATAAACTGAAGAAAGGGATAGATATGTATGATAATTTCTCTCACAGCAACTGAAACTTCATTCACTTAGATTTGTTCATCAAAGTAATATGACATGTGAAATTTATTTTTACTTTGTTTATTGCATTGTGTTTTGAAACATAAGATTATGACATAAAAGAAAATATTTTTATGAAATCACCATGTCTTCTTTCCATTGCTATAACAACATGAAGTGCTTTTCATGCATTATACTAGATAATTGAAATGTAAGATGACATACAGATCTGATGTACTGGTAGTCTTGATTTGATTTTATAGTTATTTTACAAGTAAGAAAAATTTATCTTGTAATAAGTGGTTCTAAGTGCATTTTAGTGTATCAGTAACAAGTCCTATCACAGAAAGCCAATTCATATTTTGACCTCAAGTATCATTGTTTGATGTTATTATATACGTGTAGTTTTATCAGTAAAATATAGTTAAGACAAAAGGAATAGAAAATATTTGAAGGTACATGTAATGGAAATGAATGGTTCAAAAGTGAAAAAAGAAAATTAAAGTTCATCAGTCATATGCGATCAAGGCATTAATTTGTGATTTCATTCAGAGACTTTTTTTGTTGTTTTTTTTGTTTTAGAATTTTTGTTATTTTCTATCATGCTTTCCAGAAAATGTGAGGGTCATTTAATGTATTGTATATCAATATATTATGATTAATGAGACCTTTGAGCGTTCTTGCTTGGGCAGGGTATGGCTAGAAGTTATCAAATCACAATATTTGATAAAAATATTTTCTATACATTTTTGATTAACAATGGATGTCACAACATTTTAAAAAGTTTCAGGTATATTAGAAATTAATTTAAAAATACAACTGTTTCTGATAACAATGTGTGTGTTACAAGTGCAGTCACTAAAATGGAAAATAGTAATTCATTGGATTGTGAGAGTCAAAAAGATTTTCTTTTTTAATTTTTTGTGAACTATGTTAAGAATAGTACAAAATAAACTAACATTTTTGATAAAGTAATACTCTGATACTGCTATAACCTGTAGATTGTTGTCCAGTTCTTTATTAATGAAAACAAGAATGTTAGAAAAATGTTTAGTTTTAATGATCTTGTAAATTTTGAAGATAACGTGTTGTGTTCCTGAAGAATTATTTTTTACCAGGAGAAGAATCAGCTGTTTTGGTGTTGGTTTCCTGTATTTTATGTTGTCAAATGTTTTCAATGGGCCATCCTCCATCCATGTTGTCCTTAAAGATAACAAATCATACTAAATGTGTTACTCCTGTACATTTATTTTGTACCAGTGATAATAAGTTATATATATATAACTATATATCAAATATTACTGGTGAAAACATTTGTATATTAATAAATATGTAAACTCCCTCCAGGTGTGGTTATTTAAAGAACCATTGTCTCATTAGTGATAAACTACAATGGAAAATGTGATGATTAACAACAGAGTGTTATGTATAAATTATCATGTTTTTCCTTGTAATAAATCACCTCTCATAGGTAACAAAGATGGTGATTCCTTTTATTAGTCCCGTACTGGCTTTGCCGAAGGGGACTATTAGTTTACCCTCTGTCTGTCTGTCATTCCGAATCAGTTTTCTGGACTTTTCTCTGCAGTGGATAAAGATATTTAGCTAGAAATTTTATACATGACTTTGTGTTGACTAGTTACAGATTAGGATTAAGTTGACCTACTTTTGACTGAATTATGCCCCTTGATGAATTTCAAGAATCAGTTTTCCGGACTTTTCTCTGCATTGGATGATATTCAATTGAAATACGGCTTTTTTGTTGATAGTTACAGATCGTGTTTGAGTTTTGTGATGCTTGACCTACTATTGACTGAATTATCCTACCATTAGGGGACTTTGTATTGCCTACAATACACTCAGAATGCGTGTTTATATTTGAAATGAAAGAAGAGAATCAACATATCAGAAACACAGAATGATAACATAATTATTTCCATAGTTCCTGCCTACTGGTATCATAACAAGTTGCTGATTTGCATGCAAGTAAGATGAAGTATGTAGGGGGAAACTAACGCATTGGAGCTAGAACAGGTTATCACAGAGAATAATTTCATTTTTGAAAATACATGAGGGTATAAACTGGCACTTCACACCAGCATACTTCATGAAGCACATTAGCACCTCATTGAAAATACTTGGGCGGTGCTGTTTATTCTGTCCTGTATTTTCAAAAATGAAATTTCTGTCAGAATTCTCAGCCATTGAAAGATGTAAAATATTTGAGATTCATAAAAGCATTGTTTACATCAGCACAATTGCAATTTGTAGAGATGTCAAAGGTAAAACATTGGAAATATAAATCTTTATTTTGAAACAATGACTGATATATGCAGGGTTGATTCAACAGTGAAAATATTAAGTTTTCATTCCATAACAAAATTCCATCTTTATATCGTCGCATATATTGCCATTAAAGAGTTTATCATATCTGTACTTATTACAAAGGATATAACACTATGGGGAAAAAAATGAATAAAATTTTGGATTTTGTTAATATGTTCTCCTACTCCAATCAAGAAGGTTCAAATATGATACATGTACTGTAGATCAGTTATTTTTCGCGAGCATTTTATTTTGCGTTTATAGGGTCGGGTGTTATTTTTGAATACAATAATTCGCAAGAATATGTTTTAAAATAACTTAATCTGCTCCTGTGCTTCTGATTGTAATATTCTGTTCCAATATCAATTTTACATATTCAGTTGACTAGTTTATCCCCAATGTTTGCTAGTGGATATTAGTTCTTGCGATATTAAAAGAAATTTACCTGCAATTGTTGTCATTTTTTATGAGTGACATTTTAAAGTGTAGTTTTAGAAAATGGCAACACAATTTCGCTTAGCTTTTTTTCTCAAAAGTGAAAAAAAATTTCCCAGTTGCAATTTCTCCCCTTCATCAAATACAGTCAAACCTCGTTATCTTGAACTTGATGGGACTGAGAGAAAACTTGGAGATACCAAGGGTAAAATACATAAAAAATAAGTTGTTGGGACTTCTGAATCACTTTGACATACCCATGGTATTCAAAATATCGGTGTTCGAGATACTGAAGTTCAACTGTACTTACAAAGGAAGTCAACAGGGAAATATTTGCATTAATTAATAATTGCACAGGTAATGTTATGGAAATAAAGATATATTTAATACATTTTCTGGTATACACTGTATATATCAAGAAATACTTGTGTGACAGTTCGTAATGCATATGTTTTTACTTGTCAAACATAGAAATAAACACAAAATATTTGAGTTCGCAAATGATAAGTCTCGAGAATTAATGCAGCATTAAATAAGTGATCTACAGTACCCAGTACTTTAATTCTATATCATGTACAAAGTTGTTTTCACTATATTATATTTTTACCTTTTATTTTTTGATGTATCTTATTTTAATACTGCGTACCTTCGGTATATTAGGAGCATAGAGAAGTGAATATCGAATGGCGAAGTAAACAATATGTAAATCGTAATCATAAATCCCAAAGACAAATACAAGTTTGAGTGTAGGGCAACACGGACCTCCGACAAAGCGAAGGTAGGATCAGGTGCCATGGAAGAGTAAGCATCCTCTGCTGACTGGTCACACCCGCCATGAGCCCTTAGTCGAAATTAGGTAAACAGGATTATCCGTAGTCAAAGTTAGTATGAAAAATGACAGTCTAACAAAGGGTATGAAACAAATCATTCAACTTATGTCCCAGAGACACTTTGTAATTGCAAACAAGGTCATTATAGCGACCTTAAAATTTGCGAAACGATGACTTCAAACGAGATTCGTTATAACCCTGCAACGTCAACTTTTTTGTCAGTAGTTGACCTTGCTTTAAAAAATTCTCATACGCATGGCATGCTCTCGCGTAGCGAATCAACTGGGAGATATACACACCATAAGCAGGCGATAGTGGTATATTACTACATAGATATGGAAAGTTGATGATTGCAAAATTGAAGTCATGACGCTTGTCATATAATATAGTTGTCAGTCTGCCATTAGAGTCAATATTAAGTAAAATATCCAAATATGAAGCAGACACGTCAGATTCTGTAGTGTCCTTTATTTCGAGTTCATCGGGATATATCAAATGGACATAATTATGAAAATTATGATTGTTGATTGATAAGACGTCATCGATATATCTATAAGTACGGTTGAAGGACACGGCAAGTTTTGGGTTTTTATCCTGTAACAGCTTCTGAACAAATTCCGCTTCATATGAATATAAAAATAAGTCTGCCAATAAGGGAGCACAATTAGTGCCCATGGGAATGCCAATGGATTGTTGGAAGACTTGGTTTCCAAACACTACGTAAATGTTATCTACAAGAAAGCCAAGCTTACTCTTAATGTCTGCTTCAGAGTACTTGTGCAGGCTATCGGAGTGGAGTCTAACAAAATATGTACCTTGTTTTCCAGTCACTAGAAATGCGTATTTTCGAGTGCCATTTTTGTTCAAAAAGCAATTATCTATTATCTGAAAAAGTCCAGATTTTAATTTATCGTGAGGAATTGTTGTATAAAGTGTGGAGAAATCATACGTTTTGATGCTGTCAATTTTAGAAAAATCATAAGACTTTAGATTTTCCAACAGTTCCTTAGAGTTTTTGAGAATCCACATCTGATTGACACCACTTCTGGAATATGTAGTGGAACAGCATCTCTGAAGTGACTCTTTAATAGCTGTTAGCAGTTTAGTTAGTAATAAAGATAAAGGCTTGGTAGAGCACTTACTGGAACCAGCAATGTATCTTTGTTTGTAAGGATTTTTATGTAATTTCGGAATCCAATAAAGGTATGGTAATTCAAACTGATCCTGATTCGTAGGAATGTCAAAAGTATTTAAAACTGAAAGATGATTATGAAGAATTTCATCCTTTGTAAGATTGCTTCGAGTATAATTAGGATTCCCAGATGTTGAAGTAAATCCCAGTTCATTTAAAAGACATTTTTTATAGTAACTTTTACAAACAAAGACAATGTTGTTACTTCCTTTATCCGCTGGTACTAGCACAACGTTTTCATGTAGTCTATGTAACGCATTCGTCACTTCTGCTTTCTTAAAAACAGAAGGATAAAAAGTGCGTATTTTCCCCATCAAATGGTGAATGCGAGATTTTAACAATTTTCGAATACTTTTGATCCACTCAGACAAAGTGTCAAGCTTCTCTCCTTCAGATTTCGTCCAATGTCTGGCATATTCTTCCACAGAGTTCATGATAGTCATGAAATTATGTCGCCATCTAGATGAGCGAGGTTCTCGGAATTTAGGATCTTTTAAAATCAGGGACTTAAGATCTTCATTTTGTACAATATTTATGTCTCCTGTAATGATATGGCGAGTGGGACTGTAATTAAACGAGGAATTTGCTTGTAGGAGTATATAATATTCTTTAGGTTTGATGCTGTTCTGCATTAAAATTTTAGATGTGGCCGCATCAAAACCAAACTTTAAATAGGCGAGACTAAATATGAAAAATCAAAGAATTTGAAAAGTTCATCGTGTTTGCAAGGCCACAGTTAAAATGCACCAAACTGCAGTTTTTGTATACTATTAAACAAAAAGTAGGGGTTATTGGATTTACAAGGGCAATGAAATGCAGATCATGAGGTCAGGAAGGAAACAAACAACAGAAAAACATTGAGAAAACATTTGTCAATTTATTCGAAACCCTGTGTACAGTAAGAAAAGGACAGATTCTCCAGAATAAGGGTCGACACCAACACAGGGTCACACAGCAAATTTACCATAATTGTGCAACAGTCAGTAGCGGGTAAAACCCCCTCGGTTGGCCAGACAAGCTCGGATTCAGCGTGGCATACTCCTAATGAGACGTCCCAGGTCATTTTGGGGAAGGTTATTCAATTCCTGTTGCAATGCTGCAGCAAGCTGTTGGACATTGGCAGGAGGTTGTTGACGTTAGCGTAGCCGCTGTCCAAGCATGTCCCAGACATGTCCGATGGGGGAAAGGTCATGGTAAAGTGGTGATATTCTGCTGTTGGAGATAATCTGTAACGATCCTGGCCCCATGACATCTGACATTGTCATCTTGAAAAATGAAACGGCAGCCATAACGACGTACAAGCGGCACAACATGGGGTGCCAAGATTTTGTCACGGTAGTACTGCCCTGTGACACGTTCAGCAACAACGTGCAAGTCTGTTCTGCCGGCAACAGTGATGCCTCCCCATACTATTACAGATCCAGCCCCATATCGACTATGTCTAACGACGTTTAACTCGTTGGAAATATTCGTTATGTCGGCGTCAAACCCCCCTGCGTCTGTCCAGGAAGTCCACAGTGAACCTCGACTTATCTGTGAACATTACGTGGTTCCATCGGCAATTATCCCAGCGTTGATGGTGACGACACCATTGGAGTCATGTGACGATCCCTCAAACAGAAAATGACACGAGAACGTCGGGGTTGTAAGTGAAATCCGTGGAGTCGATTCTTGATGGTCTGGCCACTCACTACACGATAAAGATCCCCCCTCCCTCCCTGCTCAAAGGCCCTGAGCGCCGAGCATGGGCCTAAATTTTGAAGCCCTTCACCAGCAATGGTGACGTCTCAATATGAGTGAAAAATTCTCGAGCGGGACGTTAAACAATATGTAATCAATCAATCAATCGTGTTTAATTAACGACTTCAACAACTGATAATCTAATGCTTTCTCTTCAAAATCTTCCTTTAAAGTGGCTCTAACCTTCCCATTCAGAGGCATGCAAAATTGTGGCACAACACACTTGATCATCAGTAGCATCCCGTGCAGATCGTGAGAGATTGATTGATTGTTTGTTTGTTTTACGTCCCGTCGAGAATTTTTCACTCATATTGAGACGTCACCAGCTGTAGGTGAAGTGCCACAAATTTAGACCTATGCTTAGCGCTCAGGGCCGTAGCAGTGAGGGTTCTTTAACGTGCCAACGCCTACCGTGACACGGGACCTCCGTTTTTAAGGTCATATCCGAAAGACCCGTGATTCTCACTTCTAAATGCCGGTGTAACGACGAAAAGTGACCCCCGTAGAATAATGACCGGGGGGTCAAATTTCTACGTAGAAAAATGACCCCCCCCCCGGTCATTATTCTACGGCAAGTAGGGTCATTTTTCGAAAACCCTTCCAGACCGTTTATTCTACGACACCACACACGTTGAAAAATGACCCCCATAGAAATATGACCCCTTACTTTTTCACTATATTATACAATAATATCTTATGAAATGAGATGTAATACTCAATATTCGTTCATCCCAGGGTTGGATAGGGTCGGTGAAGATAACTGTGTCTCCTGTTTGTTGTTGTTTTTTTTTAAAATATCCTTAAATGTCGTGGAAGCAAATTTAACACCACTTCTTATATGGGCCCCATAAAATATGATTTAATAATCCCTATTTCTTTGTGATTGGCTGAGATTCACCAATGTAGAAAAATGTTACTTCTATATTTATCTGCACATGACTTTCAATGTGTTCGGGGTTGGGAAGGAGGAGGTGCGAGGTAATAAATTTTTTTAGCTGTCATTTTCCCCTGATAACGCCCCCTCCCCCCTCCCCAATCTATCCCATGAAAGAGCCTGGGATTGGTGTCCTCAATGGGACAAGGGGACATTTAATCTCATTCGTCTGCAAGTCTGCCTGTTTAAATTTGTCACAAAAACTTTAACCTTTGTCGTAACCTTTGAATGAGATAGGGCTTTCGTATTTCACATGTATATTACCTGCTACAAGATCTTACCAAATATACTATGATTTTTAAAAAAGAAAGAGATATGGCTATCATTTTATATACTCTGCAAAAAAAGAAACGCATAATGGATTTTTTAAGATTTTAGTAGATGTATTTTGGATTATGATTTTACAATAAAAAAATGTAGATATTCACTAGAATTGTTTCAATTGAAAAAAATTACAGTCCAAACCTTAGATATTGGTGAAAAAAAGTCAGATCATCACAGTTAAGAACACTTCCTGTCACGTTTAAGTTAGTACCGTGTATGACCACCTCGAGCTGCCAACACAGTTCTGCATCTCCTTGGCATAGAGTCAATCAATGTTCTTACGTTATTGCGTGGAATTGTTCGCCATTCCTGTTGTAACATTTGACGGAGCTGATCGAGGGTCTGAGGCGGAGGTTGGCGCAGGCGCACACGTTTATCCAGTTGGTCCCATAAGTGTTCAATCGGATTCAAATCCGGTGATTTGGAAGGCCATGGTAGCACATTAATGTTGTTCTGTTGAAGGTAGTCAATTGTTAAGCGGGCTGTGTGAGGCCTAGCATTGTCATGTTGGAATAACTCCCTCTGTCGGTCAATTACGCGCATAAGGTGAGGTTGGAGAATTTCGTCTCTGTACGTTTGAGCCGTTAAATTGCCCGGGACATGTACCAGTTCTGTTTTACGGTCATTAGAGATCGCCGCCCACATCATGACGCTACCTCCTCCGAAGCTATCCACTTCTTGGACACACGAGGAAGAGAAACGTTCATTCCTGCGCCGGTATACACGGATTCTTCCATCACGTTTCTGTAGCAGAAAACGGGACTCATTGCTGAACCAGATTCTACGCCAGTTGCGGAATGTCCAGCCCCTCAATCTGTTGCACCATCGGACTCTTTCTCGTCTGTGTAACGGTGTCAAAACTGCTCCAAAATACGGTCTTCTGGGTCTAATGCCATATTGTCGAAGTCGGTTGCGGACTGTCTGCGAGCTGATTCTTCTCAATCCAGGTATTCCGACTGCAGTAGCTGTTGCAGCAACGGTTCGATTCCGTAGATGAAAGACCCGGATGTAGCGATCTTGTCCAGGAGTCGTAATGCGAGGTCGCCCACTCCTCGGTCGGTCATTAGTAGAGCCAGTCTGCTGGAATCTGTTCCACAGCCGAGAAATTGTGCTCTGATTTACGTTTTCAGTTCGTGCAATCTCACTTTGGGATACTCCGGCCTGGAGACGGCCAATGACGATATTTCGAGTAGCAGGGTCCAACCTTGGCATGGCAGCATTTTAACGTTATGATGAATTCAAGCTTCAAACTTCGTCCTTTTATACGCTTTAATGTAGTGGTTGAATTAAACACAAAGTTCTCGTGAAAAACGTAAGCCAAATTCCATGGCGATAGAGGTGATGTGCAATTTTAGAGAGTCGCCGAGCTAATTTGGCAGAGAGCCAAATCAAATGAACAGACCTTTAAAGTTTCATACTAACCTGTAATAAATCAATTACTCAATTGACCATTTCAGTTTACCTGTTAAAATACATAATTTGCATTTTTAAAATTTCAAAAGGGCTATGCGTTTCTTTTTTTGCAGAGTATATATGTATAATCCTTTCTAAAACTACGTTTTCTGACCCTGTGACCTAGACCTTGAAGGTTGACCTACTTTTCAAAAATGGTATATTTCTGTATATTTCTAGATTGGGAAAGGATAGGGGTTTCGTATTTGCATTCCTGAAACAAGACGTTCTCGAGCATGCTATGGTTTTTTACCCCTTGACCTTCATGTTTGGCCTAATCTGCCAAAAAATCGCTGGAAATTACTTTTGAATGACATAATTATATGATAGGGTGTTTATATTTGACACAACATGCCATAAATAATGGTCTCCCATCCACTGACACCGGAAGCGGAGATCACAATTCTTTGATTTCATTTCAAAGCAACTAAAGTACATTAAAGAATTCCAAATTGATATATATTTTTATATATTTATTTATCACAGCTACAACTATAAAAAGAGCACAGAAACTTGCCACTAACTTTAATGTATTTTCAACGTTTACTAAGGGGTATCATATTTCGATTTTTTTGCAACAAACTTGTCTTCCAAATCCTCCCATTCACACAATAAATTGAACACATTTGGATCTATTTCCTCGCTTAATTTTTCTAAACCTTTTACTTGATGGGAAAATCTTTGAACTTCAATACGTATACGTCTTCTGGTCTTTCTAATTCTCTGACAATATTGGAGTCGGTTTCATTGTTTACCAGTGCAGCTTCAAGCATTCTTTTTGAAATATACTGGTGGTATTTCTTTGGCACGAAGTTTTTGATGTAGATGTAAGGTGTTCTGCTGTAAATATCCTCTGTTACATCCAATACAGGTTCGTAATGGTTTCCAATATTCATAATAAAAATGCATTTCGAATTGGATTCGTTTTTTCCCTCGTGTAGGGGAGGGTACGGCAGCCAGACGTAATTGTCGTTGTTTTTGTCATTCATCCCGTGCTTGCAGTAAACAAAGATCGTTGTATTGCAAATTGTAGCGAATGTACGGATTTCTGTATCAGTACCCCAGGAACCTTCATGTTCCATCCGCGAACGTTTCAAATATTTTGGATCCGCTTCCATGGTTTGCAATAGATGTTTATTCTCCTTCATAAAGCCAACAACTTTATTTCGTACATCATTGTGATATGATTTTTCCACGAAAAGCGATATTTCCGTATATTCTTTCGAGTCCATGGTGTGAAGCAAAATGACGAACAGAATTGTTGCCTTTGAAACTTCAAAGAACCGCAAAATGACGAACAGAATTGTTGTTTTTGAAACTTCAAAGAACCCCGCCTATTTGATGGCATCATTTTATCCTAAACAAAGTGATTGATGTTTTAAGCCTATAATATTTTTCCCATGGGAGCAAAGTTTTGAAATCAGACTGTGTTGTCACAATCACTAACAAAGGCAGCTGGTAAACGATCAAAAATAGCCAAAATAAATAAAACGCTAGAATTTGAAAGGAATTTGTGAATTGAAAATATGAAGTTTAATTGCTTTAGTCTGAGCCCTAAATCGGGTGAGCTCATATTTACATTGATATAAGAAATCTCGGATTAGCAACAATAATTTTATGTACATGCATTAGGTATCCCTTGCCCCCCCCCCCCCCCCCCCCCCCCCCCCCCCAAAAAAAAAATGTTTCATCGGATTGAATCAGTTATTCAAAAACAAGTAATGTTTTATATTTGTGCACACCCAACATCAAATGTTGTAATATTGCTAATCATACTCGGGGAAAAAATTATGTATATTAGACTGGGAAGATTTTTTATGCTGCAGACATTCGGTTTTTCTATTGGTAAAAAATATTATTTATAAATAAAAAGGAAAAAGGCAATATAACTGTGTATAGACTTCTGTAATTTTTTTTTGAATATGAAATACTTCTTTTATATGCATCAAATCTTTTGATATAAAATGTCTCAATTTTTGTTTGTGCTTTGGTGATACTAGCAAACGACAAAAGACATAATCAGGTATAAAATAAGAGGGATCTCAGGGGGAAAAAAAGACAAAAAATCATTATCTGTCCAAATACTGGAATTCCTAGTGATCAACCTTGAAGCAATAAAAAGAGAACGTGTATTACCAGAGGATGGGGGGGGGGGGGGGGGGGGGGGGCATCTAAAAGAAAATTTACTCTAATAAAATACTATACTCAGAAAAGTTAATCACAGTTTGTGCCCCTGATGTTGAAGATATTTATGAGATATAATTTTTTTCAACAATTGCCCGTTTTTCATGCAAATTTGGTGGTTCAGAAACATAAACTTTTCTTGTAATTTGTGAAGAAAAAAAATGAGACTTTTTTGGGGATATTTTGCACATAATTTACCCAAAGTAAAATCAAAGAGGATAACAATTATTGAAACTGAACATTTTTTTTTAATGGATGATCTTGATTTTTTAAAAATAATAACAAGTATGGAAATATATTTTATAAATTAAATTTGATAAAACAAATCTAAGAACGTGGTATTCTTGCTCTATAGTCATGGAACTGTTATTCGCTTTCCTTTAATTGGGATAAATCATCTTGTTTTATTGATTTTAGGTATAGTGGGTAGAACGCATGAAATAAACACTTCATATCAGAAGACTGCGTGATTTTACCCCTATTTATTTTCCGACAAGAATATTCTTACCAAAACCAGCCTTTTGCATCAAAAAATGACATAGGGTCATTATTCTACGCGGTCATTGTTCTACAATCCACACGGAGAAAAATGACCCCAAAGCCATATTTTCTACGAAAAAAGGGGTCATTTCTCTATGTAGAATATTGACCAGGGGGTAAAATTTCTACTTAGAAAAATGACCCCCGGTCATTATTCTACGGGGGTCATTTTTTGTCGTTACACCGGGCGTTTGGCGAAGGAGCAATCACTACCTATTTTTCGTCTTAGGTTTGACGCGGCCATGGCACGAGCGGGACTCGAACTCACGACCTCCCGGTTACGAAGCGAAAGCTCTAACCACTGAGCTACCGCGACAGGTAACTATCGTGAGAGTGTGATTGATGTGTTTGGGTGATGAATTTCTTTGGAAATGCTTCCTCGTTAAGGAACTGTATACATGGTTTCGTATCCCTTTGTATATGGGAACATTTTGATCACAAAATACAGTATCCCCTACTTTTTTTTAATAGTATATCATATCAAGAAAATTTATCAGTAACTGTATTACTGATGTAATTTGTGACATCATAATTAGGCAAACACGTGAGTTATCATCAGTAACATGCATTTTATGGAATCAATGTTCTCCCATTCAGTAATGCATAGCAACCATTGTGAATAATGGGGCTAGGATGGGGCATTTATATAGGGCTAGGATGGGGCATTTATATAGGGCATTTTATCTCCCTTGCAGAGCCACTTTTGTCAGTGGAGGTCTGACAATGTGATGCTTTCAGAATATTAATAATATAATCAATGTACCTTTGTCATGAAAAGAATTAAGGCTCCAGTTTGAATACTTTTATTTCCAAAAAATAATCATTGTAAAAAGAAAACAATTTCTCATATTGTATTATCACTAATGAACAAATATTGACTCTGTAACATAGAAATAAAACAAACCTCACAGTCACAGCTATGTGTACAGATTCATTATCGTAAATACATACAATGGCAATGTCCATCGTGCAATACATTATCCCAGCTAGCAGTCAATATAAGGAATGTTAGAAAAGGAGGGTGAAATGAAGGAACACTCATAAAAGATCAATTCTGAGACAATTATAAATATACATGTATAAAATATAACAGTGATGATATGTGATAGAATTTCTATATCAATTAAAAAAATTTATAACAAATCTTACTTGTGTATATACACCTGTACATATGAATGTATATAATTTTACATAAAATTCCTCTGCAAATTTAAAAAATTGAGAAAAAAATCTTTTAAAATACTATTTATCAATGTATATCTGTCACATTACAAAAGATACACATGTATAAACACATTCTTGTGCAAGGAAAGTAGGGTATTTGGTACTTTTCTTTATTGCAATAAGGATCCGTTACCAGCGGCAATAAACTGCAATATTGCACATGCAGCAGGAGTTGCCGAATTTCATGTCATATTCTTTCTAGTCATTCCATGGTTAATAGCTTTTTTGTAATATCAACAAAACTTCCTTACATTTTTTGAGTAATGAAATACAGTCCAACCTCGTTATCTCGGAACTCGATGGAATAGAGAAAAAACTTTGAGATATCTGAGTATTAAAGATATCGAAGGTAAAATACTGAAAGAATAAGTCGTTGGGCCTTTCGAATCACTTCAACATATCCATGATATTTGAGATATCGAGGTTTAACTGTATATGGCTCCAGAATCTCACGGTCTGAACAACTAGTGCTCAGTACATCGTAAGTTGGAAGTACTGAGCATGCTACACTATAAAGCACTGTGTTTGGAGAAATGTTGCTACATGAATGTGAGCATTTCTAGCATAATGCCAATTGTTAAAATATGGTCACACTGTCTGTTGAATTTTTTTGAGGGGTGGATACTTTAAAATTGCATGTAGTTGCCCCATGATAATATGATCAGAATGATTCTAATAAACATTTAAAGTACACAACGTGGATGATTTCATTCTAAAGAAGCTTAACTTATCAACCTGAACTATCTTCACCTCTACAGAATACTGCATGTGTGATTGAGATTTTAATAATTGATTAAAATACTGACAAATCCAAGCATTGTGTAGCTTAATCCAGCGGAAACTTCATACCTTAGCCTCATATACAGTTAAGTTTTCTAGTGTAGCACTTAGACCAATTGAAACTTAAAAAGAGCTAAAATTAAAATTTGAACTTGACAAAATCCACAAATTGAGATATATATATATATATATAGATATATATAAAGTAAAAGGTTGTACAAACATCATCATATTCTGAGGACTAAAAACGCTGACAGGTAAACAAACGCTGCAAATAGAAAGATAAAAAGAACCAAACACAAAATGCACAGGACAAAAAAATTTGCTACCTAAAGCCAACAAGACCCCAGACTATTGTTTCACACCAATCTATAATGAATTTGATCTATATTCAGTTTTATTATAAATAATTCATGTACACTACACATTCTGGTCAGGGTCACACAGGGAATATTTAAATACATATTGAAAAATCAATTCCTGGATCCGTATGTAAATACACATGTTAAATACATGGCCATCTAGAATTTATATGTCCTTTTTTTCTTAATTTCATTATGCATGAAACAATACCATGGTGTTTATCTAAATAACTGAAAAATTACTGGACAAATGTGCTGAATGAACTTGTAGATAATAATGCCAAGATAATACTTGAGCTAAAGAAGAATTCTATTTTGTATTGAAAGCATGTTTTGAAAATCTATGAATATTTTAAAAATATTCTTATCTATGAATCTAAAAACATTCAAGTAAATCATTTTACAAAATTAGCTTAAAAAGAATATTTGTGTGATTCCTGCATTTTGTTTGGTCAGAGTCCTGTGCTTTGATCATCTACTGTTATTTAAATTCTCTCTATGGTAAATAAATGTGCCTGGAGAGAGTTTGGATGAAATTGCACCATTACATAACATGAAAGTAAACTAAATACATTGTCTTCTCTGAGCGTTTTCAAAGCACTTGATGATTGTCCTACTTAATCCTATATCACAATATAGTGCATACTTTCGATTCCTTTTTAACAAAAGGAACAGATTTGGCTTTGTCATTTTTGGATGATAAATCTAGCCCACGTAGTTCTGTGTCCGAATCACTCAAGCCCGATTTCTTTTTCTGTACACGATGTAGCACTATCCTATATGTTCCAGTAATGCTGCTTCGTGAATCACGATGACCCGATTGGATATGTTCATTTGTGATTCCTAGATCTTTCAAAATCCTGCGTGCATCTTGCTCTTCTTCTGAAAGACTAGATGTATCTTGAGATGGATTGACATTATATGGTTCTAACTCCGCAGGAAATTCTTGACTTTCTAACCACTCACTGTTCTGAATTTCAGCTAGTTTGAATCTGTCTTGAGGCACAGGTTTTAGAATGCTCCGAATGAGAAACTGTCCACTGTCTGACACGTATGATGGAATTGTATACTGGCCTTCTAGAATGCATTTCTTTAGTCTTGCTACTGTGTCTGCTCTAAATGGCATGACCCCTGTTACCATGAAATACAACATGATTCCTAATGCCCATATATCCACATATGTGCCAAAGTAGCTTTCATCTTTGAAGAGTTCAGGGGCTGCATAGGGGGGAGAACCACAAAAAGTGTTTAGAGTTTGGTCTGGCCGAGACTGTGTGCTGAAACCAAAATCACCAATCTTCACCATACGAGAACCAGCATAGAACACATTTTCTGCCTTGAGATCACGGTGAATTATGTGGTGTTTATGCTGAAAAAAAATTGGATACATGTCTTATTTCCATATAAAAACTCAAGTCATACAGCTCTAAAGCATTGATCCGAAAAAATATTCTAAATCACCTTCATGCACTTTGTAAAACATCACTATTTGTCTCAAGGAAAATTGATCAAAGCTAGCATAGTTCATATGTGTATATATACAAGTAATATGTTCTTCTTTTGGATGCATGTTCCTTGTCTTGAAGTCTAACTCAAGGGAAGGTGACCCCTCCTTATAGACTTCAGTTTAATTTAAGGATTAGCTGCCATGTTCCCAAAGATACTGCTCCAAGTACATGTGTATATACATATATGTGTGTGTGTGTCTTAAACATTATTTACTTCTATTAACAGTAGCAAGACTGGAATTATATAGAAAATAATAGTGACTGTCTTCACTCATTGCATAATTAAATTTAAAATATATAGAATTTGATGCTGTAGATCTTGATAATATTAATATCAAAATGAAAGAAAAACAGTTTGAAAAATATTTATGCCAAAAAATTATGGGATAATTGAGCTTGTTTTATTTTTAAAAAGAAAAAAAAAAGAATGTCAGTTTGGTAAAAAAAAAAACCCAAACAAAAAACCCAACACAGCAGTAATTTTTTTAACGATGTTGCAATTATTCATGACATCATTCAACAACGTTATTCACTTAATTACATTTCATACCCAACTTAAAAAAAAACACAGAGCAGCATGATATATGTCTTGTATTGAAGGAGAAATGGATTAAGTATGGACAGAATGTCAATTATTTACAAAATATCAATATATCTGCATCAAAACTTTTGAATATATATACATGTACATCTATTGCGTAATATCTTAATCATGTTGCATGGCTATTAAATGAAATTCTTCATTTGCAATCGCATGATCCTATTAACAATGAATAAAATAATGTAATAGTAATTACTTTATTTTTGAATGTTAATTTTTTAAAGTTCATACAGTTCAGCCATGTCTTCATATTCTAACCTGAGAAAGACAAGTAAAGCTTTTTCTATTTAAAGTCTTTAGAGTCTTATGGTAGGTAATTGAAAAGTTCAACTCTGCCAGAATTTTGTTTACTTGCTGCTCCCCAGTACCGGCATTCGGCCTACACATTTGAAAACATGATAAATCAGTTCTCTCTCTCTTACATTTTAAAAATGCCCACCAAAGTGCACCAAATTTCAGAATAAAACTAATGTATAGGAAACCCCAGCCCATTTTTTTGTTCTGAAAATGCATTGCCAGCTGTCTTGCTTTCCCAAGTTGTCCACTACTAAATTTTAAAAGATAATAGGATAAAACATGTTAGCCAAAAGTTTACATCTGAAATGAAAGGAAAACTCTAACAAAATTAAACGAAACCTGATCTACCTCATAATTGTTATGTCACATTTAAATGTGCACTTAACAAGACGTTGAGTCATAGCATTTGTGTACCCAAAAAAGGTGACATAAGCAAACCTGTGACCTGTGTTAAATTATCTATTTTCTGTCAGTGCAACATTTGGACTTTTTTTGTGGGGGAGAGGTCCTCTACCTTATCCCACCCCTCCTTTCCATGTCTGTATCTTTC
Source organism: Ostrea denselamellosa (assembly GCA_024699665.1). Taxonomy (NCBI): domain Eukaryota; kingdom Metazoa; phylum Mollusca; class Bivalvia; order Ostreida; family Ostreidae; genus Ostrea; species Ostrea denselamellosa. The sequence goes on along the minus strand of JAMZEH010000020.1, from coordinate 9,635,911 downwards.
CCTCCTCCTACCATCTTTCTACCTCTGTTTCCCCTCTCCTCCTTCCTTCTCCTGTCCCTATCTCTCTCTATTTCCTATCTCCCTCTGTTTCCCCTCTCCTCCTTCCTCCTCTATTTCCTATCTCCCTCTGTTTCCCCTCTCCTCTTTCCTCCTTCTCCTCTCCCTGTCTCTCCCTATTTCCTATCTCCCTCTGTTTCCCCTCTCCTCTTTCCTTCTGTCCAAATCTCCCTATTTCCCATCTCCCTCTGTTTCCCCTCTCCTCTTTCCTCCTCCTCTCCCTGTCTCTCCCTATTTCCTATCTCCCTCTGTTTCCCCTCTACTCTTTCCTCCTTCTCCTCTCCCTATTTCCCATCTCCCTCTGTTTCCCTTATCCTCTTTCCTCCTTCTCCTGTCCCTATCTCTCCCTACTTCCTATCTCCCTCTGTTTCCTGTCTCCTCATTCCTCCTGCCCAATCTCCCTATTTCCTATCTCTCTCTCTCTGTTTCCCCTCTCCTATTTCCTCCTTCTCCTGTCCCTATCTCTCCCTACATCCTATCTCCCTCTGTTTCCCCTCTCCTCCTTCCTCCTCTATTTCCTATCTCCCTCTGTTTCCCCTCTCCTCCTTCCTCCCCCTGTCCCGGTCTCTCCCTATTTCCTATCTCCCTCTGTTTCCCCTCTCCTATTTCCTCCTTCTCAGTCTCTATCTTTCCCTATTTCCTATCTCCCTCTGTTTCCCCTCTCCTATTTCCTCCTTCTTTCCCTGTCTTTCCCTATTTCCTATCTCCCTCTGTTTCCCTTCTCCTCCTTCTCCTGTCCCTATCTCTCCCTATTTCCTATCTCCCTCCGTTTCCCCTCTCCTATTTCCTCCTTCTCCTGTCCCTATCTCTCCCTATTTCCTATCTCCCTCTGTTTCCCCTCTCCTCTTTCCTCCTTCTCCTGTTCCTATTTCCTATCTCCCTCTGTTTCCCCTCTCCTTTTTCCTCATTCTCCTGTCCCTAACTATTCCTATTTCCTATCTCCCTCTGTTTCCCCTGTCTTCTTTCCCCCTTCTTCTGTCCCTGTCTCTCCCTCCTTTTTCCTATCTATCTCACTCTGTTTCCTTCTCCTCTCTCCCTCCTTCCTATTTCCCTCCTTTTCCCCTCTCCTCTTTCCCCCTTTTTTCTGTCTCTATCTTCCCCTCCTCTTTCCTACCTATCTCCCTCTGTTTCCCCTCTCCTCTTTCCCCCTTCTCCTATCTCCATTTCTCCCTCTTCCTTCCCAACTCACTCTGTTTCCCCTCTCATTTTCTCTGTCCCTGTCTTTCCCTCTTCTTCCCTAACTCAATCTGTACTTGTTTCCTCCTCTCCTCTTTCCTCCTTCTGTCCATGTCTCTTCCTCCTCCTTCCTATCTATCTCCCTGTTTTCCCCTCTCCTCTTTCCCCTTTCCTTGTCCCCATCTCTTCCTTTTCCTTCCTATCTATCTCCCTGTTTCCTCTTTTCCTGTCCCAACCTCTCCCTACTCCTTTTTATCACCCTCTGTTTCCCCTCTCTTCTTTCTCTGTCCCTATCTCTCACTCCTCTTTCTTACCTATTTCCCTCTGTTTACCCACTCCTCTTTCCCTGTCCCTATTTTCCCCTCCCCCTTCCTAACTCACTCTCCCCCCCCCCCTCTCCTCTCTCCAACTTCTCCTGTCCCCATCTCTCCCTCCTGCTTCCTATCTATCTCCCTCTATTTCCCCTCTTCTCTTTCCCTATCCCTATCTCTCCATCCTCCTTCCAATCTATCTCCCTCTGTTTCCCCTCTTCTCTTTTGCCGTCTCTATCTCTCCCTCTCCATTCCACACTCATTCTTTACTCATATCCCCTCTCCTCTTTCCCTGTCCCTATTTCTCCATCCTCCTTCCTACCTATTTCCCTCTGTTTCCCCTCTCCTCTTTCCCCCTTTTTCTGTCCCTATCTCTCCATCCTCCTTCCTATCTATCTCCCTCTGTTTCCCCTCTTATCCTTCCCTGTCCCTATCTCCCCCTTTTCATTCCAAACTCACTGTTTACTCATTTCCCCTTTTCTCTTTCACCCTTCCCCTGTCTCCTTGCCTTGTTCTTTCTACTTTCTCCATTTTACCCTGTTTGATCCCCATTCATCAGCACAGATTATCACTCATTATACATTCATGTCCTAACTGACACAATTAAGAGATTATCATATTTACTGAAATAAAAACCTTTTGTTGGTTTTGATAGGTTAATTCAACCAGATGTCCAGCTCTTTCTACAAACTCCAATAAGTGACAGTCTGGTAATGACTCATGATAACAGCTGTGATATCAGAATGAGGCTTACCACAATCCTGGTATTGAATCTGATTGACTAAGAAGAAAACATCTCTAAAATGACAGAAAGTTTGAATGAGTAAATTGAATTCACCTTCAAACTCAAACATTTGCAGGTCAAACATTTCACAAGTATTTGGGTTATTGACAAGATGTTTTGTGGTGCTGCCAACAGGATGTGGAAAGAATGTCTTGTACACCATTATTGGAGACCATTTAGTAAATGTAGGCTACAGTGCTGATCATGATTCCTCTCTTGTTATTGTCATATCTTCTATAGTATCATTAATGAAGGACCAAATCATAAATATAAGATCTCTAGACATTGTCACTGAATAATGCCTCTGATTTGAATACACATTTGTTTTCAATAGTGTTTTCATTTAAAGAAACCAAACTATCCTTTCTGGTGGTCACAACTGTTACCATGAGTCTTTAGCAGACTCTCACTCTTTGGAGTTTATGGAAACAGCTGAGCATCTGGTTGAAGGAGACAACAGCTTTGAATGGTTTTTGCCTGACAAAAAGACTGTATGTCTAGAATTCTGTGATCCAAATGGAAAATAAATTTAGAATTTAAAAACTATCTACAGCATTATAATCATCCTGAACAGCTATTTTGATCACCATTAGATGCATATCTTAATACATGTTCATGCCATGCTTCCTGAACTTGTGTGTACTATTAATTATATTGCTTAGATGACTTGGCTTCAATGATATATGAATCCTGGATAAAGATTCTTGGGCAAACACTAAAAAATTCATAAAAAGCTTCAGTCAGCTGATGTGTACAGAGAAGGCATCCCCTTTTCTATAAAGACTTTACTGTAAATACAGAATCTTCTCACACTTAAAACCCTGGGACTGACTAATAATTAGAGAGGTTTACGAACAATGCTCAGTTATTGCAAATGCTGATCCCTTAATAGAGTTAGTTTTAGTTTACTTAGTTAAAAGCCTGCAGATTACCAAGTCTTGGAAAAACAAAAACATTTACTGCTACTAGTATTTTTAGACAATATAACCTCACCTCTGAAAATACTGAATGGGGTCCTGGCAGTGTTAATAAGACTTTCGTCAGTTATCGTAAATAAAATAAAATATATTTCATGTTGATAATTATCATCAACATTGTAAGTATAACATCTATTGTATTTCAAATCAAGTTCAGAACCTTGTACAACTGCTTTAGAGAGGACTTTTTTACTATACAGTCATCACATAAAATGATATTAAGTAATGAAAAATAAAATTGTACTAATCATATAAGTAAATATCAATGTACTTAAATTGAGCCTCATCAAACAAATTGTACAAAAAAGGTTGATGTGGAAAACTAGTCAATATCAATTTTATAAAATGGCCAAACCGCCCAAATGTCAATATTTCTACTTCAATTCTACTTCAAACATTGGAATTATTTGAGAACACTTCTAAATTTGATATGGACTAAGGGCCAAACAAACAGGGTATTTATTTAGCGATATTCAGTTCTCATGAAATTTGAAGGAGTGAGAATGCTTTAGATTTTCTTTTCTTTCAGTAATCGATACAGTTATAAAACACATAAGTCATTTATATATGGAATAAACAATTCCTTAGAATCAATTTCCATATAAAAAAGATATATATACCTTCCACCACACTCATTAACTTGCATGTAATTAGAGAATATATATATATCATGTACATGTATTCAGAAACTTTTAGGTGCCATGGTAGAGAATTAATATCAATTGAATTGGAAAATGCCATTTAATTTATGTGGTGGGCAGCACTTAATCTAACTAGCAGCTGCCTCGTATTATCTGGCAGTCACAACTTATTTGGCAGCTGCCATTTAACTTATATGGCAACCACCAAATAATTCATCTGGTGACTGCCACTTAATTATCTGGTGGCTTCCACTAAAATTATCTGGTAACTGCCACTTAATTATCTGGTGGCTTCCACTAAAATTATCTGGTGACTGCCACTTAATTATCTGGTGACTTCCACTAAAATTACCTGGTAACTGCCACTTAATTATCTGGTGGCTTCCACTAAAATTATTTGTTGGCTGCCACTTAATTTATCAGTGAAAGTGTCACATAATTTATCTGATAGCCACCAATTTAAAACATAATTTACCTAGTACTGCTGAATATCATTTTTCAAAAAGATTACATTATAATGGTGGTATATTTAGTAGACATTAATATTTCTCATGCACATTACATATCTCCATAATTGACATACCGGTAATACACATCAAAGGACTATCATTTGATATCATTTATAAACACATCCTTGGAGAGAGAGGTTACAGGAGTTGCAGCCCTTTCATTTTTGAAACAAGATGTGTTTGTGAAACTTTGCCTTTGCCTGTGCCAATAAAGTGAGAACATATCTGATTGATCCCAGTCCACAATTCTGTTTCAGGGAGTGTAATAATAATATAGCTGTGCAATTCTAATCTGCCAGCCTCACAACTATGTTTCGGGGGTGGTGGGGTGTGGGTGGAGTGGTGTTATCATGATAAGATAGATGGACCTATCACAAAAAGACTCTTGTTTTACCTGGGTCAGGTACTATATCCACCAAGCTACCTAGCTGATATCCTATAACTGACCAATTATGAATATTTTACGATTGTGTCAAAGTCTTGATTCTAATGTATTATTTAAATCAACCATAAATTGTCCACATTCCTATAAAGACAAACAAATAGACATCCTAAATTTAGTTGCTCAGTATTCTTTGCCAAAAAAGTGAGACATATAAGGTTATGATCACGACATAACTTAAATCAGTACTATTTCCATTCCATGAAAAAGGGCAACCCATCTAGATATTGCACATGGCCTAAGTAGAATGCAGTATCTTTCATTTATTTTTCCATTTTGAAGATCACTTTATTTTCTGTACATCAAGAATTCAAGAATAAAAGTTTTCATTAAATTATTGTTGCCTTTATGTGAAATTTAATGAAAGATCCATTAAAAGATACTCTGAATAATCAATGGAAACAAAAAGTTGTAAGATGCTGGTTAATTACGACAGCAGGTTTCATAAAGATGTGATGATCGTTCCATGAAAAACTACAATATTGACAGAAGTGAACCATTAGCATGATTAGCTGATAATTGCCACCCATAATGTAAATGCTACATATCCCTTATAGACATGTACATGTACCAATATGGGAAAACAAAGTGTTAATTAACTCTGTGCTCTCATTGAATAAAATATAAAGAAAACAATGCCACAAACGAATCTAGGGTGTATTTTCAGAGCAGCTTATAAATATTTCCAGTAACATTTAGTTGTAGGGAAGTCCCTGTCCATTGATACAAGTCAGAAGAATGACATTTTATCTTCTCAATCACGGACACCAAAGATAACAGAGACTTAAATGCAACATGAAAATTCGTCATTATCATCTTTGGCTTCCATGACACACTTGAAGAAATATACATATACTTTAACTATAACTTCTGAAATGATTTGTATGTGTTATTACAATGCTAATTTTGATTAACACATATCCATAACAGATTTAAAAAAAAATAAAAATTCAGTAATTGCTATTACAAAATATATCAGATACTAATAACTGTGCACATATGTTTTATTTCAAATAAATTTTTACAGGTTTTCCTGTTTTTATTTTCATTTTTACTGACCATCACTAATTTCTTTTAAACAAAAGTCTGTAAACAAACAAATCAAAAAAACTTTGGCCTTATTGGCCAAACACAGTGACAGGTGCTTGTGGACAAAAACACCTCCCCCCCCCCTCCCTCTCCCCCTCCCCCCCCCCCCCCCCCCGATTTTTTTTTTTAATGTTTAATGCCTCAGGTATTTAGCATACATGTATATTTCTCACAAAATATTTAACATAAGAGTCTTTTTCTTTCAATGAAACAAATAAACCCCACATTTTTATAAATATGTCATATCAGTGGTCATAATAGGTGAACAAGATTGGCAACGTCATCTGCTGCCATTCTAAAAAAAAGAAAAGTTTTTCCAACACTGATGGCAGCAAAGTAATTCTGGTACCAAAAGAAAGGTCTTGTCACAAGGAGTACACAGGTGAAATATGAAAGCTATAGAACTAACTGTTCAAAAGTTATGATTAAGGTTGAAGTTTTTGTGGAAAAACAGATAGATGGACCATCCAAAATAAATATATGCCCTCCCCCCCCCCCCCCCTGAATTTCTGATCATGCCAATGTGGGGGCATAAAAATCTGCACCTTACTAAGTATCCCAGTGACAAATATGAATAATCCATTTTCCTACAGAGAGGAACTGTGACTTTAGATCAATGATTTTATGCATTGCTATTCAGCAAGCAATGATTTTCTAAGATTACCACCCAACATTCTATACTTGAGACTTCTCATTTTCAACCAAAATGACTGGGAAGTTGTCATGCTTGCTATATATCTATTGAACATTAAAAAATACATGGGTAGGGGGTGGGGGTAGGGGGAGGAACCAGAAGTTCTGTCCACAAGTACCTGTGTTATGTACTGAGGTGAAGTATGGTTTATTTTATTGCTTACAACAACTGACACTTTTGGAATTGGTGGCTTTATGCATGTATATAGGTCACTAATAACACTGGCGTGTATTAGTACATACCTATACATGAACAATGCACCTATGATTCAAACTAAAGCTCACACACAATCTGGCCTTTTTGATATTTATGTGGGAATTCCATTTTAATTTGATAAGACCCTGCTCAGACAACATAACACATCCATCCCATTAACAGGGCAAGACTACAATGGTGATAGATGCCTTCATATAGTACCAATTTATATTTTGTCTTTACACCACTAATCCTGGATTACAGATAATTAGCTTGTTATTTATGGGATTAGATTGAACTGGAAAGAAATTCATTAAGGGATTTTTTGATGTCAATAGATTATTTCCATTGTGTAACATATTCAATCTTCATATATTATTACTGACTAGCAATTTGTACTTTGTAAATGACTAAATGTAGATTTAACCTACCATATGTTGAACACCTGCTATTGTTTGAGCAAATATGTGTTTGGCTTCTGATTCTGGAAATTTTCCCTCATTGGAAATTTTGGTGAAGAGTTCTCCACCCCCTGCATACTCCATGACAATGTGGAGCTTAGCTAGAGTCTCCACTACTTCATACAGGCGGATGATGTTTGGATGGTGGAGTCGCTCCATACTGGAGATTTCTCTAGATAAAAGTCGCTGCGTCTTCTGGTCCAACTTTGTTTTATCTAGGATCTTTATTGCAACCTTTTCTGTAATGACAGATATACCAAGATCTTACTGAAACAGTATTTAATTATACATGCTATATAAGGATTGGGGAACATGCTCAGACTATAAGCCTTTTCCTTGAAGATCTTAATTAAAAAGGATCAAGTTACATCATCATAATAATGGAACACAAATGAAAAAAAAATGAATATCAGAAGTATATTCCTTGTCCTTTTAAATCTTCTTTTCTAGCCAATTAGCTCATTGCTTGAGGCTGACAAAATGTCGATTGTGAGGATGAAATGTAGAATGCCAGTTGGAATCCTGTAAGGGTTTAAATTTTTTTCCAGATGACTTTCTAATAAAATATTCTTCATGAAGTATGCTTAGCCCCATGTAGTTTCAAAAATTAAGTTTATTTCTTATATTTACATTCTACTTTCATTTCTGCCAGAAAGCCCTAGATGTGCAATATTTCTCTGTAGTCATATGTGCCATGTATACAACTGCAACACATTAATGAGGAAATGGCTATCACTACAAGTTGTTAAGATATCAAAGGCAAAAACATTGAAAATGTAATAGCCTCCATCCATTTGGTGTGTTGTACAATCTGAAACACTGAAATATCATATGTGAACTGCAACAAATAGTCATCTTATTGTATTACTGAAAAATAACAATACTTGTATGATTACAAGTCAGAGTGATCAATGATCAACTGGCTCGAAATCAAGACATATTCTAAAATTATCTGAAATCTATTGCATGAGAGACTAATTCTGAATACTATAGAATTCAGAGTCGTTGATCAGGGAAAATAAAATAACTACAGTCCCCAATACATCAGTCATCCCCCCACTCAGAAAATTAGAACTACTTCAGTGTTTACCGCCATGTTACCTAATGTAGGAAACCTTTAGCTATTGGTCTACATACTCATCAAATGGTTACAGAAACCATTGTATTAAGTAGATGGATTCTAATCTTGTAGCAGCTTTGGATATTTACAGCTAGTTGTACAAACAAACGCCTCTAATTAACTTCAAATTCTCCCCTGGAGATCTGTATTGCTCTTAATTATCATGTCTGAGGTTTGCAAGATTTGAACATATTTATGTAGCTAATAAGACCTAGAAACCTACATAAAAATATCATCCTTCTTTAGCCGATTTCAGTTTGATAACTGGGGTGTCTGAATTGTACTTACTTACTAATATAGCACAGATATTTTTTTGATTTTGCAAAAATCAAATTTTTGAATTTGTTAAAATAAAATCATAAATCAAATTACAAAAGCATTAAAAGACAATACATCTTGCACAAGTAATACCTCTGTTCAAAAATGGCTACAGAAATAGCAAAAATTAGATTCCCACCCCACCCAGAGACATTATATGATATCTTGAATACTATATAAAATATCTATTGCATTGTTTGCATTTAGGATACATACATTTTGTCTAAACATGTATTTGGTTTCTCTCCTTTTGCTGTTACAACACAAAAAATTCAAATGTCTTATTATATTTAAATTGTTCTTCTGGAGCAACAACCTTTCAAACAGTGCTGGGTCAAAGACTTTGTTAGGGGTACTGGTCACTATTCCCAACAAATATGATAAAAGTTGTTCTTTTAGTTGATTTAATTGAAAAATCAGACATGTTTTACATGGACTGTACTGAAGCACTGACAATGATTTCAAATGTACTGTAATTGCCCACATTCAAAACTCTTCTAAGCTTCTTGGTCTCAAAATATGTGAACCATGATAAATTTTTGAACTTTTTATTTTAATGGTACAAAAAGTTTAATAATAATAATGATAATACCATATTTATATAGCATCCTTTTCATACATTTGTATGCTCAAAGGTGCTTTACAGTACATAAAACAATTAAATAAAACATTGAAATAAAATGATATAAACATAAGATACAATACAGATGCTAAATAAGTATAAAACATCAGTTTCAGGGCATATTAAAGAAAAGATGATGAGATAATGTTGATGAGATTTTTTTTTTTTTTTTGTGGATGAATTACAACTATATATATAAAAAAAAAACCCATCTCAACTTGATGGAGGCTAGTTACTGAAAACCTCATGAACAAAATGTGTTTTCAATGACTTCTTGAAGTTGCATAGTGATTTACAATCCTTCACATGTTCTGGAAGGGCATTCCACAATTTTGGAGCTTTTGACATGAAGCACCAATCCCCGTATGTAACAATTCGACTTTTAGGAACTACTAGAGTGACCGATCGTTGTATAGACCTAAGTTTTCAGGTAGGACTATATACCTCCAGTAATCGTTTGATATAAATTGGGCACTCATCATGTAAGGCCTTGTAGGTATAAGTAAGCATCTGAAACTGTGCCATATGTTGCACAGGCAACCAGTGTAGTTCTCGTAGTATTGGAGTGATGTGGTCGTAACGAGAGGTCCTGGATATGAGATGTGAGGCAGTGTTCTGAACTTGTTGGAGCTTGCTCAGAACTGTCTTTGGTATACCAACCAGGAGAGCGTTACAGTAATCTAACCTTGATGTAACTTGGGAGTTCAGTGATTTAGCTGCTTCTGTTGTTAAATATTTTCTGATGTGGCCTATTTGCCGCAGCTGTGCATAGCAAGATCTACTAATAGAGTTCACTTGTAGCTCCATATCCATCTTGGAGTCAAACATGACACCAAGATTTCGAATGCAGGTTGAAGGATTAATTTGTGAGTCACCCACTGCAACTGAAATGTTTTTAATGAGGTTTGCATTACGACCAGATGCGAACACAATGACCACGGTCTTATTCATGTTGAGTTTCAACATATTGTCATGCATCCAAGACACGATGTTGTATAGACAACGCTCAATACGATGTAATGTTTCTGCCTGTGTAGTTATGCCCGTAGGCTTAAAAGACAGGTAAAGTTGAGAGTCATCTGCATAAAAATGGTGAAGTCCATGATATCTACAGATGGAACTAACTGGTTTTGTGTACACTGTCTAGAATTTTGGACCCAGCACTGATCCTTGAGGCACACTAAAAGTCATTTCCACTGGCTTTGACTTGGCACCATCTATGCAGACCGTTTGGTGACGGTTATTGAGATAAGATGATATCCAGCCTAGTGATTTGCCTGTTATTCCGAAAAGATGTTCTAGTCGGTGCAACAGGATAGAGTGTTCGATAGTGTCAAAAGCAGCGGAGAGATCCAGCATCACAAGGATAGTCACATCATTTTGGTCTAAAGATTGCAGTATATCTGTTTGTACCTTCAGTAGTGCAGATTCTGTGGAATGGAACTGTCCATATTCTGACTGATGTTCTTCATGAAGGTCATTTACTGTTAAATACGGGAGTTCACTACCTTTTTAAGAACTTTTGAAACAAATGGCAAATTGGGCACAGCACAGTAGTTCTTAAGAGATGTGGATCCAGATTTGTTTTTTTTCAATAGAGATCTTACATGTGCCTTTTTGAATTCTGCAGGTACAGTTGCTGTTGTAAACGATAGGTCTTGGTCGTGTCAACATCTGTGTGGAGATTGTCCGTACATACTTCAGATTGAGACTTTGAATTGATACCATCTCTTATATACTCTATTTTATTGATGAAAAAGTCACTGAAGTCTTGGACTAGCTCACATGATGCTTTGCCAGATGGTAATACAACTTCACTAGGACCTTCCACCAAATGCTTTGTCACTTTGAACAGAGTCTTTGGGTCTTGCTGGCCAGATGATAATTTTTCTGTGTAGTAATTTAGTCTTGCCTGTCTAAGCAATTTGTTCACAGTGTCACTCTGATGTCTATAAATGTCATGATCGATTGTGAGTCTTGTCATGCGCCATTTGCGTTCCAATTTATGCCTCAGATGTTTTGCCTCATGGAGTTCTTCAGTGTACCAGGGACAGGTAGGTCTACTTATAATTGTTTTAGTACGCAGTGGAAGCATGCTTTTCAACAAGCAATGGCAGTTCAGTGTTGTATGCGGCAACTAGCTCCTCGATGTCCACAGATTTTAGAGAGTCATTTAGAACTGTTGACACTTCAATGTCCCTCTTGAAAGACTCCACATTGATGGATCGGAGTTTTCTGTAAGTAACCATTTTTCTTAAAGGAGAAGGTTTGGAAACACAAGTGTTGAAAATTATTGCGAAATGATCATGCAACACATTACCAGAGCCGTCTGATAAGCCAGAATCGATCACTTCCAAAGAGGAAACAATTTTGTCAGTATCTCTGGTAATGACAACATCCAGTGTGTGGCCACGAACATGCGTTGGTTCATTCACATGTTACTGCATGCTGCAAGACATGGTTGTCACTGGTTGCAACCATGCGTAGATCGATGCCTAGCTTGCAAACAATTCCAACTCCCCCGCCACTGCTACCCCAGACCGAGGTACATGCTTAATCTTGTAGCCTATTGGAAGAAGCTCATTTATGCATGCTTTATCTGCTGATGTTCCTAGCCATGTTTCCATCAGAGCAACAATGTCAAAGTCCTTTGAAACAATGAAGTCACATAACGAAAGTGTTTTGTTTTTCACAGATCGTGGATTGATGCTTCATATCTTGATATTTGTCTTTCCTTTTACTACTGTGAGAGATTCACATTTTATCCTTTTAAGGTTACTGATGTTTATAGACTTTTTCTTGGCTTCATTTCCCCCCTTTTTTCTATGTTTTTCTACAGATACTGTTGGAATTTCTGTAGGAATACTTTGAAGGTTGTCGTGGTTTACACCTCATATGATGTCCCAGTTTCCAACAACAGTTAATATTGATGATGTAGGCTCGCAGGAAATACACACTAGATTTTCCTTATTGACTCCTTATTGTTGGTCTTCATATCCAAACCGCCCAACACACACTGTATGGCTATGTCTGATAATTCGACGCCCTGCTTTAGTACCCCTTCTCACATGGTAATGTCTCGTGTGATCTCCCCAAGGTTGATAAAAAGATGTCATGAAACACATCGTACTAAAAATACTAAAACTGCACATGGCACAGTACATAATTCACAACCACACTCAGAAATGGACATTTCAGACAATGTTCACAGAAGCAGTTAAAAACTACCAATTGCTATAACTGCAAAATAAAATCAGTATTTGTGACATGGATTCTAATACTTTTGTATTTGATACCTGACATCATGAAATTGTTGAATTTCACATTGATTAGAGAATTTTCTAATCTCAGGGTCACAAATGCTTTTGTCAACCCTTGTCATCTTTAAACACTTTTGTTTTATTCAACTACCAAGCCATCAAACCATCCAGCTTGTGTTGATATTTATACCAAACTACCTAAAGGATTGATTAGGCAGGTTTAGATTTGTTATATCTGTACTAATCATAAATTGATACATAAGCATAAATTGCTTGAAAATCTTCTAATATATATCTAAAAACCTAAATATACCCTGTAATATTTAATTTTGACTTAAAAATTCTGCTTTTTTGGATTCTTTTTTTTTTTTATGTGATCAATATTCAGAACACCCACCTGAATCGTTGATGTAAACATAGAATATATTGTAGTCAGGTTAGAGGTATGTATTTCAAGTGAACTGGTCATTGACAATTGCAGTAATCTTATATCATTAGCACCTCTCTTTGGGAGTCTATTAGAACCTTATTTCAAAGGTTAATAACAATCTGTTGGTTAACCCCAAGATTTCCTGGCCAGGTAAAATCTGCAGAAAATGCATCTGAGGATGTCCTCTGTTAACGCATTTGTCATAGCATCCTGTGTAGTTTTCAAATTTATGAGAATAATCATCTCTCCTTTAATATCTTAACATTCAATAAAATCATTCAGTGCAGCACTAATTTCTCTTGTATTTGTTGTAAGAAACTTTAATATTGAAACTTTTCAGTATAGAGAGCACACACTGGCACTTGTTGAAGTTATAAAATAAAATTCACATAAATTGAAAATTAAATATGTATACCTGTATACTAAAATAGAATTAATTAATAGTGTAGGTACATGATTTTTTGTGATACTTTCCAAAGGAAATATTTACCACTGTGTTCATTACTGATGTTAATTCAAATTTAAAAGATCAAAGAAATCCTATCTATGCTATTTCCTCTTCCCTTTTCCCCCCTTACATTTCCTATTCAGTGGATAAATTCTGGAATTTCAACTTTTGGAGTCTATGACTGTGAGTGAACAGCTGGGATTTTATGGTGAATAGTTTGTATCAGTAGGTGCATGGACTACAGAAATTTTCTGTACCAATTTTGACTTTATAGTTAAGATAATGAATGTTTTGTTCTAATCTAGAATAAAATGTACAATAGATCAATTCACAATAGAACCACTGACGCAGTGGTACACCCTCTCACAACTACACATACAATGAATGCCTCACTATTCCCTCAAACTCTGTTACAAGGAAATAAAACAGTAATACCACACAGAGAGAGAGAGAGAGAGAGAGAGAGAGAGAGAGAGAGAGAGAGAGAGAGAGAGAGAGAGAGAGAGAGAGAGAGAGAGAGAGAGAGAGAGATCACTAACTGGAACTCAATAACTAGGCATTCAATATAAATGCTAAACTGTCATTCTGTCAATGCACAACTATCAGAAAATTAGTTACCAAATACAGACAACCATACTTACAAAATAATATTTTGCACATATATAGGCAAACAAAATTCTATAAAGCATAAATTACAGAAGAACACATATATTTATCCAATTGTTTGGCTGTCAGCTGGGTTACAGAGAAAGTGTCTGTCCAAAATACGCCAGCTGGATAGCTACTAGTCTACTATTCACATTGTGGTCTTGTCAACTGTTTTGTGTGGTATCATGAGAATAACTGGCTATAGAAGTTCTAAGGATATAAACCCATTCACAAAAACAATCGTTTCCCATGTTATCAATCCAATTCAGTCACGGATGATTGCTTTATAAAAATAAAATAGCTGATACTGGGAGTCAAAGCATGCTTTTAGTTTGAAGAGTTATAGCATGACTGAAAATAGGAGAAAGTTCCCAAGTTGGATAGAATGCAAGAAACCCCATTTGGGAGTTACTGTTCCTTATTTATACAGCAGCATTTTCAGACTTGACATTTGGGAGGTATTGTTCATTATTTATATAGCAGCATTTTCAGACTTGACATTGTCATGATTAATTTCACAATGCACTTTACTGTATTGCCTTTGCTTGAACAAAGTATCATTATTTTATAACATGTACATTTATGAAATTTCATATCTGAAAATTCATGAGGGCATGGAGTGTGAATTGTTTCCTATCAGTGTCCTTCATAAAGCGTATTAGCACTTCATGAAAAGTATGCCATGTAAAGCATTGCAGTTCATATAATCTCATGTATTTTCAAAAATTAAGTTTTTCATCTATAATGAATAGTGTACTAATGGAAATATGGAATATGGAACACCATTTGCAGATCAGAAATAAGAAATATCCTTCACACAGTTCCACCCCAAAACATCCGCTGTGAAAGGCAAGATGAGAGATACTTCATATTTCAGAAGAAAAGAAATCTGTTCATTCGAGTTATGATAATACCTGGTACATTTGTGAATTGTATTTGAATCAAGGACATTGTCTGCTGGCATTGACAGAGTTCAGTCTGGGGACTTGAAAAACAAGTCCTAAGATTACTTGGTCAACAAATGTTTTGTTAAACCTTTCATTTTGTCATATAGCCAGACAGACCTGTAAATTTCAACTTTCCCCACAATGAAGATTCAATTGTCCTCAAGCACTCCCACTGATCAACACATTATTGATATTCTTCATAGTGCTGTGTATGGATGAATGCAAATTAGATGTGATGTTACTGATCCAAATAGGCTGTTAAACAAATTCACCAGAGACCGGTCATCTTTCTGCGATCATTCTCTGATCATGCTAACACATAGTTAGCTACCATAATTCTGTCTGAATAAAAATGTCATTTTAAGTAGTTTAGAAAATTCTAACAGTGGTTTCTCAATCCTGTAAATTTTTACATACAGATTTATTTTTTGCCAAACTGGATCAAAATGTTATGGATTTATTTTTGTGTACCAAAATTTTGCAAATCATTACTCTGTTGTTATAATACATGATAACAGAAAATATTTTTCAGAATTCAAAGGACCTGCAAAATTGCTAAAAAATTATCTACTGTAAAAATAACCTGAATTTCGTGTACTGGATGTACAGCTTAAATGCAGTTGAACTTCAGTATCTCGAACACTGATATCTCAAATACCATGGATATGTGGAAGTGATTCATAATTCCCAACCACTTGAATTATTTAAGCATTTTACCTCAATATCTCAAATTCTCGGATATCTCTTAAGTTTTTTCTCGGTCCCATCAAGTTCAAGATAACGAGGTTTAACTCGCTAACTACAACACTTATTGTTATACCCATACTAAACAGTGCCTCTATAATTCCTTACTAATAAAATGTCCAGCAGTTCAACTGTTTTCCCCTACTGTTGGTCCAGGAACTGTTAAAATTGACTGCTAAAAAAGACCGATGCCCACTGACGTCATGTGGCACTAAATTGAGTTATGTTTTCCTCATTTGGCAAACCTCAGCTGATGCTAGTAACCGTCAATTAGATGTAATTAGCTGAGGTATGCCAAGTGATTTTTTTCTCGTCGTTTGGGAAAACAGAAAGATCTCTTATTTCATCCTTGAATTCTGCCACTACACTTTTGACAATGTCTCTGATGTCATCTTTTGTCACAATGTTTTTGAGTGTCTCTTGGATGGAGTCCAACACAATCTTGACATTTTCTATGTCTGATGTTTCATCCCCTGTAGAAGAAATCCTTCTTTGTTTCTGTGCTGCTTTACTAGGTATCACCTGGGTTTTTTCCTCTGATGGCACTGTTGATTGAGACAAGGATTGTCTCTTGTCTGGTTTGGTAGTAATCTTTCCACCTGACCGCAGAATTTTTGTTTCCTTAAGTTCCCTTTTTCCTGAATCACCCATTGTCCGCCAATTTAACACACACACATACACAGCTCTAGTCCTTAACACTACTCAGGTAGTTTGAATTCCAGGATAGAAAATTATACAAAGTCCACTTTCCAAAAAACAAAGAAATGAACAGCTTCTACAGGTGCAGGTAGTTAATAGTCTTCCTCTGGTGTTGTATTCACATTAGTAAATTCACTTTAAACACTTCAAAATCCACATCAAATAGGAGAGCATTACAAACACCACCTTACTCAACAAGCATGACCTTGACCTTTTCATAACATAAAGATTCTCAATTGGCCAGAACACCAAGGTCAGAAATTACAAGAGGAATTCTGCACCCTAGTGAAAGAGAAGACTGGTGTAGCCTTAGATCAGAGAGACATCCTGGCGATACATAGGATACCATCCAGTAATAAAAACCACCCCAGACCAGTGATTGTCAAGTTCTTAACCAGTGAGATGAGGAAGGCCGTCATCACAAAGAGGGAGAAGTTGAAGACCAGTTTCACCATGGTTGATCACATCACCAACATGAACGCGCAACTACTCAAAAGACTACGTGCAGAAGAAAAGGCGCATAAGATCGACAGTGCGTGGTACTTTAATGGGTACATATTTGCCATGGACAAAAGTGGGAACCGTCATAAACTGGATGTGACCGATGACATAGACCAAAGAATTCGTTAGTAGAAATAGTGAGCTCAGAATGAAGTGACCGGATTGGGCAGGAGTAGCTAGAGACAAGTGTGACAATTACCTGAAGGCGTTAAGGTATGCCTAACAATAGACCTGTGAATGATCAGTCTACATGTATAAGTGTTTGTAAGTTTGTGTGTAAGTGTATTTGTGAGTGTCTGTGTACCTTTATGTCAGTTTGTATTCATTATGTTTTTCATGTTTACTTTTTACACAAACCATGTCTGACAAGGTTGAATGCTTAGGTATTTTAAGTATGAATGTTAGAGGTTTTTCTTCTGACAGTAAAAAACGTAAGGATGTCCTTAATTGGGTAAGAAATAAAAATGCTTCCATTATATGTTTACAAGAAACATACAGTACACCTGAGGTAGAGAGGTTTTGGGAATCAGAATGGGGATATAAATCTATATTTTGTAGTTATACCAGTAGCTCAGCAGGTGTTGCCATATTATTTCATAACAATTTTGAATTTGAAATTCAGGATTCCTCTGAGAGATTTATTGTTTTATATATGACAGCAAATGGTATTAGATTTACATTAGTTAATCTATATGGTCCAAATTCTGACAGCCCAGAATTTTTTCAAAATATTTTTAGAGAGGTACAAAAGTTGGAGAATATGTCTATTGTTTTTTGTGGTGATTGGAATGTTATTCAAGAAAAGGAAAAAGACACATTCAATGTAAAAAACTTAAATAACCCGAAAGCACACGAAAATATAAAAACAATTAAGGCGGAACTAGAATTGTGTGATCCATGGAGGATATGGAATGAGGAAGCTCAGCAGTTCACTTGGAGGAGATCTAACCCAATTATTCAATCTAGAATTGACTATTTTTTAGTTTCTGATTGTATATTCAGTAGAATGCTTGAAATCAAAATAATTCCAGGATACAGAACAGATCATTCTGCCATATTTTTGAAATTCAAAACAAGTAAAAGTAATAGGAGAAAGGGATATTGGAAATTTAATTCTCAATTATTATTTGAAAACAGATATATAGAAAAGGTGAAACAATGCATCAGAGATACAATAGAAGAGTACATGGAATCAGGTAACATTGAACAAAAAGAAAGCATTGAGTTCAGAATTAGTAATCAATTGTTTTGGGAGACTCTGAAAATGAAAATTCGGTCAGTATCACTAGAATATTCATCAATAAGAGCCAAAAAAATTAAGGAAGAAAGAAAAGCATTGGAAAAAGAAATTTTACAATTAGAATCCAAAGTAAATGTTTCAGGGAAAGCAGAAGATGTTAAATTACTTGAGGAAAAACAACAAGAATTACAAAATTCAAGGTCAAAGTATGTTGAAGGGTTAATTTTAAGATCAAAAGCAACTTGGCATGAAATGGGGGAAAAAAATTCGGAATATTTTTGTAAATTGGAAAAAAGAAATTTTGTAAATAAAACTATTTCTGAACTCATTGACTCTGAGGGAAATCATATTACAGATCAAAATCATATTTTGACAGAGCAAGTTAATTATTTTGCAAATTTATACAAAAGTAAAACAAAACCTAGTAGTCAAGCATCCCACTGTGAAGATTTCTTTTTAAAACATAACACCAAATTAACAAATACACAGAAGGAAAGCTGTGAAGGTATTCTTAGCTTACAGGAATGTAGTGAAGCTTTGAGGAATATGAAGAATAAAAAGTCACCAGGTTCAGATGGATTTACAGCTGAGTTTTACAAATTTTTCTGGAAGGATATTGGTTTGTTTGTCTGTCGTTCTTTAAATGAAGGATACCAGAATAGTAAATTAACACAGTTTCAATCACAAGGCATAATTACGTGTATTCCAAAAGAAGAAAAGGACAGACGTTATATAAAAAATTGGCGACCCATTTCTCTGTTGAATGTAGATTATAAGATTGGTTCAAGTTCTATAGCAAATCGTCTCAAGAAAGCACTCACAAGTATCATAAGTGATACACAAAAGGGCTTTATCAAGGGACGTTTTATAGGTGAAAATACTCGGTTTTTATATGATTTAATTGATTACTTAAAAAAGCAACAAAAACCTGGATTGCTCTTGCTATTGGATTTTGAGAAAGCATTTGACTCTTTGGAATGGAACTTTATTACAAAGGCACTGAAGTCATTCAACTTTGGGGAATCGATTATCAAGTGGTTTACAACATTATACTTTTCTAGTACAAGTGCGGTTATCAACAATGGAAATTTATCCAAATTCTTCAGACTTGAACGAGGTTGTAGACAAGGGGATCCTTTGGCACCATATATCTTTATTCTCACTGTAGAACTATTAGCTATATCAATCAAGGAAAATGTTAATGTCACAGGTATAACCGTTAATGGAAGAGAAAATAAAATTGGTCAGTATGCGGATGATTCCTTTTTAACTTTGGATGGTAGTGAAAAAACTCTCAGAGAATCTATGAGTACTATTGATAAGTTTGGTGTTGTTTCTGGCTTACGATTGAATATTTCAAAGTCACAAGCTATTTGGTTGGGCAGTAAATCAGGTTGTGAGGAAACTTTGTGTGATGAGTTTGAAATAAAATGGGATAATAAAGAATTTAAGCTTCTTGGAATAACCTTTACCAAAAATCTGGAGGATATGGTTTCATGTAATTACTATTCTAAAATTAAATCCATTAAAAAACTGTTAGCATCCTGGATGAAACGAGGTTTAACGCCAATAGGTAAAATTACAATTATCAAAACATTAGCTCTTCCAAAGCTCATACACTTATTTTCTGCACTGCCTGATCCATCAAAACAATTAGTAGACGAGATAAATAAAATATTCTTCAAATCTATTTGGGGATATAAAGTAGAAAGGTTGAAAAGAAACACAATTGTTGGTAATTATGATGAAGGGGGATTGAATATGGTTCATTTGTCATCTTTCATATCTTACATAAAGTTAAAATGGGTCAAAAGGTACCTATCAGACAATGAGAGCATGTGGCAAAATATGTTGCATAGCACTTTAGACCTGAAATGTGTTGATTTTATTTTTTATTTGTCCAAAGAAAAGTTGTGTGAATTTGTGTATCAGATTGATAATGTATTCTGGAAAGATGTGTTTAAAGCTTTAGTGAAAGTTAAAAAAAGTCCTCTTGATGTATCAGATTATTTACAATTAGATATAAGAAACTTTGTGGATATTAACAAATGGAATTTTTATACTGAATGGGTAAGAAAAGGTATCAAAACTTTGAATGACTTAGTAACACGAAATGGAACTTTTAAATGTTTTAATGATGTTATAGATGTGGTTGGTACAAAAAATTTTTTGAACTATTTTTGTATTATTTCTAAGGTTCCAAAGAAGATCAAAAGACAAATTTCAGAATTTAAAACTGAAATGAATCATGGAGTTCTTGTATCAAATCAATGTATCATACAGCCAATTAATTGTAGATCAAGTATAAAATTTTTGTACCAAGTTTTGAAGGAAAAGGAGTTCATAGCTCCAAAACTGAAAAAGGAAAAATTGGAAAGTTATCTCGGTGAAACAATTTCAGAAAAATGTTGGAAATTTTATTATGAAAATGCTTCAAATTGTACAAAGGAAACAAAGTTGATGTATTTTCAATACCGTATTCTTATGTGTTACATTGCTACAAACTCTTTCCTTCACAAACTTAAACTTGTAGAAAATGACTTATGTTCTTTTTGTAAATGTGAAAGAGAAACAATTTGTCATTTATTTTATGACTGTGTTCACAACAAAACCCTTTGGACAGATTTTGTAGAATGGTACAGTGCTATTGAAAATGATTACAAGATTTCAAAACGAATTGTATTACTTGGAAATGTTGACGGCAGTTGTTTAGAAAATTTTCTTATTCGTTTAGCAAAAAAGCATATATACTATGCAAGAGCCCAAGGTCAGAAGCCTAAAATTTTAGAGGCTATTAACTTGTTCAAATATTATAGAAATATTGAAAAATTTTGTGCAAAAGTTTTTCATAGCAAATCTAAAATTCTTAGTAAATGGGCATTATATGATAACATTTTTGACAAGTAGTTTGTTGAAAAACCTATTTAACATGGTATAAAGTTATATTTTTTTATGATCTTTCATTTACGTGTATTATCATTATTATATTATCATCATTATGCTATTATTGAAAACTGAAATGCTAATTGCATAAGGTGCACAGTATGAATGTAGGGTGAATGAGTATGTTGTATGCATATGTATGAAAAATACAAAAATAAAGAATTATAAAAAAAAAAAAGAAAAAAAAAGAAAGGTCTCTTAAGAGTTTTAAAAAAACAACAACTTGTGTTGCATATCCTAAGTATCCAGGTTGCAGTTAATAGAGACCATTAATTTCATAATAAGGGTTACTATACCTCCACACCTTAGGCATCTATCCAAAGCACAACAAGGAAATCAATCAGAATCTATGGTGATAAATGGCAATAAAGTGAGAAAAGACTGAAGTCAAATTGATCTAATCCATAATATAGCGATATTTATCAGTCAATAAAATTCATAAGATTAGATTTTAAATGAGATTCAAATTATACCTAAAGTATTTTCATGATTTTAACATGCTAAGGATACATGTATATGTAAAACAAAACCAAAAAAAAAACCAAAAAAAAAAAACCACCCTGATTTTATTGATGGTCAAATTGAGTCTGGCTTGAACAGCAAAGCAAGTGAATGGGTATTTTAATCTTGTGTGTACTGAGATAGTTTTATATTTGTTCCAGATACATGTGTTGCTTCTGTCCCATCCAAACTGATCCACACTTAACAGCAACTTACTAAAATCCTTAAAGGACAACTTGCTAAAAATCTTAAAGGGCAACTTACCGAAAATCTTAAAGGGCAACTTATTAAAACCCTTAAAGGGCAACTTACTAAAAACCTTCAAGGGCAACTTACTAAAACCCTTAATTTGATTCCAGTTACAGTGTATTTGTAATCTTCAAACTTTAAGTTAATTTTTTTTTTTATCATTTATCACCCTGCTCACACTGACTTTCCTCTGGATTATGAACATGGAGTAACAGGAACTGAGTGACAGACAGACAGGAGACAGGAAAAATTCAGGTAAATGTATGCTTTTGAGACAAAATCATTCACATGGTTGTTGTGTGAAAACTTGCACTTTCAGTGAAAATGGGACCATCTGATGATGCAACAGTAGTATTTCATTTTTGTGCACCCCCCCCCCCATTCCAATAGGACTATTATTGAATGTTTCCCTTTCTTTTGCATATAGGACCCCCCCCCCCCATTTCACCCCAAATAAAATCTCCTGTACAGTAGATGCATAGAAAATAAAGCTCTCATCTTTTTGGGGGCAAGATGATTTTTACAATAAATCTTAAATTACTAAGTCCCAAAATGCTCCCTTTTTTCTCTTAATCCAGTTCCTTCCTACCACTGCATTCTGGTATTTAAAACTTTTCTATAAATTCATGTTAGTTATATTTTTATTCATCAAAAATGAATTTTTTGCCTCTGATCATATTGATACGATAGCTAAGACTCAGTAAATCAGTTCATGTAAATCTACCGGTACCAAAGTACTATGGTTTGGTACATGACCTTCTGTTTGGAGTCGATGCACTATTATCGAAGTGAGAACATATTCTGTACGGATCTGAAATAAATCATTATAAATATTCTTTCCACCTGAAACACCCCCCACTTAATGTGGGACTGATATCTACTCCTTATGATTAATAGACATAATTATATCAATTGATAAGCACTGAAACAGAGAAATGACTACCTTTTGTTAAAGCATGAATGCCCATTTTAACTTGAGAAAAATTTCCACTTCCAAGTTCTCCACGAATCCGATAAAATCCTATTCTCTTTCCTAGGGTGATTTCCTTCAGACATTTTTGGTCATTTGTTAGATCATTTGACAAACGCTCATATGGAGTGAGTCTGCGTTCTTTGACTCTTTCCTCTTCCTCCTCCCTTCCATCTTGCGTGAATCCTCCATCACCATTTGGCATCTCACTGATATCTTTCATGATTCTACACTTTCAACATAGCTGCTACATTGGTGTGTGACAGTTGATACATTTGATGCTTCACATGGCGAATACTCCAATTATCACAACTAAAGGCATCCAATCATCAACTCGGTGCAAATCCTACTGTGGAGATATTAGCACTTCTTCATCTCCAAAGTCTGCAAGAAAACAGATTGTTAATCAATAATACATCATAATATATTTATATCTATTTTGCAATATCATATAATTAATGCACATTTTACTTCATTAATTTCATTGATATTCTATTATTCAATTGGATTTATCATACAGTATCTGTGCAAAATGCAAATACATGTATATTACAACTCTGCTACCTTATTATTTTCATTTTGCATGCTATGGAAATATCTTTTAACAATTTCATAGCATGATATATATGTGCCATACTAAGTATTAATATAATCATCCCACCCAGAATTTGATTAATATCTATATATAATTAGAACATTAAGTATCTGAATTAATCCTGTACTAGTTATGATTAATAATCTTCAGATCTACAATTTTCTTCTTCTATAATAATCAGTTTCTATATACACCTTACCTAATTCTATGCAATAAGTTTCCAAGAAAGACAATTATGCTAAAATGAATCAGGTTTTCAAAGATATCTTTTTTTTTAAAAAATGAATTGCAGTTTCCCATGTCTGCTGCATCATCAAATCCATCAAAGAGAAATTCAGATGTCAATAAGGCTTTAACAAAATGGAAGATAATGTCCATAGAATGAAAACAGACATCACCATGTGAACTCTCACAATCTGACGGATGCTACTTTATTCAGCAGAAACTATTAAATCAGATTAACAGTCTCCACAGATACATATATATATATATATATATATATATATATATATATATATATATGTGTGTGTGTGTGTGTGTGTGTGTGTGTGTGTGTGTGTGTAAAAAGTAACTATGCATTTCTTCAAACTTCAAGATTTTAAAATATATAATATTAAGATCAACTGGTTTGCCAATTCAATAGTTACAAAACATCACTGCTTTATTTGTAAGGGTGCCCATTATATCTAAAGCACTACAGTGAACAGTTATTTTTTTCATTGAGTATATATAGTGATTATTAATTTTCAGTTGTTTTAAAGCTTCAGAGTACAACTTAGTCATTTCTCTCAGTATCTGATGGTTTCTAGTGAAACTGGAATTTTAAAGCAATATATGCCAAGGTCACTGGACAATTGTACCTGAGAGACAAAAAGATCAAGTATGATATAATAACCTGGAGATATTCACGTAAAACGTCTTGGAAAAAACCTACAACTAGAGGTTCCTTATCAGTAACAGTACGTTTCCTGTTTGTTTGACTCCTGCCAAAAACAAACAGACCAACAGCACTTCAGTTCAATCACTGCTTGAGATGATCTGCAACCTTGAGCTTTGATGAAATATTTGTAAACATTCATATTTACAATTGCTTGTCTGTAATAAACTTTTAACATTTCTTGTTTGCAATTTTCGATAAAAGCACAGGATGCACATTAAGTAAGTACCTTTCAATTTAACATGAAAACATAAATATCTATAAAACAACAAAACACACTATATTACATTCACAAAAATAAGGAATAAATGTCTAGTTTGTATTATGGGGATATAGAAAAACAAGCGGCCCATGGATCACATTACTCACCTGAGTCACATTGGTCCATATTTAAAGATTTTCCCTATATATTTGCATGTAAAACTTTGATCCCCTACTGTGACCCCACCCTACCCCCCTGGGCCATGGTTTTAACAAAATTGAATCTACACTATGTAAGAAAGCTGCCATGTAAACTTGAACTTTTCTGGCTCAGTGGTTCTTGAGAAAAAGATTTTTTCCTACTTTGATTTTATCAAACTTCAACCTGCACTATATCAGGAAGCTTCCATGTGAATTTGTACTTTACTGCCCCAGTGGTTCTTGAGAAGATTTTTAAATGACCCCATCCAATTTATGCATTTTTGTGATTATCTCCCCCCTTTGAAGGGAGCATGGCCCATCATTTGCACAGATTTGAATACCCTTCACCCAAGGATGATTTGTACCAAGTTTGATTGAAATTGGCCCAGTGGTTCTGGAAAAGAAGACTTTTAAATTTGTCAGTATATTTTTGCCATTATGTCCACTTGGAAAAGGACATTGCTCTTTATTTGAACAAACCTGAATCCCCTTCACCCAAGAATGCTTTCTGCAAAATTTGGTTGAAAATGGCCTTGTGGTTCTGGAGAAGAAGTTGAAAACGTAAAAAGTTTACCGACAGACAGATGGATGGACAATGGGTGATCAGAAAAGCTCCCTTGAGTTTTCAGCTCAAGTGAGCTCAAAAGGAGTCTTTTGCAAATTACTACTTCCTTTTACTGTTTTACAAAGACACATTAACTCCTTAATGAAACTCAATATTGCATGTGATTTCAAATGGAACCATTACCTGTTCATGACTGTGCTATCTCAAGGTTTTCATATTTTCAATACTAATTAAAAATGTTTATCAGTAAATAATGAACGCTCTGAAAATCATGATCAATGCTCTTGATCTGTAAATTATCATGATTACAAATGTAAACATATTTGAATTTGGTAAAATCTGAATTAAACACTTCAAATCAATTCAAGAATCCATTTAAAAAAAAACAACACCAAACTATCAACTGCTGGGTAAAATATAACAAGGATAGAGACATAGTATATAAAATGGTAAAAAAACATAAGCCATATACTAACCTAATGGATACCATCACTTTGTGACCCTACTGAGTTCACACTAAATGTTCTAGTTCCTGATGCCCGCCCTGCATAGCCACACTAGGTGACAACCAAACAATATCCATACCAAATATATATTTTTCTCTGCACACTAAGCCATTCAAATTTAAATGACCATGCATTGTCTAAATATATCACTGTAGATCACAAGCGAGTCACACAAACTGTGTGGCAGTGCTTGTATACTCAGTACATAACATTTAAATGGTTTGCTTTTTATCTTACCTGTGAAATATTAGATTTCAATTTCATTTCTGGATTTGTCCACCAGAAATTACCACTGAATTTTCAAAATGAATTTTACTGGCCTTTTAACAACAGCATTACATGTACATATCTTAATCCAATAATTGGCCTTCAGGTTCGTGTAAGTAATAATTAATTAGCTATGAGGAGCATTTAAAAATTTACCCCAAGTCAGAGTTTTTATAACAACTACTTCTATAAGAATGCAGATCTCAATTCATACTTGGCTATTTTTTCTGTACCTTCATGTGTGGCTCTTCACACAAACCTCGAGATCAAGCACATTTGTCAAATTTCATTCAATTGTAAAGAGGCAATAATTCTAATCAATTCGTCTAAACAGCAATTTACAATGATATACGATTTAAATGAATCAATCTTTGTAGATCTTAAAATACATTTAGTTCTTATAGCTTGCTGGCACAGAAAATTTGTTGTGAACAAACGGAAAAACTCTATGTTATCCATCCTAGATTTCCTGAACTTTTGAGCTACAATTTTCCAAGTGTTGTCACATATACTGGGGATCAATATGTCCACCAAAAGATCATAACACACTGTGAGCTAGTACTTTTCATGACATTTCATGAATCTTCATTATTATGTAATATATATAGGTAAGGATAAAACTTATTGCTAGACTGGGAATTGAACCCGGGACCCCTGTAGTACTACTTAGGTATGTGTTCTAACCACTGAGCTACGCTGACATCCAGTCGGTCCATATAGCCCTAACTATCACAGTTACTTCAGCCATCAGGATTATTAATATAAGATATCTTTTCATCTTTTCTTCATGAGTTAACTAATTTACTTCCATTGTCACCATATCATAGATTTTATCACATTCAACTGTTGATATATTTACATATTTGATTGACCTCATATAAAATTTTATATATTGAAAGAACTATTCTGATTGGTGAATTGGTCATGTGATCAAGGAGAATATAGACATCATACAAATAATATTCTGCTTGTTCAAATTCCCTTTAGTTTATGGATCCAGTTTGATTTTTCAATGTTGAACACAATACCCATTTTGAGAGAAAGTAAATTAATCACCACTGTACTGTCACAATCAAATGTCAGTCATACTCTAGATACAATTATTGATTTTAAAGTTTTGATGAGGTCTACTTGTGATTATGTGGAGCTGGTCAAATTGGCCTTGATGAATCAATAACTGACCAGTTCTATTTATATATAATCATAAGCAGACTGAATCTAAAATCAATTTACTGCTTTATGAAAAAGTGAAGATAACAAACAGTGGTCAATCTCATGATTCATAAAAAGAATAAAAATTAAGAGTAGGGCAAACACAGACCCCTGAACACACTAAAGGTGAGATCAGGTGCCAAGGAGGAGTAAGCATCCCCTGTTATTAAATTATCAGGTAATTTACAACAGTTCTTCAATATCATTCATCAAATGAAAAATACATTATAACACATATAACTATTTCAACAGTCAAAACCTCAAAACTAACACATATAACAATATTTCAACAGTCAAAACCTCAAAACTGTTAGAATAATAAAGTTCATTATTAATTTTTTTACATTGTTAATCTAGATACTAGCAATTTGTCATTAGTAATTTGTGATAAAGCCTTCAAAGTCACTGAATTTGACTTGCTGATACATGATTTAAAACACACAATTTGATTGATTGATCCTTTTGTCTTCAATACCTTGACAATAAAATATGTTCAATTCACTGGTTGTTAGTAACAAATGTCTGCAAATCTATAACTGGTCAAGAGGGAAATTCTGTATAAACCTCCAAAAGTTAATATTACAGTGAACCTACTCCGAAGTGCTCACCAGAAATGATCATGCATATGGACCAATTAGAACACATGAAAATTCCTGATCATTGAATTAATAAAAATCTATATATTATAGTTCAAAATTTAGTTGCAAACAGAAAAATTTTGATATAGAATTTGAATATAGATTCAGCATAGTAAATAATTTGGGTCTTTATATGGATATTATACTCATGGAAAATCATACTGAGTGCAATACCCCATGGAGATATATTTTTCCTGGGTGAATCAAATTTTGTATAACACCACTCTATCATGCAACATGTAATTGTTTAGTATATCAAGACATATAGCAACAACGATATCAATCTTATACCTAAGATGTTTAACATAGGTAGTGACTATTCCTTAGCAAAGCACCTGACACTAGAAAGTCACAAGTCTTTTGGGTATGACATTAACAATGGAGGTCTAGTGTCACGGTAGATGCTGGCATGATAAAGGACCCTCACTGCTATGGCTCTTCACCTGCTGTGGGTGATATTTCTACATGGGTGAAAAATTCTTGAATGGAGGCAACTAAAACAACAAACATTTCAAGATAAAATTTTTGATCAAAGTCCTAGTACTTAATGTTGTTTCCCCAAATTCCAACAGAACATGCCTGTGTAATACAATGTAAACAATGTCCACAACAAATTTCAAATTGACTTAGTGCTGGAATCACTATGATATCAAACTTTAATTAACATACATCCACAAGGCTCAGTCTTGGAAAACTTTGACAACCCTTCCTTTAATGCTGCACAGGGGAAAAAAGACCATGCCAAAACTTAGCACTGTGTCAATCAAGCAATGAAGATATCACAAATGGACAACAAACTTTGTAATGTTAATGTCTATGCACCTGAAGAAAATGGTTCATTGAACTTTTTCAAGGCTTAATTATAGAAGACAAAGACTCTGGCCTTAAAAGCAACTGCATAAGAAAAAATCAATTGCTTTCAAGATTCCTTATTGCTGAGAATGACATCCTTGATACATAGGCTTTTGCAGAATGGACAAAATGTTTCTGTCATGAAACAGTTCACTAGATATTAAACAGTGAACACCACAAGATAAATCTTCTTAAATAGTACTGCTGTTCTTCATGGCAGTGAACCAATTTCAATAAAAAGGAAAGAAGGACAATGTTTCTTATTCAGAACTTTTACTTTCCCTTCACAAATCATTAAAGTAACCAACCTAAAAAAATAATATTTTCTCCCTATACAGTTTCTGAAAGTAGCCTTTTCAGGTCTATATTTACTCAAATACTCTGAAACTTATGATACTGTACAGCATTATACACAATCCAATATGGCTACCATTACCTCTATGTTCTTCGCACATTTCAACGATTCTCTTCAGTATGTAAAGATACAGTACTGATTAAACTACTACAGAATGGTCCCAAAATCTGAGTAAAATCTCACTAAATAAGTTCCTGGTACAAACTCCTAAACAGTCAACAGAGAGAATATTAACTTTATTTGAATTTAATTACTACACGCTGTACTATTACTGAACCTTCTTCCGGGTTCCTCTGTTGTCACATGTAGATATACCATCAGAATAATTATGGAACTAGTAAAGATATAGATCTATTTAAATCGGACCAGGTATTGCAGTTTTGAATACCGTATGAAATGTACGTCTAATATATTGCATTTAAAGAAATTTGTCGGAATTTTAAACCACAAATAAGACATTATGCTTTTTTTTTTATGGCTGTGAACTTAATAACACCTTTCTCAAACAAAAGTAAACACTGTGTTTTAAATTCTTCTTACAACCTTAAGAACATTTTAACCATTTGAAATTATTACATAAAAGTACCCCTTTGTTTTATAGATGTATGAATATAGACAATACAGACAGACATTAATACACGGAAATGCCAACTGCTGCTGTGGTACAGACATCTCACAAATTCAACATTTTTATCAATCCTTGATGTCACAACTTGGAATGACAGAAACCCAATATTCACTGCAGAAATTGTTCAATTGATTTCCCCTGCAAAGTTTGTTTTTTGGCTTTTCTTATCATATTGCTCAGATACAAAGGTTTGACAGACTGACATAACATGACTAATAATGATGGGAGTCACCTTGCTACCGTTGGCCAATTCCTGCATGTTGCTTTGTTTTGTTTAGTTAGCAACCAAAAAAAAAATATTGATCTCATCTTAATGAAAGGAGGTTGGTATTAAAGCACCTGTATAATGTTTGTTGAGCACAGAAAAAGACAAACTATTTTGGTCTACCAAACTCTCCCTTAAAGTTCTGAAGGATTTTATTGAGTTCCTGACCTTGCTGCAATAGCCACATCTTATTCAGAGCATGTTCTGCTTGAATATTTGAGTAACA
The DNA here is from genome assembly GCA_024699665.1 of Ostrea denselamellosa. Classification (NCBI taxonomy): domain Eukaryota; kingdom Metazoa; phylum Mollusca; class Bivalvia; order Ostreida; family Ostreidae; genus Ostrea; species Ostrea denselamellosa. The sequence continues at coordinate 9,605,487 of JAMZEH010000020.1, read as the reverse complement.
ATGCAAATCTATTTCAACACATCTGACAATTTCACACATTTTAATTCATACATATGCTGCAGCTGTTCCTCCCCCTCCTTCCATCAAAAGTTACAACATTCAAAATTATATGCAATTTCTAACTGATATTCAAGTACATCCAAGGTGTGCAACAGAGAATATCACACCACTAAAGCCTCATCTGACCATGGAAAATAAAACCTTATTCCAGCTTGGTTGCTTGTCCAGGTTTAATTCAGTTCTTATTCAACTCTTATTTTTCTTTGAATTACCAAGCATTTAGCTATTTTCATAACTGGATGCTCCCAATGATCAGTATCCAGTTCTATCCTGCTTTGTGACTGGTATCTGAAATGTACTATAGGCCATGTGACTGTATTTCTTATGTTCACCTGCAGATATGAGGCTTACATACCTGGCATTTACAGTGTTCAGGAAACAAGTTTCTCACTTGTGAACATACTTTTGTAACTGACATATATCATTTGCATTATAAGTGTTCAGATACTGAAACAGGTTCAATATATTACTTAATTAAATTACAGTCAAATCTTGTCAATTATAATCTACTAACTGGGATACACCAGCCAGGTTAACTAAAGCATCCAGATACTGTAACTTATTGGACCCCAAGAAATATTGTTTTGAAGCTGAAGCTAACACATTGCTGACGTCTAGAAAAATGAAACCCATCATTTCTCTAGAAGTGGCATTGCTTGCAGGAACATTTCTCCTTATCTCTTCAGATTCATCATCTTATTCATAATTTTGAAGGAAAACAATTAAATGCTTTATAAGTATCATATCTAACTGAAAACAATGAGTTCATGTTACACTGGTACTCAATGTAAATAATCCTTTAACAACTGCACTGCATGTGTAGCATACTGTTACAAACAGCAATCAGTCAGTAGTAATACCTCGTGATTCACCACAGGTGCTTGTTTCACAGACTTTGCAAGCTATAATGTTATATTATAACACTTACATTATTATATAGCATAGTTTGCAAATTGTATAAAACAAATGCCTGCATGATTCATATCAAGATTAAAAACTGGTCTCAAACCATGAATTGAACCCAGGACCTCTGAGGTATTATGTTAGCTAGATGTTTTTTGGCTAACTAGTTAGTCATACATTTGGAAACTGAAAACACAGGGCACATGAAATGCATCAATGTCAGTTACTGCTGTTATTTCCCCCAAACAGATGTTATCAAAAAAGGATTTTTTGAAGCTAATTTTTTGGGGGCTTAAAGTAAGAAAAGAATCTAAGGACAACCCTAGGTCTTAAGAGGTCAGTAAAATAGCTTGAAAGTCCCCACTCCAACTTGCCAAAAGAACCTCATGATTTTAAGAAATGAATGCATTTTTCTTTTGTATTGTTGGAAATACATGTATCAACATATATGCAGTTGCAACTAAGGACAGAAAATTTGTACATGCATTATATCACATTAATTTTAAAAAATCAAATAATATTGATAATTAGATTAATTTGCATGTGTTTGAGATGGTACAGGTTATTTCCAAATGGGAACTTTCGTGCTTCAGTGGTAAGGTGCCTGTTTACATGTAACGTACATGAGGGACAATTTAATGCCTCGCACTATATGAGTAAATGTATACAATAATTTTCTTATGTGCAGTGTATTTACCTGCATGTGAATTTGGTTGGTAAACAAACCAAGTTTTGTGATCAGTGTTCAGGTAAACACAAGAAACATAATATATCACATAATATATAAACAAAATATATCACACTATTCTTCCCATATAGTTGCTGTATTATATGCAAAATATGGTATTGTTTTGTTTTCTATTATTTATTTTTATAGTCTTTTATATTTCATAAGTTATATCTTTAAGGGTTAACAACACATTTTTTTTAATAGAGGTACGTCATTTTGGCAGAATATATCAGAAATGTAATTATTCTTTGTTCTTTTAATATTCATCATCTGTCTGTTAGCTCAGTGTATCCAGACTAGCATTAAGTTGGCAATAATCTATATATATATTTTGTGTGAATGAGTCCCAGAGCAGTTTTATTCTTAATGATTTTACACTAAAACTACAATTTTTGTTACATGGGAAAACTTTTTATATCCCAATACCATGATTTTATTACATATGCCCTTAGCATGCTGCTTTCATTTTTAATATTTTTGATTGGTGTACATGATATACCTCCATAAACATATATGGCTTTTCATATTTTTTGTTGTTGTCTTCCATTACTGATTGCAGGTGTATCATTTCGATGTCTACAATACCATCAAATTCAAATGTACCTCTTATACAAAAAATGTCATAACTTGTGATTCAAAGTATTCCAAATTTTCTGAGCATATATTGTCTTGTTACCAGCATATACCTTCTGAGAATGCATGTCTCTATGTACACCTGCAACACTGCTAATCCACATAATGTTTATATTCATCCAAAATAAACAAGTTGGGAAAATAATGAATTAAGAACAGCTGAAGATTGGGTGGCAGGTGTGAGGGGCCAATTTTGCAGTAGAAAGTTAAAATCATGAGCATGACATACTTACCAGTCCTACAAGAATAGCAACTATGTATGCTGTTTTTAAAATGCTTATGTCTCAAAAATGGAGACTTGTATTGATTAATCATAATAATTTTGACAATGACTTAAAATTTACAATAAATCAATTGTTTGTGCGTGTGCATGTAAATCTTATCATATTGATCTATTTTTCAATTTCCATCAACTAACAATTTTAATGATTTTCATCTAGTAAATTATGTATGTATGGAGCCCAACATTCCAAAATGTCTATAGCATGCATAATGTTAGGTCTGCCCATGTTACTGAAACATTCAAAATGTATCTAGTCGGTGTTTTTTTTCTTTTCCCCCTATTTAAATCAATACAAATATTGGCATCTTTTCAATAATTTATTACGATTTTATTTCTTAAACTATTCTGTTAAGCATTATCAAATGCAAGATTCGTTTT